>JARLTB010000165.1:1800000-2400000 GCA_030141615.1 Unio pictorum | reverse complement strand
GAAATTATTGCAGATCATGGTCAGTGCTAGTTGCAGTTGGATGTTTAAGTGAGTATATATGGTATACAGTTAGGTACAGGGGTGCATTATGCAAAGATAGATCAGGGTCTATATTATTTGCATCTTGACTTTTATGTGAGTATATATGGTACACAGGTATAGTGATGCCTCATGCAGTCTATTGGAACAAAGGTTGGATATATTAAAGTTGGATTAACAAGGCCATTTGTCATTATTGTAGATTTGAATATAGTTGGATTAACAAGACTGCATGTTTGTGTCATTAATGAAGGTGTGGATGTAGTTGGAATAATATGATCGTATGTTTGTGTTATTATTGAAGGTTTGGGTATAGTTGGATTAAAAAGACTATGTTTGTGTCATTATTGAAGGTATAGATAAATTAAAGTTGGATTAACAAGACTTTATGTTTATGCAATTAATTAAGGTATGGATAAATCAAAGTTGGATTAACATAACAGTATGTTTGTGTCTTATTAAAGGTATTAGAAGGCATGAAGCGGAGACTGGATGATCCACAATTACTGTCTGTAGATGTTGTAGTCAACCTTCTTATTTCATACAGAGAAATACAGGTAAGGTGATAAAGATGATATTTAATATTTCCTAATATACTATGAATTCAGTATTTTTCATTGACATACATTTTTGTCTTTTCTGTTGCAGTAGATTATGTATTTTGCCAACAAAAAGACTTGAATCTGTGAATTTAAGGACCCACATAAATATAATTTAAAACAAACAAAAATTGGTATCTATGACCAAAAATAATCAGTTTACAGAAAATGCAGTAAATTGTTTAAAAATATTCACCAGTTGTCCATACTTACGACTCCTCATGACCTTCATTAGGACCTACTTTTTGCTTTTGATAGTATTTACGTGGATGTCCATTGTTCCAACAAATCCAAGTTTCTGAGGAAGTCTGGCTGATTAACCTTGGATTGTATCTTCTGAATGATTTGTTGCATTATGAGTATGATCTTAAATATGTACCAGAAAATAGTGAAGACAATAAGCTCTGTAAAATTTAATGATTTATTTCACTAGAATACAAAGTAAAAAATGAGAAACAAGAACTTAAGAGTCTTGCAAAAAATATTAATCCAAAAATAATCCAAGAATTAATGATGAGTCCTAGTAATAAAAAGTCCTGAATAAAACTCGATTCAAGTCCCAAAGAGATCCAAAATTGAAGCTGATGTAGTGTCTCTTATGGTCTGTGAAGTGCTGATGTGTCACCAGTCTCTTGTTGAATCACAGAAATATAATTCTGGGTTTGAATTCAGTATAAATTCCAATAAATGTCTTTCGCCAAGAATTTTGTCTTGGAACTTTTGGATTAATAGAGAAAACAATCACTTGAATTCAATAATTTAACGAAAATAAGTTAAGCCCAAACTGGTCACAGCTTAATACGGTTAAAGCACAACTGGTAAAATCCTCACAGTCACAAGATAATATAGTTCCTGCTCGACATCAAGGTCACAATTAGCAGTTTCTACAAACAACCATTAGCCTACACTTGGCATTCTCCAAAACCATGACCCTGATCAACATATTTACTCCTTCTTTGAAGCTATTACTAGTTTTTTACATAAATTTAATATAAATAAAAAAGGCAATCATGTCAAGCAGAAATGAATTCAGTTTTGGACAAGGTCAAGTCCAGCAAACATTGTTACATTACAATAACATGTAATAAATTTTTTTAAAAATTAAAACTAATAGACAAACAATTAAATTAAAATATACATTAGAGTTGAAGTGACTCATTTGTGCAGAAGTTTTAATCCAATAAAACATTTTCATTTTGGATTGAGAAAGATCCTGCTGTGTTTGAATGTAACACACACAATGGTTCACAAAAGGATGGCAAATTACATCAAACTTTGCCTTAGTCAGGGGTCCTAGCAGTGTTTGAAAACTATGTCCTTTATATTTAGGGTAAATATGTAGGAGAAATCCAGAGAGATATATTGTAATGTTGTCATTATGTACTGACCTTGTTGACACAATAGTGGCTGCTAAAGTTAACTGTATTTATATTATGTACAATTAAATGTAAAGCATTTCTCTGTTGTAGGATTACAACTCCATGGTGCAGCTGGTTGAGGATTTGGAACAAATTCCAAATAACAAGATAGCAAACACAGTGGCTGTACAGAACCTATATGCATTTGCCCTTAATAGGTACACACACTCCATCTGTCTATATCTATCCATTTACATTTATATATATATATATATATATATATATATATATATATATATATATATATATATATATATATATATATATATATATATATATATATATATACACACACACACCAACATACATACATACATACATACATACATACATACATACATACATACATACATACATACATACCACAAATACAAATCATATGGCAGATACATTCACTTAGGTGCACTGGAGTCAGCATAAGTTTCTATGTCTCAGGAGTTTGATAAATATAAATGCAATAAACTGAACTGTGCACTGAATTTTTGACATCACTGAAAACTGACTACCTTAGTTGCTCTTCATTCTGTGCCCTTTGGCATTGCGAGTCTTACAGTCACATGTGACAGCAGTCATATCAAAGTGATATAGTTTGAGAGTTTGTCACATGACAATGACATGCAAGCCAAAGCAGCACAGTGTGTATGGATTATTCATGCAAATGTACAAAATAAGAGGTTTAATGCATTCACAGTTTTTTAGTGCGACACTTTTCCTGAAAATGTTATTGACATGCCTGTTTGATAAAGATCACATTGGCAGTATGATCATTATGGTAAACCAAGAGAGAACAGTTCACAGGATCCAAATGTGATTTGTTTGATGGTAATTTCACAGGTAATTCCAGTGCCAGGCTTGTAGAGAGGGCAACAATTCTCATGCCATGATTTAATCAAAGTAAAAGCTGCAATGCTGGCAGTTGCTGAAATTAAATACTTTGATTTCAAGATAGCAGTCAGGAAGTGGAAGCAAAATTGACACTGACATCTGGAGCAACAAGACGGAGAGAATGCATTTGTCAAACTGGTGCGCTTGAAGTAAATGGATTTACCATTGTCATGATCCTTGATGGGAGCATTGTAAAAATGTTTTGTAAAAAAAGAACACTGTGTGGGAAAACTGAGCATAATCATAGGGACAAAGTTGCAGTTTATTGTAACCTCTTTGTACATACTTTGGAGGGGTTGAAACACTTTTGTACATCAAAAAGTAGACTCACAATGATTCATATATATATATATATATATATATATATATATATATATATATATATATATATATATATATATATATATATATTACATGCTCTCAATATGTATAGATTTTTTTAAGTAAATTGCCTTTATTTGCTTTTTTTAAGATATTCATTGGCTTCTATTTTTATGCAACTAGAAAGATTTATAGCAAAATTAACTCCTTTACTGGTTAGTTACTAATATCCACACATTTCAATTAATGAATTACTTTTCATTTTTTCAAGGAGAAATAAGGGTGGTGATAGACAGAAGGCATTAGAAGTAATTTCCAAGGTAAATAAAACATTTGTTTTAGTATAGATATGGGCTGTCAGAATAAAAGAGGAATTGCTTGCTTGTCCTTTTTAAAGGAATTTGGCTATAGTAACAATACTACAACTGATGTAGTATTAATACTACAAAGCTATTCCCCCAAACCCATGTAGTAACTTTACCCTATGTTTAGGCACTAATTTTATGATCTCCAAAATCTGATGTAGTAGCAATACTACAACTGATGTAATATTAATACTACAAAGCTATCCCCCCAAACACATGTAGTAACATTACCCTATGATCAGGCACTAATTTTATGATCTCCAAAACCTGATGTAGTAACAATACTACAACTGATGTAGTATTAATACTACAAAGCTATCCCCCCAAACCCATGTAGTAACATTACTCTATGTTCAGTCACTAATTTTATGATCTCCAAAACCTGATGTAGTAACAATACTACAACTGATGTAGTATTAATACTACAACACTATTCTGCAGCTGTTCCTGTGTAGCTGTGCAGGGTCACCTGGATGTAGGCTTTTCAGAATTAGATTTTGAAAATAAAAACTTTTTAGCACAATTAAGTAAAAACAACTGGAGAAGACAGCTTATATATATATATAATTGACCCAATTAGATGTTCAGGACATTATAACCTCATTGTATTGTTTTACTTTCCAGACTTTGTACTTGAACATGCTATCTTACAACAATTCCAAGTCCAAGAAATGCACAATATTATGTCTATATCATGATTGGCTATGTATGTATTTATATAAGCCTATTGTAACTGTGCATGGGAAAGTATGTATGTATGTATGTATGTATGTATGTATGTATGTATGTCCATGGGTGCGTGCATGTGTGTGTGTGTGTGTGTATGTATGTATTTATGCATGCATGTATGTATGTATTTATGTATGTATGTATCCAAGGGTGCATGCATGTGTGTGTGTGAATGTATGCATGCATGCATGTAGGTAGGTAGGTAGGTAGGTAGGTATGTATGTATGTATGTAATTTCACCTAGTAAAACAAGCTCAGTTGTCAGGGAATCAGACTAGTAATCCTAACATTCAAGCTTTGACAGGCTGGCTCAAACCAGCATTGAGCTAACTGCTTTGGTGTGTCCTTGGGAAAAGTATTTGGTCATAACGGTGCTGACAAAACCAACAAAAGCAAGAAACAAAAAGCAAATAGTAAAATCCGGCTCAACAATATAATAGCTAATGAAGCAGACTCTAAGAACAAATATTTACAATCACAAGGAAAACAAAATTAACCTCGCTATTTTTTGACATGCCCTGTATTATCACTTTGAACAGCATTTCATTGTCAAGATAACTTGTATCTGAATTTGTTTTCTACTTCAAAATTCTTGTTCACAGTTGCATCTAGAGACTACTTTTCTAAAATATTTGCAATGGTTCTCTGGCTTATGTAAAGTAACAAATGGTTACATTAATTAATTTGTCACATTAGCATAAGTTATCAGCTGAGTGATATACCATACCTTTATTCCAATTCATTGTAATTAAAAAACTGACCTTCTTCATTCTACATTCAGAGTGATGCTCTTTTCAACAGGAGTGGGTTAACATTAGAGGCAGCATTAGGTTCAGACACTGACTCTGTTCACCACTAACCCTTGGGAATTAGTTAATGAAGATAGTTTTGATATGCAGTTGTTAGGCTGAAAATTATTTCATCTGTTAGTACAAGTGTTCTATAGCTCTTCTTAATTACAGTCAATCACAATTATCTCTTATCTGTGTTACTAATCAGATTTGCTGGTCCTGGTTGTCCAATGATACATCAATCTCTGTTAATTATCAGAGCATCTGCCTAAGTTTTATGGTCTTCAAAGTATCATAGCTTGTAGTTCAAAGTCAGCCTTTGTTTAGAGAAGATGGCAATAAAGATCTAACCATAATCAACAATTTCATGTGCATGACTCCCCTACACCTGTGTAAAAGTGTACAATAAATAACAGAATGGAACTTACTATTTAGTAAAGGCACACAAGTAAATAAGGAGAAAAAGCTACCAGAACCATATTGCTTGAATTTATTTTAAGCCAGTATGTCAGGCATAACCCCTTACATATAGAACCATGTCTAATATGATTATCATACCAAAATGAATTTTAAGCCAAAAAACATTCAGCCCTCACAAGTTTTGTGTACCCATTCCTCTCTCTCTCTCTCTCTCTCTCTCTCTCTCTCTCTCTCTCTCTCTCTCTCTCTCTCTCTCTCTCTCTCTCTCTCATATACTGATATATGCTCCAGTATAAACTATGTGTAGTACTCAAAGCTATGATGCTGTCACTATTATTTTTTCACACTGTATGACATTTTCTGCATCAGTGTGCTTCCAGCAAACATGCTTGTAAGTATAACATCTTACTACAATAAACGATTTTGTATAGTAACAATATAGTACTTTTGATTGGTTCCATTTATTTATAGCATCTATATGTAGCAAACAGTATCTTTTCCTGTAAACAGTGCTGATGTTATAAACTATCATAAAAACTAGGTTTAAGATTTTGTCTTGTCAGTTTTTAAAAAAAATCATAGATCACCTCTCTATCCAGGTGTAAAAATTATATGAAAATATATTCCAAGAAGGTCAATCTCATGATGGCTTATAACTATGTTTAAATATGTGGTCTTTCTGATGCATTGAACATTGAACAGAAACCTAATCTCAACGTCCTCTAATCTGTCAGTCTTGAACCCAAATAAAATTCAATTCAAAATGTTTTGGTTCTTGTTGTGGCTACTTTATGCCATATTTATTAGTACTGTGTTGATTACCCGGAATGACTGCTGATCATTCCGATATTATTGGTAACCATTTACAAAAATTGGTAACCAGTTACCCCAACCTTACTTCATAACACTTAAAACATATTTATCTAGCTGTACAAATTTTACATAAAAAATTTAAAATTTGCATAAAATGTCTCACTCACAGTCTGGATTGCTTCAAAAGCAAGCTTTAAACATGAATTGAAGCAATCTAACTAATATATCTACCATGGATTTAGCCAAATGCTATATATGTCCCATTGTCTGCTATTCTTAGATATGATACATAGTAATTTTAATACCATCTTTGCAGACATACTTTATGCAATAGTATGTAGTAATATATCTTAAGGTTTGTGTGTTTAAGTCATTTTAAAACTAGACATGCACAAGTTTTCTAACTTGTCAGTTTTATAACTTTGCAGTGATTATGGAAATCATGATATCATTGATACTGATTATTGCATGCAATGGTGGATAATATGGCAAACTAATTAAAAGTATTATACATGCCTGAACTTCATGCAAACACAAGAGGAAGCTACATCTGTGTCAGTAGAAGCAACATATATGTTTTACTTGATTTTAGAAATTGAATTTGCTGTAATTCTCACCATTACACAGTAAATACATGCTTTGTAGACTGCAATTCACCATTGATTGTTTTCTCATGAATTATGGGCAACCAGTTTAGAAATTACTGCAATGTGACTTTTTTTTTTGGTGCAATGTGACTCACTCTTTACTGCAATGTGACTTTTGCTCTTAGTGCAGTGTGACTGTCATTCTTTACTGCAATGTGACTTTTGCTCTTGGTGCAATGTGACTGTCACTATTTACTGCAAAGTGACTGTTACTCTTGGTGCAATGTGACTGTCACTCTTTACTGCAAAGTGACTGTTACTCTTGGTGCAATGTGGCTCATTCTTTAATGCAATGTGATTGTCACTCTTGGTGCAATGTGACTCACTCTTTACTGCAATGTGACTCACTCTTGGTGCAATGTAACTCACTCTTTACTGCAATGTGACTGTCACTCTTCATGCAATGTGACTGTCACTCTTTTCTGCAAAGTGACTGTTACTCTTGATGCAATTTGACTCACTCTTTACTGCAATGTGACAGTCGCTCTTGGTGCAATGTGACTCACTCTTTACTGCAAAATGACTGTTACTCTTGGTTCAGTGTGACTGTTACTCTTGGTGCAATGTGACTGTCACTCTTTACTGCAATGTGACTATCACTCTTGGTGCAGTGTGACTGTCACTCTTGGTACAATGTGACTGTCACTTTTGTCAGATACACATTCCTGGTCATAAATTTACTTAAAATAGCTATCATTTATATATAAAAATTACAAAATTCATTGAATGTATGCTCTGTGTAGCATTCTTGAATAAAAACGAAAAGAAAAACTGAAACAAGAAAATCAGTGGCAATATTACATATTTATAGCTCCATATCTTCTAAGGAAAACCATCTTTATTATGCTTTAAATAGATTTGTATATCTGTATATTAATACAGAAATCATTGTGTCCATTAAATCCTAAGTTCATCAAACTGAGACTGAATTTCAGCCAAAATTGATAAAATATAACCATTGTGTACACTTTTCCAAGGACAATCAAGTTTTAAACTTCCTTGCAGGTTTTATCAGGAATATATTGAGTATGTTCGTACTATGAGGAATCACTAACAAAAATAACACCCAAATGAGCATATTTAGTAATTCTTTGCATGTTTGTTTCAGCCATGTATTAATATTTGGTTAGTTTGAGTACCCATTTCATGATACTGTATTGGATTTAATTCAGTCTTCTATGAATTCAATGTGACCAACTAAATTTGGGACCATTTCTATATCCTTACACATTAGCTGAGTTTAGGTTTCAAAATCTACTGAAATGAAATGGCTAAGTATAGTGGATTGGGCTATCTCTATACTAAATTAAAGTTGCTCCTAAACAGCTATGTTATAATTGGGTGATCTTTATATTCCTGCAGCTACTACCTTCTTACCTGTATTGTTTAGTTCTATCTATGAACATTCAAGGTCAGAAATCTCCAAGTCACACTGTAGAACAGTATGAATGTTTTTTTAATACTTGATTCACACTCAAGTGTAACCTTTCCTTCCTGTATTTCATCATTTAGAACAGCGGTTCTCAACCTTTCTAGTGCCGCGACCCTTTTAATGCAATTCCAAATGTTGTGGCGACCCAACCGTAAAATTTGTTTCGTTCATAACTGTAAAAATGTCTATTTCCGATGGTCGTAAGCGACCCCTGGCAAATCGTTATTTGACCCCTGACGGGTCGCGACCCACATGTTGAGAACCGCTGATTTAGAATACTATGCTTAAGCCACATCTCAGCAAAAATCACTACATTAGTCATAAAAAGGAAAATGTGTGTTTCTGGTCGGCCGACAATCTGTTTTTGTTGCTGACCCTAGCACTCCCACACCCGCAGATTAAGAAAAAGAAATTAATTATTTTATAATCCCAAAATTTATTTGTGCATCTAATTGAGCTGGTTAGCAAAGTATTTGAAGTGTTGATGTGCTAAGTAGTCATTATATATACTAGTCATTTTAATATATATATATATATATATATATATATATATATATATATATATATATATATATATATATTCAAAAACAGTGCAATAGTAAATATACTTTTTGGGCCTCAGACATTTCCCAGTATCAATTTTCTTGTGCTTTTTATGGCACTTTCAACACATTATTGGCTAAATCATGCTGAGGAAATTGGAGCTAAGTAATTTTCCCAAGGACACACTAAGACAGGTAACCCAGGCTGGCATAGGCCAGTATCAAACCTGAATATCTTGGATTATAGTCCTACACTATGCCAACTAAGCTTTCTCTGTGTATCAAATCACTGTTATGTCATAGACTGTGTACATTAAAGTACATAATATTAAAATAATTTCAACATGTTTGCAAATTGGGCTTAGGATATATCCATGTTAGCAAAAATAGGATCCTAATAAAAATACATTAATATGACAATAAAAAGAAAACATTACTGGTAAAGAATGACTTAAGTAAAAATAAGTTTATGTGCATCAGATCAAATAACCAAATAAATAGTAGGTAACTTTTGGCATTACAATGTTCTGATCATGTGTTGTATGCATCAGTGAAGGTTGATTTGCACAAATGTGATATAACTTTAAATGCAAACAATTCTAACAGAGCAATTTTGGAAAACAGAAATATTATTAATGTTGAGAAATTGCACTTATTTCATGTTAACATTTTTTATGGCACCACTGCCATAGCAGAATGGGACATTTTTTTAATTATTCCTTAAACATAGGCATCAGTGGGTAAGGGAACCATCTGACTGACTACCTCATAATTCATTATAAGCAAATTACTTTATAGGGAATATTGGTTAACACTACTCTTTAGCATTATATTCTAAGCCCAATACAGAACTTAATATTGGCTACTTTACAGAGAGAAAAAGAAAGAGGGAGACAAATATGTCAGCAGTCTCTTAAGGAGAGAGAGTGCAAATAAAATAGAGTGCGAGTAGAAAAAGAACATATATTTATTGTAAGCATTTTTTTTACATGTACACATATTTAGTATACACACATATATATAAACACAAATACTTAGACATATACACATACATGCATGTTATCACTAGATTCAACATTTGCTTATTATTACAAGTTTTATACTGTTGTCAATATTTGCATTTTGTTACTATTTTAAATGATTATTTTCTCTTATTACCAATCTGCTATGAGACAATTAGCACTTTAAAAATTTACTGAAAACTTTTTTTAAACAATTTCTTCTTTGGCCTTGGTATAATGTAATTTTTTCTTCTAATGGAGCTTAAATTTGTAGTACCATCAAGCATCTCTTTTGATGAAAGATATTGCTTAGATAGACAGGAATGGCTTTCTAAAGACTTTATACATCAATTTGGCCTTTCTAAAAAATATTATTTCATGTATTTTCAAAAACTTTATATTATTTTATTGCATTCTGAAAATTGTCTATACATTGATCTAGAATTAAATGGCAAGCCCTCTTAAAAGTGCTGTTATGTTTGAATTAGAGGTATTACCCCAAATTACATTACAGTATTCCAGATATGGCTGAATATAACTTTTATAAAAGATGACCCTATATTGACGAGGAATATATGTTTTGATTTTCCTCAGTAGCCAAAGATAAGAATTAACCTTTTTGAAATGTGTTTAATGTGAACAGACCAAATAAGATTGTTACCTATGAATACACCAAGAATTATCTTCCTTGTCAAGATAGAAAGAAGGTTAAATGTGCAAGTGTGTGTGATTTGGATTTTTAACATAGTTTTAAAAAAATTCAGTAATATCGCTATGATGTCTGAAGTGTAGCAGTTTATAGTGATGTATAGCACTGGGGTATCAAGCCGCAGACATGTAGCTTGATGTCCCACCCAGTCACATGATCCTGACAATAGGCTGACCAATCCTAACACTAACGTCATAATGCAGAGTGCGAGATAGCTGTTAGTACCATTGTTAGAAGTGTTTGGTATGACTCGGCCAGGGTTCAAACCCGCAACCTCATTCATCCGAGGTGGATGCTCTAACCACTAGCAGTTCGATAGGAAAAAAGTTATTTTACAAACAATTTAATTAAGTTAAATATCGAACATAAGATGAGCATTGTAGGAAAGGAACACTTCCAAATATTAAATTTTAAAAAAGTTATATTTATAAGTTTTGCTTACATACTTGGTCAGTGGTCTATTAGTTTTGAGAGGTTTGATCTCATCCAGAATCTGAGGTTTTTCATTATTCATTTTTCCCAATATTCTTCTATTTCAAAAACAACAGTTTCCAAAGATTCATGTTTTACTTTTACCATGAAGTAATGTGTTGCTTTCATTATATCTTCCTTTATCCTTAAAAATCTTCCTTGTGCATTTTTAAAAAAAAAATTTTCTTGTGTCCTTCAGGAAATTTATGTCCTTATATCCATATATCAGTATGCCCATTCCAAATCCACTTTAGTGTGATGGCAAAAAAAAAATTCAACTAAGAATCATAAAATTATATACATAAATTATTTAGATCACCAGGATATTACAGCAGTCTTTGAAATGCTTTCATACCTTCTTTTAACTTTTTGGAGGGGCCCCGAGTGGCCGAGTGGTCTAATGCACTCTCCGTTGCCATCTCATCTCTGTCTGCGTGGGTTTGAGTCTAGGATTCAGCCAATGTGGGTATGTTAGAAAGCTTGCAAGTAGTTTATCATGGGTCGGTGGTTCTGCCCAGGGTTTTCCCAGGTTATTCCTCCACCATTAATACTGGCTTCCATGCATAGCCTATCGTGTGCTGAAAAATGGTGTTAAACCCCACAATAACAACAACAACAACTTTTTGGATGTTGACCTTTCGATTACAAAAATTCTTACCTCAATTAGCAGTCACCTCCTAAACATTTTCACATGATTAGCTTATTCTTAATTAAATATAAACTCATCATTGGCAGTAAATTGTTCAACAAAAGTTATCAAAAGGGATTATTATTATTATTATTATTATTATTATTATTATTATTATTATTATTATTATTATTATTATGTCATCTATGTGCAACAAATTGTTTTCCAGCAGTAGCAACATAGACACTTCTAAGCCATCATGGTCAGATAATGCTATTGTGTTTCAATATATTTAGATAATTATATCTGTAGAAGAGAGCAAATGGATTAGTGTATTTCAGATTAAAGATGAAGAGCATACACCAAGCTATCACTGTAAACATCTGATCCATGCACTCTCCTTACTGAGGAATTTGCTAATTGTGAGCCCATACTTGTTTAGCAAGCTGGTGATGGTAGTAAAACACAGTCAGATGCACAGCAGGTGTTAACAACCAATTAGGCCTTTATACATTCTTATCTGACAAAACAGAGAGAGAGAGAGAGAAAGAGAGAAAGAGAGAGAGAGAGAGAGAGAGAGAGAGAGAGAGAGAGAGAGAAGGGTTGTAGATATTTTTATTTCCTACAGGGTAATTTGCTTAACAGAAGGGCAGGCTAGGTTAGCGATTTTTTTTTTTTTTTGGGGGGGGGGGGACAGTGGTCACAAAAACATCACTAGTTCCCCAGCAGGAGTGTGTGAAAAACCACTCTAGTTGAAATATATTCTTAATTATGAGAGAGAGAGAGAGAGAGAGAGAGAGAGAGAGAGAGAGAGAGAGAGAGAGAGAGAGATTCATTAAGATGTAAAACCAAGAGTAGTTTCTGATTGAATAAATATAATTATGTCCAGACTTGGAAATGTTACTGTTTTCCCAAAAAAAACAGAAAGTAAATCTACTTGTTCCCTTGAGTATTTTGATGAAAATTTAGGGATTATACGATCCTAGATACATGGATGGGTTGATTTATTAATAATATTGCACATGTCCTCCAAACTGTTCAAGTCTCTTGGCTTAGAAGTTTAGGATATTATTGGAGATGGTCTACATATGTGTATAATAGTTTTATAAACCAATCCCGACTATTAGAGCTTGATGCTGTTTCAAAAAAACAGTAAAATTAAGCTCAATTAGATCTAAGAGCACCCACATGAATTTGCGCAAATCTGAAGAGTGGCTTATCTCATCAGTTACAATTATTAGCAAATTAAACTCATACGTACATACATACATACATACATACATTCATTTTGCTATGTATATCTGATTTAATATATCTTTTAATTGAATTGTTTGTTTGTCAGTTTTCAATTTTTTAATCTGTTACATGCTATTATAATATAAATTTATTCACTGAGATGATATTTTTCCAGAAAATCAGTTGACCTGAATCATTCTTTTTGTAAACACCAGGTGTAGGCCTGGATCCTGACCTTGATTCAAAATTGGTAGCAGCCACGTAAATAAGTACTATTTTTATTTTAAAATGATTGGTTGTTGTGAAGGTCATGATGGGACTACATGATTTAAGATGTAAACAATTTTTTTTATTCTTGGAGTAAAATCATTCGTCTAATCAAGGCCATATTATGTGTACATGTTTTATATGTAAACACGATCACGTGTCCCCCCTCTTCTGATTTCGCAACTTGGGTGATTTTCAAAACTGCATCTTAGAATACGATATAACCTTTGTTTTAGAGAAATATTCTCAGTTTCTGGCTTTTACACTTGGAATCAAGTTGTTTTCTTTTGTTTTAGCCAGATTTTGACTTATAATTATCTTCAGATCATTTGGATTTCAAAAGGATTAATTCTTTTTCTCTGGAAATATTTGAAGAGTGCTCATATAGAATTTTTGGAAAGACATTGCTTACAAATTTTATTCGGATTTCAAACACCGGAACTGTAAATGACCACACTGTACAGACTACAGCATATGTCGTCATCCATCAAGGATTTTCCATCAGGACTCGAACTTGAATTCATTAGAACATTTTGTTATTAGGACTTTTGTATTTAATTCATGGATTATTCTTGGATTATTTTTGGATTTGATTCTTGAAACTGTAAGTTCTTATTTTTTCATTTTTACAGAATTTTTCCACGGATATAAATTATTTGTTAAATTATACAAAGCTTTTTGTTTTCACTTTTTCTGTGTTACTGTTTATTCGAGCCTAAACAGGTAACAATACATACATACATACATACATACATACATACATACATACATACATACATACATACATACTCAAAGTTCTTGTCCATATGATGTATATGACATTATTCTGTAGGACAGAAATGCAAGCCTATTTCTGTCTGCATCCATTCTAATAAGTATACCACCTTTAAATATACTTTAATCAGAATGCATGCAAGGAAATTGATTGTTTCAAGAATGAAGGAAAGCATAATATCCCCCACCCACTTGTATTATGGAGAAACCTGGGGTTTGGTAAAGTTATTTTATAATTACTTCAAATAGAGGGACAAATCCCTTGTGTGAAAAGATCAAAGTTGACAGCTGTTGATAGCAGTTGCAGAGAATGGCAGTGCAGTTCTTTTGACTGACATCGCAAGGGAGGGGGGGGGGGGGTTGTTGGACTATAATTGTAAAATTTGCTAGTGTCTGAGATCTGATGGTTGGAGTATCAAACTAAATGTCAGCACCTGTTGGGCATTGAATGGGATCCCAATGGCTCTCTAATTAATGTAGAAATGTTTTGACTGAAGAGAGTCCAATCACTAACATTAGCTATGCTAGATGTTGTTCATGTAATGTGAATGCTTTGTATTATAACTGTTAATATCTAGCAGTAAAAGTAAACATATGGCTTATTAAAGTTGATAGTAATATAAGCTGCCTGAAGTATATCCTTGAATGAATTGCCATATAAAGCTGAAATGGCCAGTGAAACAGACTTTGCCTTTGATGAACTTGGCAATTCTATGGAAAAAAATTATGATAATGCTTTAGGAACCTCATTAATGGACAATAATGTGTGGCAGGATAATGATATATCCAAAAGTATTGAAGTTCTGGGTACATCACTTATTGACAAATTGGGAAGTTCTTTGAAAGAAGATCAGTCAAAAAGTCACGATGCTTCAGATATATCAGTTGCAGAGGAAGCCATCACTTTTCAAGATGATAACATGACAAAGAAAGATGATGTTGATGCATTTGGATCATCAATAATGTCTACAAAACCAGCAGATTCAAACAGTTGCTTCCTGTATAGCCAGATGGAAAACCCATCATTTACTGAAAGGACCAAGGTATGTAGCATCTTAAATGTTATACCACAAAATATTTATAAACCTGAAAATAAATGCAATGTATTTGTGGATTCTATATTTTCTGCTTGTAATTAATTGTAATATCTACCATTTTTTTCTCAGATGTAGGAGTTAGCAATTACATTATTTTATATGATTCTTCAATATCCTACTTCTCATTAAAAACACAAGCGGAGAAAAGGTAAAAAGAAGATTGTGACAAGTATGCCCAGTTGTGAAACAAGTATGTATATCTAGTAGAAGATGCACCAATATAAGTACAAAAGAAACGTAATAGTTATGCCTGGAATATTAATATGAAAAATTAAGTAAAATAAATCTGAATGTTGATGGTAATATTATTGCTCCCCACCAACTACCATTTCAAATCAGAAGCAAACATAATTGAAACTACTTCCTAGAGATATGACCTAAGTAGCTTTTCTATCATTAAACATGTTCAATGTGTTTTATTTTAATAATATAAGCAAATATTGCAATATCTGTAGTAGTTAAGCTAAATATAATAACGGGAATTTTAAATTATTGAAGATCATTGATTCAGATATTGATAGTATATGGTTAGAATACTTGTATGAGATGCGTTTGGTGGATCAAAGTAGTATTAACAGAATTTCCATGCTAGTGTCTGCAATGTTTTCAAAAAAACTATTTTGTCTTTTCAGAAAATTGATAAGGAAAACACTGTATTAGTGGAGACAATGACTCTCTGTGTAGGCTACATGTTGAAAAGAGATCAATGGAAGAGCAGAACAAAATTTATATGAAACTCAAACAATCTCCTAATGAAAGAATTACCAAATATCTGCCTTATATGGAAGAACTACCAGAAATAACAGCAAGAGATGCTACTGACATTTTAATTCTATTAAATGAGAAAGAAATTGTGCCTTACATTAGTGTTGAAAATATTTATATTTTATGATGATTAAAATATTGTGTACAAGTACTTCAATATACTGAATATCTTGTATGTGTAGCACCTTCAACAATTTCATCTAGACTGTATTATTACTGGCCATACTATTAAGCCAGGCTTGGTGATGAGAGCTTCAGAACAATGCAGTCTCCTTGGAACAGCATTATTAAAAAAGGATTTCAAGTTTATCAATGTAGAAATGCAGCAAGTAGCATTATGGCATGGGTTTAAACTTCAGGTTTAAAGTAATAATACCTACTAATGGTTTTGCAGATTAAAACAATGGTACTCAAGAATGACCTTACAAATATGGTGATATTACTGCAAGAGTTTTGATATAACAAAGTAGTAAAGAATTATTATCAAATAACATCATTACAACAAGGCTGTCAGGAGTAACAATATAGTAATATTATCACATTAACTAAAAACATTAATGCATATCAGTAAACTTCATCTCTGTAGCAGTATTACTGTATTTACCATATATGTTAGGACACCATATTTGTTGGGATACCATAAATTAATTTGTGAAGTAATTTTTTTGTGCACTGTATGTTCTGGAGCACATCGTGTTTTTTTAGTAGTAAGTTTTGGGACAACTTATAAATCATTCCAAAATTACATGTCGGAAAACACACTCCAACTTTAATGTTATTGTAAAAAATATAAAACTGTGCAATTGAGAAAAAATTCTCTAGTCCACTGCATCATCATTTCATCTACACAACCCTTCTCCTGCACATGTATGATCCATTAATTCGGTGCATGAATATTTGTTAACCTTTCTCATGTCGTGAATAATTATCGTTGGAGGCAACACATCTCTTGAAGTGGAAACTGTAAGGACCAAAGTCAGATTTTTTTATCAATCTGCACCAGTCATGCTAATTCTCACACATTTAACCCCCATTTTATCATCAGTCCATCAAGATCAAAGTACACTAGAGATTCATCCATGTTAATCTCCATATTGTCGGCAAATTATGTAGTATTGCTACTACATCAGTTGTAGTATTGTTACTACATCAGATTTTGGAGATCAAAAAATTATTTCCTGAACATAGGGTAATGTTACTACATGGGTTTGGGGGGGGGTGGTAGCTTTGTAGTATTAATACTACATCAGTTGTAGTATTGTTACTACATCAGGTTTTGGAGATCATAAAATTGGTGCCTGAACATAGGGTAATGTTACTACATGGGTTTGGGGGGGTAGCTTTGTAGTATTAATACTACATCAGTTGTAGTATTGTTACTACATCAGGTTTTGGAAATCATAAAATTATTGCCTGAACATAGGGTAATGTTACTACATCGGGTTTTGGAGATCATAAAATTAGTGCCTGAACATAGGGTAATGTTACTACATGGGTTTGGGGGGATAGCTTTGTAGTATTAATACTACATCAGTTGTAGTATTGTTACTACATCAGGTTTTGGAAATCATAAAATTGTTGCCTGAACATAGGGTAATGTTACTACATCGGGTTTTGGAGATCATAAAATTAGTGCCTGAACATAGGGTAATGTTACTACATGGGTTTGGGGGGGATAGCTTTGTAGTATTAATACTACATCAGTTGTAGTATTGTTACTACATCAGGTTTTGGAGATCATAAAATTAGTGCCTGAACATAGGGTAATGTTACTACATGGGTTTAGGGGGATAGCTTTGTAGTATTAATACTACATCAGTTGTAGTATTGTTGCTACATCAGGTTTTGGAGATCATAAAACTAGTGCCTGAACATAGGGTAATGTTACTACATGGGTTTGGGGGGATAGCTTTGTAGTATTAATACTACATCAGTTGTAGTATTGTTACTACATCAGGTTTTGGAGATCATAAAATTAGTGCCTGAACATAGGGTAATGTTACTACATGGGTTTGGGGGGATAGCTTTGTAGTATTAATACTACATCAGTTGTAGTATTGTTACTACATCAGGTTTTGGAGATCATAAAATTAGTGCCTGAACATAGGGTAATGTTACTACATGGGTTTGGGGGGATAGCTTTGTAGTATTAATACTACATCAATTGTAGTATTGTTACTACATCAGGTTTTGGAGATCATAAAACTAGTGCCTGAACATAGGGTAATGTTACTACATGGGTTTGGGGGGATAGCTTTGTAGTATTAATACTACATCAGTTGTAGTATTGTTACTACATCAGGTTTTGGAGATCATAAAATTAGTGCCTGAACATAGGGTAATGTTACTACATGGGTTTAGGGGGATAGCTTTGTAGTATTAATACTACATCAGTTGTAGTATTGTTACTACATCAGGTTTTGGAGATCATAAAACTAGTGCCTGAACATAGGGTAATGTTACTACATGGGTTTGGGGGGATAGCTTTGTAGTATTAATACTACATCAGTTGTAGTATTGTTACTACATCAGGTTTTGGAGATCATAAAATTAGTGCCTGAACATAGGGTAATGTTACTACATGGGTTTGGGGGGATAGCTTTGTAGTATTAATACTACATCAGTTGTAGTAGTGTTACTACATCAGGTTTTGGAGATCATAAAATTAGTGCCTGAACATAGGGTAATGTTACTACATGGGTTTGGGGGGATATCTTTGTAGTATTAATACTACATCAATTGTAGTATTGTTACTATAGCCAAATTCCCTTAAAAAGGACAAGCAAGCAATTCCTTTTTTATTCTGACAGCCATTAGATGCAGATCTAGTTTTATGACTTTATCACGTCATCAATAATATGACATTCTGTCAGCCTATGATATTTTTCAAAATTGAATCCAACTACAAACTCTAAAATGACCATGATTTGCCATTGCTTAATACACCAGCAGATCTGAGTCTATGCATTTAGGAGTTGTCAGTTGAACAAAGAGCCTAGATCATGATCTATTGACCGGTGACCACAGATCATGATCTATTGACCGGTGACCGTAGATCATGATCTATTGACCGGTGACCGTAGATCATGATCTATTGACCGGTGACCGTAGATCATGATCTATTGACCGGTGACCGTAGATCATGATCTATTGACCGGTGACCGTAGATCATGATCTATTGACCGGTGACCGTAGATCATGATCTATTGACCGGTGACCGTAGATCATGATCTATTGACCGGTGACTGTAGATCATGATCTATTGACCGGTGACCGTAGATCAGGATCAGTTATGTTTCAGTTGGATGCTACTTATAAGTGAGTATATACAGCAGTTATATTTAGAGCATCTGCCATCTTTCATTATCGCACATTTCAAATGAAATTTTTATAAAACTTAAATAATTTAAGTTTTCATGCTGAAGGCATGTAAAAGCAAACATTTTAAAATCTTTTTTAAATAATTGTAATTTGAATATCTCATTTCCAGCAAAATAAAAGTTAGGATATTGGTAGGACTGATTACTTTTGATGTTGTTTGATTTATATATTTTGTGTTAGGTTAAGGTGTATTCCGCTTTTTGTTTATTACATTAATTATTGGTACATAAAATAACATTTGGGGGGATGTTGTCCTAATAACATGGGCAAGTTTAATTTGATTACTTTTTGCAGAGGAATGGGTGGGAAATTTGATCCTTTATAAGACAAAATATCCAATACTTTGATTTATCATGGTTATTATTGCTACATGTTTTTTTACGTCTACACTGGAAGCATATATACTGTCTTGTTTTAGACTTAAACATTCTTTGGAAGCACTGTAATTGATATTTGGTATGAAATTCTTTTCAGGTAAAATTAAAACGTTTCCTTTGTCTGGAATGACTATTGACTTTTTCCAGATTGCTGGACAAGAGAATCATCTGACAGTGTGTACTCAGTCACTTAGTTTGTGTTTGTTTTTCAGGTGATTGACCAGTCTGATAATCCCATCCCGGATCTGTTGTGCCTTGCTGGCAGGATTTATAAGGATTTCTTCATTGCATCAGAGTATGTGGATTCGGCTTCACTGGAAAATGCAATAAAATGGTAAGCCTAGCCAGAAAAAAAAATCCTACTTTAAAATTGAGTATTCTAATCTAACAAAACCTGCAAAATCTAAAATAAGCCAGCTTAGACAAGAAGCCACTGAATGTTTATTTTGATCCTTTGTTGATGCCTTAAGTTAGAGTCTTGTGGTCAATGGTAATGAAACATGCTTTCAACAGGGTATAACAAAAATAATTATGTGGCAAATTAATGTTAGCAGAATTTGCTTTGGTTTTAGATTGAATAGATGTTTGGGTCAGACAAAACATTTTCACTCTGTACATTGACAAACTGCACACCTTCCCTGACAAGTTTACAAAATAACTAATGATCAGGAAACTATAAGAATGCCAAATTGTATGGTGAAATTCAGTCATTCAGTACATTTATATAACAATATGTATATGCTTAATGATGTCACCATGTTATATATAATATGTCCATGCTAAATGATGTCACCATGTTATATATAAGAGGTCCATGCTAAATGATGTCACCATGTTATATATAAGAGGTCCATGCTAAATGATGTCACCATGTTATATAATATGTCCATGCTTGATGATGTCACCATGTTATATAATATGTCCATGCTTGATGATGTCACCAAATTTATATATTGATGTGGCCATGCTTAATATGAAAACCATCCTATATTTTAACAGATCTTTATAACTATTAATCACAGTCACGTTTTTACCTCACATGGTCATGTGTCTAAGTAAGCTTATGATATTTTACTTATGTCACCATTGATATTAATTTCATCCTCTCAAACACCACTCAACAAAATTTGGTCAAATTTGTCAGTATACTGACATGAAGCACTGTTCATGTAATGCTGATCTACCATAAGGACATGAAACATTCAAAGACCTTTAGTAATGAATCATGATTTGTTCCTACAGTGCCAGTCTGCCATCATATATGGCCACGATTATTAAAAATTTGTTCCAACAGTGTCAGTCATATATAGCTACGATTATTAAAAAAAGAAATAAAAGGCTTGAAAAAATATCTTCTCAAGAATATCTCAAAGGAAATTTTGTCACCTTTGATGGAAAGCACACTGACATGATGCTCTTTCAGATTAGACAATGCTGAATCACTATCAAACATGGCATCCATTACAAAAACCTGTAAACAACTTCTCAAAAAGTACAAAACAGATTCTGGCCATATTTGATAGAATCCTTTCTGGCTTGATGTTCTTTCAGACTTGTTAAGTTGATGCCTATCCACCAGAAAACATTGCCATATTACTAGAAATTTAAAAATGTTTAGACAACTTCTCAAGAATCACTCATCAGAATTTGACTAAATTTGAAAGAAGGTTTCCTTTCAAGAATTTCTTTCAGGCTTGTTCAGATGATGTCGATTCAAAAGAAAATGTGGCTGCCATTACTTAGAAAAACAATCAAATAACGTTTTATCAAGAATTTGTAAATAGAAATTACTCATATTTAATGGAAAGCATTTTGATCTGAGGTTTCTCAATATTTGTTCAACTGATTTCATTTTGCTCTCAAATATGGCTGCCATTTCTAAAAATAACAAACTTCTTCTTAATGACTACTCATTATTCATTCATCAGTATGTTAGCAAGTCTTAAAGAAATAACCTGGCATGAACCTCTTTAAGATTTATTAAAATAATGGCAATTTGCCATCAAAGATAACCAGTATTAATCAGATCAGGAGAAACTTTCAATAACTTCTCAAGAACCACTTGAGAATTCAACCAAATTTTTTTGCCTTTCATATATGGCAATATCAGTTCCACTTAGGTCCCTTGTTTGCTTAGAGTTTTGAAATTTAAATTATGATTTTACATATATTTCTTTCATTCATCGTTTCCATTTCTTCTCATTCATTTGGAACCATATTGAAATCTATTTACCAAAATCAGGTTTTACAGTTCCAGGAGTGTTTAAGGGTGACAACTTGCCTTTCGATATAGCTTTATAAAAAAAAAATTGCTTTAAGAAAATGGCAAATGCATTAAATGCCAGGGACACATTAAATTTATTAAAAAATTAATATATAATTGAAACTGCAGTAAATCTTAACTTATTTGTAGATTATTTGTTAGCAGTTTATAGCAAAGACATATCTTCCAAATAAATATTATAGAGATATGTCATAAATGATGGTTTATGTCTTACTAGACGAGAACATGGCTTACAAGTGATGAAAAATTGTCATGTAAAGAATCAGATATTGGATTATCATGGAAAAGTACTTTCAGCTATGCAAAACAATAGATTTTCAAATCAATTCAGTGAATTCGCATTTTATTCCATTTTTGTCATTTTTCGTCATTATGCATTTGGCATTTTGTATTTGTGCTCGCTATTTTCTTCACAATGTATACCGCATTTTATTAGCTTTCGTTGTGCATTCTGTTTGCATCAATTCATGGTTTTCTAATCATTCTTAATACAGACTAGATTTTGTTTTTGTTTCACTGTAAATTTTCTGTATCAGAGATTTACTATGCTGGTGCCCTATGTTTATCTTAGGAAATATGCCACAAGTCAAATCAACAGTATCATGTCCATGTGGCCTTTTTGCTAACAGTATACAATGAATAAAACAATTTATTGAAAGCTAATTGAAATTTTGTACATCAAATAACTTACCATTCCAGTATTCTTAATGGTAAAATTTACTTGTGTGGGACAAAATGAACTGAATTTCACACAGGGATAAATTGCATATATTTTCATATTTCTTACACCTTTGTAGAGTTTTAGCCCTTTCTTGGTTGATACATTGGTCCAGTTTTGTGATGGAGCCTTAGTTTAAAGACCACAGGAAATGACAGGTTAATAAAATTACATTAATTGGACATTCATTGCAAATAAGATAAGCAATATTTGAAGGTCACAGTGTACTATAGAAAATATATTTATAATCATACTGGATGATAAGTCAAATGAAATAAAATATGAATATTGAAGGGACATATTTAATCTTTTTTTTAAAAAATGAGTGGATGTATTATTAGGTACAGGAAAGGCTTTGAGGTACAGCCAAATGAATATGCAGGGATCAACTTGGCCACTCTACTTGTCATCTCTGGAAAGGACTTTAATAATTGCTCAGAGCTTCAAAGAATAGGTAAGTCTTAACACTTTTAACTTGAACTATTTCTTTTTTTCTTGTAATGGTCGGTCCCCATGCTTGTTATTTCATATATAAATGTTCCTGATCTTTCACATCTTGATCATAGCCAAGGGATCACAACCCAAAATCCATTTCATATCCCCATGCCCAACTATATCCTTCTTGAGAAGATTTTGATCAGATCTTAAACAGTGACCACATGATCAAATGTAATGGTCATGGTTTTCCGCAAAGGTGATGGAACAAAAACAAACTGGCTAATGCTTACAGCAGGCATTGGAAGGTGCTTCCATGAGAATGATGTAGAGGCATCAAAAGTTGCTTTCATGCGAATTGAGTACAGGCTTCCAAAGGTGCACCCATGAGAATGAAGTAGAGGCGTCCAAAGGAACTCACATGAGGTAAAGTTTTAGAGGAAACTCGAGTTTGCAAAATTTTGTAATCCTGTAAAACAATCATTAAACAATGCGGTTGATCAATTATGCATGAATGTTTTAGTCTGCAAAAATATACTGTGTGTCGGCAGCATTCACATAAATATAATTATGAAATATTATGATTTTTAGTAGATTTTTAGGGATAAAAACAGAAGAAAATTTAAAACCAGAAAAATTGATTCACTTAAATCTTCTATCAATGCCCTCTTTGCCAAGTATTATACAAGGATTTCAGAAGAGGTTCTAGGATGGCCAGTTTTCTGACATCCATTCATCCATTAGAACAGTTTTTTTTATCCTCCTAAACAGCTTGTAGGAAACTTACACTTTTCATTCCCATCATTTTGTCGAAACTAAATGAAAATGGTTCCACTTCAGTATCCAGTATGACTACCACAGCAACAGCTTGAAAATCTTGTTATTGCCATTCTTAAACTAATTGAAGGATTGCTATTGAACTTTATGTTCATTTATTCCATGATCTAGTTGATCCTTAATAAAAAATGGTATTGCTCATATATCCAATATTGTTACAACAGCCACCAACTTTACAGTCTTGTTGTTGTGTTCCTGACTGGATGGTTATATCAACATAGTGGTTTTGCTAGAAGACTTATGATGTCTAGATGGTGTCAAATTAAACTGGTGCCAATCTAATTCCAATATAGCCACCACAGATGTCATCTTGAAAATCTTTTCACTACTACAACTGAACAAACAGTTTAGTGTTATATTTAATAAAGGTTTTTGCTGCAAAGCTATAGTGAATGAGGTGATTTTAATCATTGGTGATGTCAAAAATTAAATAGCAACAGTTTATGTTAACTATATTTAGTGAAAATTTGTGCAATTCATGTGGAAAAATTAAATCTACTTGAAATCTACTTTTTGCATTTTGGATGATATTTCTAGGCATTTTATTTTTTACTGATACCCCCTACATTAACTCCTTATATAATCATAAATGTGGGTCTGTTTGGAAACAGTGACAGAGAAAATGAGAATTAGATATGAAATATATCCCCTCAAATGACAGATGTATATCATAAATAGGTTAAGAAAGTTGTTCTGGAAGTGACATAACGTTTTTGTACCTTTTTTTTCTCACAATCCCATAATAAGTATAAAATAAATTTTAGGTCTTAATTATTTTTCTCAACAATTACAACAATTATTAATATGTGGTGGTAAATCTTTAGACATAGTTTTTGAAAGAAATAGTTTACATAATATCACAGTTTATAGGTAAGACATGGTAGCTGGAAGAGCCTTTTTTTATGCAAAATAAAACATTGATAGCTGAGACCAGCTGGGTTCAAGCCATTCCATAGTGTGCTGGCAGATCTGGGATTATGCAGTTTGTTAGGACAAACAGTATAAACACTGACTTGCTAGTGCACTATGCAATGACAGATGATGGTCTTTATGTTGTTTGCAGTTGAACATGCAGACAAGGAGTTACGGTATATTTACCTTAGTCGCTGGAATTTCTGGTTTCTTAAAGTGACTACTCTGTGCTCTTGCAGTTTGAACTGTTGGAGTTGTACTGCATTTCCTGTGTCCTTATAGAAAATCTTATTTCAATTTGCAGGTTTATTATTAAATAACCTGATTGGGAAGAAGGGAAGTCTTCAGACACTGAAGGACTACTGGGACATTGCAACATTTTTTGAAATCTCTGTCTTAGCTCAGGATTATGGAAAGGCATGCCAGGCTGCCCAGCGGATGTTTGAACTGGAGCCTCCAAACTGGTGAGACAGGTGTACAAGATGCGCATCACATTCAACAATATCTCTCAAAATACACCAGACACCATCATTTTGTAATAACAGTATCTGCCAAAATACATCAGACTCTCTCATTATGTAACAACATTATCTGTTAAAATACATCAGGTACTCTCAAGATGTAACAACAGTATCTTTCAAATTACACCATGCACTTTCTTTATGTAACAACAATATCTGTTAAATTACATCAGGTACTCTCAGCATGTAACAACAATGTCTGTCAAATACACCAAGAACTCTCAAGATGTAACAGTATCTGTCAAATTACACCATGCACTATTATCATGTGACAACAATATCTATCAAAATACATCAGGAACTCTCAAGAGCATGGATATTTATAGCATGCTTTTTTCAAGTAAAAAACAGGAATGACTTTGGAAGTTTTCAGATCAGTGAAAACAAAAAGTAGACATGTCTGCAGCCAAGTGAAATGCCAATGGTGTGTTGACAACTCTAAATCTCTATATAATTTGTGAAATAATATAAAGTTAGGCCAAATGCTGTAGGGAAAAAAACAGAAGTCCTTAATGTGTCATATAGTTAGCTCTACTGGTCATCGGTCAAACTAGTTTATGAGGTACCCTTTTGTCATTTGTCCATGGTGCTGCTCAGACATCCAATATGGCCACCATAAGTTATCTCTACAATCTTTTATCACTATTTCATTGAAGGGATGGTGATATCAACATGGGGGTTTTATGAAATGACTTCATATGATGTCTAGTTGGTCAGGATGAAACTGGTGATTTCCGCCACCATGGCAGCCATTGTGAAAATCTTATCGTTATTATTCTTGAACAGAAAGTCACATCATCAACGCGTTTTCACCAGAAGACTTCATGGGATTCTGTGAGGATAGGACACCTTAGGCACTCACACTGACATTTCACTTCTTTCTGTGTGGGTTTGAGTCATGGGCTTGGCCAGTGTGGGTATGTGAGAAAGCTTTCCATTAGCATCCCATGGGTTGGGGGTTCACCTGGGTTCTTCCTTCACCAAATACTGGTTGTGATGTATAGCATATCGTGTGCTGAAAAATGGTATTAATCCCTAACAACAAGAACAAGAGCTACCAGACTTATTTTTTTATGCATAGTTGGTATAGTGCATATTTTAAAAACTTGTTATTGCTATTCCACTAAGATGACTGCTCAAATTAACATGAGATTCACAATAAAATTCTAAATGAAACTTTAACCAGAATACATTGTGTTGTATCTAGTTGCAGGGTTCCTGTATGTCCTGGAATCCCGTAAAAGTTTTGGAATTTAAAAAATCATTTTCATGGGCCTTGAAAAGTCAGATATTTTCAAAACCTTGCTGAGTTCGGAAATTACATGGAATTTCTGACAGTGACGTTAAAAAAATTGATAACTGCTTATTTCATGGAGCTCCCAGCACTGAATCAAAAATGTTTTTCAAACACATCACAATTAAGATCAATAAATGGTTGCCAATGCAATATATTGTGGTTCTTGAATTTTGTGAATTGGCCTGGAAAGTTTTGGAAAAGTCATAGAATTTGTTTTCGTTAAGTTTGGGGGAAACGTGTAGTTAAGGAACTCTCAAGTTGGTCTTTAATAAAAATGATGCCATGTTGATATCCAATATGGCAGCCATGGTGGCCATATTGAAATAATTGTCAGATGCAGCTCTCTTATGTTTACTTATTCATAAATAAACTGAAAGCCTTACAGAATACGTTGACAACCTGTTTATATCTAAGCCTTACAGAATACGTTGACAACCTGTTTATATCTAAGCCTTACAGAATACATTGACAACCTGTTTATATCTAAGCCTTACAGAATACGTTGACAACCTGTTTATATCTAAGTCTTACAGAATACGTTGACAACCTGTTTATATCTAAGCCTTACAGAATACGTTGACAACCTGTTTATATCTAAGTCTTACAGAATACGTTGACAACCTGTTTATATCTAAGCCTTACAGAATACGTTGACAACCTGTTTATATATAAGCCTTACAGAATACATTGACAACCTGTTTATATCTAAGCCTTACAGAATACGTTGACAACCTGTTTATATCTAAGCCTTACAGAATACGTTGACAACCTGTTTATATCTAAGCCTTACAGAATACGTTGACAACCTGTTTATATCTAAAATTTCACAGAAACATGATTTACTTATTCAATCAGGAAAACATTTTGAACAATTGGCTGCCTAGCCAATTGTATTAAGGGTAATGAAAGAGCAGATTAGAATAATTATATACAAAAATATAAATTCTGTCTGGTCCTTCAAATTATTTTGGTATTTTTCTGAAAATTTATGAATGGTTCTTAGTTGTGGGAAAAGTAGCCCTTTTAAATCAGAAATAGGCTGTTTGAATTTTATACAGCTAGGGTGGACATCATTTGTAGATTTTGACATTGATAGAGCTCGACAAGGGTGAAACAGGATGAAATAGATAGATATTTAAGTGTTTGGTAAATACTGAACTATGCTCCTTTCCTCTTCCCTGGTTTTTTATACTCACCTCTTTTTTTTTTTTATGACATGGGGGTAATCTCCCTTTTGATAGGTTCATCTCTAGAACTGTGTTAATAATGAGCACTGACCCTATTTGTTGATGGAATACATTCACTATTATTCATGAGGTATCCATTTTCAGGTTTCATCCTTGTTAACGACCACAAATTTATAGATCCAAAGAAATGAGACCTTGTTTTTAATTGATCCACACATGTAATTTTTTACAAAGATGCCTTTTTCCACAAAAACTTAAAGATTGTATCTACACAGTTAAATTGATTGAAAGTAATTTATAATTATTCCAATGTTCTTTTATTAGGTATTTGAAATCCACATTGACAAATATTTTGCTGATTAACCAGTTCCGTAGGAAGCCACAGCAAAGTGGAGAGGACAGTAATGATTTGTCACTGTTCCACTTCTGGATTGAATTTTTCATGGAGGCCACAAAAAGCGAAGTTTCTTCAATACTTTACCCTGTAAGTTCTTTGAACAGTATATGGAATTGAATTTTTTCAACAAATGGATATTTGTTCAGATTGATCAAATGAATAAGTAATGTTCTGGAAATATAATTATGTACAGGTGATTTATTAGTGTCTAAGCTTGCTAAGTGTACTCTTACTGTCTGTTTATAATTTTAATTTTGCAAAATAGTTAAAAACAGCTTTTTAAATCAGCTTAAGTTTCAGTTTGTGTATGAAATGAACTTATTCATCACTATTGTCTCTCAGTAGATTGAATGAGTGCATTCAGGGATTTTTGTCTTATTCTCTTTACATAAGATTTGTTAATTCACAAACTTTTGGAAACAGAAAACCAAAAGGTCTATAGTAGTACATGCTCACCCTGTTTAGAAGTAATAAATGGGTTGCATTGTCTATTTATTCCAAGACATTAAATTGGATAAGTTTGAGTTACATGAATCAGTTGAGACATGTAAGGTGATGCTATAAAATCGGGATAAATAATCACACACAGGCTCTCTGCTGTTTTTGTGGCCAAAATAAGTGCTATCCTGTTTGTATAAAAAAAATGAAGAATCAGAGATGAAAAGTTTGTTTTTCTGATTATTAACCAGTCATGATTTGCACAACTATGTATCTATTTAAAGAAATATATTGGTATGGTTTTTATTAACCCACTGGGCATTTTTTTCAAACTCGAAATATGGGTTTATATCATTACGATCTTGGATGAGTTCAATAATGAGTGAGATCCTTGCATATTGATGAGGTAACTTGGATCTGATTGGCTGAACTTATCATTCTGGAAGTATATTTCTGTTATAATTTTTATCAAACTTTAAATATGGTCTTGTATCATTATGATCTTGGATGGGATCGATAATGAGTGAGATCCTTGCATATTGATGAGGTAATCTTGGATCTAATTGGCTGAACTTATCATTCTAGAAGTATATTTCTGTTATAATTTTTATCAAACTTTGAATATGGTCTTTTATCATTAAGGTCTTGGATGGGATCGATAATGAGTGAGATCCTTGCATATTGATGAGGTAATCTTGGATCTGATCGGCTGAACTTATCATTCTGGAAGTACATTTCTGTTATAATTTTTATCAAACTTTGAATATGGTCTTGTATCATTAAGATCTTGGATGGGATCGATAATGAGTGAGATCCTTGCATATTGATGAGGTAATCTTGCATCAGATTGGTTTACCATGCTGTCACAGTGTAGGTCAAGATAGTAATTTGCGTTATAAAGCAATGAAATTAACATATGGTCAGATCTATTATGAATTGCAGGTTGTTCGTTCGACAAGAGGTCAGCTCCTGGTCAGATATTAAAAAATTTGGCAGAACACAATTTATGTAAATTAGCAAATTAATGTACTTCAGGGATATGAAATATATAATAAGGATACAACATAAAAATAATAAATTAAAGTTTTAAATTAAAACAAATAAAAAATTTAAGTAACTAAATATTGTATCTTTACAAATGGAATGAATTTGCTGTTTTGAGTTTAACCCTTTCATCACTAAGTAACTTTCAGGCTTTGAGCCCCAAACACTAAGTAACTTTGGACTTGTAAAGTAGAATGAGCTGTGGACTTTGAGAAAACATAACTTTGCCGATTTAAATATATCTTGCTGTATTTGGTATCAAAATAAAGGTTAGAAGTCAACTTGTATGAATAAGTCAACAAAATGTGCATATATATTAAAACTTTTAATATACAGGTGCAAAAAGGTAACACAACAGGTAAAATGCACAAGCAATTATTTATTCACATTACAAGAATGATAATTTCAAACATTTCAACTTGATCAACGATTTCAAAGTATTCCAAAGCTTTTTTGGAGCCATCTAACACTTCGATGTCTCAGAAAACTGAAATAAATCACTTTGGTTCGTCAAGAACAAAAATACGTGGAGTTCACACTTAGTCTGGTTCAAAACCTTCAAAGTCCTCATTATCGTATTCACTGTCTCCCAAAAGCACATTCAAATGCATCTCCAGATGTTTTCTCTCATTTTCAATCAACTGTGTTTGGTCACAACAGCTAAATATTTTGATAATTCATAATCTGACACTTCATTCTCATCTTGCGTTGAAGTCCGCCATTTTGAATAGAAATTCACCATTCGGAAACACGCTTAGAATGTGCCTGCTTGCCTCAAGATTTCTAAATGAATTCAAGCTTAACTCGTGAGATAATCCAAGTATAATATCTACATTACAATAAGGAACTTCTTAGAGGTATCCCAAAACGTATGTAGTCTGTACTCTTGACGTTAAATAAGCACACTTCCCCAGACCGGTAAAGCGGTCTGCAGGGTTACAGACTTACTTCCCAATGACTGGAAAACCAGTCTGTAGTGATGAAAGGGTTAAAACAAGTTATTGTTTGTCCATTTCTGATACACACCAGTAATCTTATTGCCAATAAAACTTAAGAAACTTTGTTTAAATGCCTAGAATGATTTTTTAATGTTATTACTTTATGGTATTTCATATATTACCTTTTTATTAGTCATACATTATTAAAATTTGTTTATAAATTATATTTTTTACCTTTAATAAAAATGTTACAAATTTATTGCAATATGCTTTTCTCCAGAACTCTTCCAAATGTAATTACCATCATTTGATTTAAATATATGGATCTTCCAATTATCATTATGGAGACCATAACACAGAATTTAGCCCCAAAAACACAGATGACAAACGATTCTGGATTTTTTTATGTTGTAGCCAAATTTGTATTTTATTCGGTTGATAAATAATAGTATTAGAGATGATGCCTATTTAAAAATTTACTACTTCTTCCAATGTTTTTAGTTTTTTCCAGAGTGAAAAGCCTAATTCAGTAATTTCTACTGTGTGATCATTTTTGCTAATTGTGATTAGTTCAAATTTTTACAGCAATTTGCATTCAAAATAGAGTGTGTATCTGTCATGTTGTTAAGACTGAAAATCGCTTTCACAGTATTTGATGGAGAACCAGACAATCATACATTTTTAAAACCAGACTGTTAAGGCTGATACATGGAAAAAAAATGGTTTTACTTTATTTTGACATGTTTATTTTATTTTTCATTCCAGGTACTTGTATTAGAGCCCACAAAAATCTACATGCCAAGTTATGTGCAAATCAACAATGATGAAGATAATATGGTCAGTGTAACATCTATAACATTAATAATTGGTTTGTGAAACTAACTGATGAATGTCTATGCAGTTGTTTATATTTGTAAAATAATTCTAGCAGACATGTTGATGATGACAATAATTTGTTACAAAAATAAACTGCTTTGAAATAGGAGGTGAAATAAAAAGGGATTCAATGAACTGAATACAGTAAATGTTGGCATTCGAGCCGTTAACAGAAGTCACCCATGGGAAAGGCCCAACTGACCTCTGTGCACAGGTTACCTTTGAATGCAGGTTTGTCTTTCAGACTTCGTCAACAAAGTACAGAATACTACTGCTACTATTATTATAATTCTTGTTGTTGTTATTATTATTATTATTATTATTATTATTAGTGTTAGTATTATTTCAGGCAGTTGGCATAATTTCCTATTTATAGCATTTACATGTAAATGTTCCATTCTCCAAATTCTTTTGGAAAAGGGTTTTGTTAATAGGTTTCTATAAGCTTTTTTTTCTATCTGTGTTGCATGCAGTATAGTTTTGCTTATTGTTTTGCTTATATACACAATAAGGAAGTTGCTACCTCAGCTGTTTTCATGTTGCAAATGGAGCATGCTGTCTCAGAAGTAACAGACCTTGGCCAAATATAGATAGTGTTAACCCATTGATTGACAAGTCACTTTTGTTCAAGAATTGTGATGCCTGTCATGTTGAAACACTATTCCCATCATGCATTTCCATCGTCTTCTCTTTGGATTAAAAAAGTTAACATGATTAAAAGCCTGTCAACATTTTCATCACAGAAATGGGATCATTGAATGAATGTTTAATGAAAATCTAGTATGTCACAATCTGTTCATTTGTCTCAGACCACAGTTCAATTTATGTATATTATATTATGTCATATTTTTGTGATTTTTTGGGTATGCTTACAGTAACTCTAGAAATGACCATTACCTGAGAGCTGTATTTGATTTTTGAGCAAATTTCACTTGGTTGAAATGGGAATTGCTGTTAAGACATGGTGACCACTCTAAATAGATGACCATTAGGATAGGTTTATTATATTGATATTGTATTCTATTCTAAATCAATAAATATATATTTAGACAGTTATAATGGGATGGGAGGGGAAATGAGGGTGCATCCCATATCAAAGCAGGGAATTAATTGAAATCATGTGGTAGTAGCATAGGGTATTCACCTTGAACAGGTGCTAAGAAAATAAAAAATAAAGCAACCTTGTACCAAACCCCAACAAAACTTTTCAGAACCTAATTTCTAACTTTATATGCTGATTCAGTTTTCCAGTATTAATGAACAGTTTACAATCAGCAAAGCTTTAAGCAGCATTGCTTGTTCACATGATTACCAAATGCATCATTGCTTGATCACATGATTGCCAAATGCAGCCTTGCTTGATCACATGATTACCAAATGCAGCATTGCTTGTTCACATTGCTTGATCACATGATTACCAAATCTCACAGCCAATGTATTTGAATGCAGTTTTCTTTTTCGCTACATAAGCTTGTTTGCAATATGTGATTCTCTGACTTGTTAAAGTTATTAAGGGGCCCCGAATGGCCAAGTGGTCTAAAGTTCTGTCCGTTACAGATCACTGCCATCTCACCTCTGTCTGTGTGGGTTCGAGTATAAGATTCGGCTAATGTAGTTATGTGCGAAAGCTTGCCAGTAGCTTCTCGTGGGTCAGTGGTTCTTTGGGGGGGTTTTCCCGGGTTCTTCCTCCACCAATAATACTGGCTGCCATGTATAGCCTATACTGTGCTGAAAAATGGCGTTAAAACCATTAAAAAAAAACCAAAAAAAAAAAACCAAAGTTATTAAATATGCTCTGACATTTGAATGAAAAGATAAATATTCTGACTAGATTTTATTTTGGTAGGATTCAATCCCTGCACAGTTTAAGTTTGCTAGTCAGAGTGTAATGTGAATAATAGATGCTGCTACCAAGTAAATTATGTGGGGGTTTTTTAATTGGGGATTTGCACTGACCTCCCACACTAATATCAACATAAATAAAACAAATATTTCACTCAAAAGTAATGAGCTTAATAACTTGACCACAGATAAACAAACAGAATATTATAGATAATATGGTATTTAAGTAAATCTTTAGTGTTACAATAGAAATTATACAAATGTTATAATTGTAAGTTGTAAACTAATTTAATTTATGTAAGAAATTACTTTATGTTCATATATATGTAAATGTATTCGATTCTCATCTGGCACAAATATTGCATATCATCTGTATCTTTGCAGTCTGTGTCTTTGTGGAACATTAGTCCTAGAAAAGACAAACAGCAACATGAGTGGAATTTCCCAATATCTTCAATAAAAGGAGTCAGGTAAGTTTTACATTTGAAACTGATGAATGATCTTAATTGGTATTTCAGTCAAACATTCAGAATCATATATACCATATTTTCCGGCCTATAAGTCGATGCGGAGTATAAGTCGAATTCACCAATTTTGTAATTTTTCCATACTTCGTCCACATATAAGTCGATTTGGAATATAAGACGAGGCCAGGTCAATATCTTGGCTTCATATTTTACACTAGTAATAGTATGGTTGTATGATATTCCATATTACCGGCAATCATGAAATTGCATTACCGATGCTAACATGCTTGTGATTTTACTTCTGAACAAATCACTGCTATATTTTGTTATCAATTGACACAGCTGAATAAACAGTTCATGCTTGCTTTATTATAATTGAAAGCACATCCATGTTGTATTTCATTTTATTACCTGTAGTTACAAACGTAGCTTATAAAAACTTGTCATTTTATATTGGAAGTCATGGACTCCGTTAAATCGATTTGTATATATACATATACTATTTTGTAAGTGCTTGTTCTGTTTGGACTTGGATATAATTAACATTTTATTACTAATATATTCAACGATATACCCCACTATTACCTTTATTGGCGGGTTCGAATACAAAGTAATGGGTATGATCTCTTGTCCAGATAACAAATTTTATATGGACAACGGCTTCAGTAGAATATTGACAGATTTTCATTTCCCTAAAAAGAGCCGCATTTCCCTACTGGCAGTCTCACTGATTTGAAATATTCTGTAGATTCTTGCCCTCAATCTGGTTTCAGTTATAGCCAAAGGGCTAAGCATGTTTAATTACCGTTTAAATAACACTGCATAGCCATGTGGTTGTTGTGACAATGTGCATTGTAATTAAAACTAAAATGAATTGTTGATTTAGAGGTGTTTATTGATAATAGAATATAGTAGGCTTGTAATACATGAGGATTATCCCAATCGTCAGGTAACTCAAAATACATTTTTTTCTTCTTCTTTTTGCAAAAGCTACAAATAAAAACCACATTGAATAAAAGAACGGTCTTGTACATGGACAGTTTTTTCATCTCTCACTCTCTCTCTCTCTCTCTCATGCATACAAACTATTAATGATTGTAGTTTAGTATAAACCATATTTGTTTTAATTATGATATCCATTGCAACATTGTATTATACTAAGTCCCCTTCTTTGCATGAACCTGTAACACCATGACACACTTCCACTAAAACTTTCAATTCCATTGCGATTTCCTTTGCCTTGAGTCTGAGATCAACAGAGTTCATTCCACGACATGTGGCACATTGTGTCAAGATATATTCTTCTAATTTATCCTCAATATTAATCCATCTTGCTTTTCAGCCACAATTTGCTTTCTTTGTTGTTTGCTTTTTTGTTGTTGTTGTTTTGTTTTTCTTTGTAGCACATAATGCAACCTTAGCTTTACACCAATCTCGAACACACTTTAAATTTACACCATATTTCCTGTGAACAGCCATATTCCCACCTTTCTTTAGCGAACTTGACAACTTCCAGCTTAAAAACTGCTGTGTAAGGCTTGCATGATTTGATGGGAGGCATTGTGAGATAAGTTGCATGATTTGTACGGGGATATTTAAATGAATGATTATAAATGAAAAGATTAATCAAAATATACCGAACTCATTATAAAGTGCCCTTACTATAGCAATTAAAACAATGCCCATGACTAAATTCATTATTTACATCCAGAGAAGGGAGTGGCATTTCATGTGGTTCTTAATTCCATTGATATTAAAAACGGGTAGCGTAATTGTTGCGGATTAATGATAAAGAACAATGGGTTACCGGCAATATGGTAACTATTATCGGTAACCAAAGCCAATATCAAGGTTTAAACAATTGCGGCAACTGGCTTTGATTGTTGTTGGAAACCAAAGACCAATTTATTAATGACCGGTATAATCAAAGAGAGACACCGAAATGTCAGCCGGTCAAGAATGAATATAGGTGAAGCGTTGCCATTATAATTTCCTTTAATCTGATTTGCGAAACTAAAAATGGATCACTGATGATCGATGAGTACCGGTAGTCCATCTACCATATATATCTGATTTTAGTTTAGTTTAAACCATATTTATTTGAGAAACTTTGTCAAATACAATTTAAAACATATGATTTGGGGGATTCAGTAGAAAGCATGATCTACATTATTTTATAAATAATCATAGAACGCTAGAGTTAATATGGATTACATCCCTTTGTAGTATCAATTAGATCAACCAAAAAGCTATGCAAGTAATCGCTCATGTGTATCCAACACTATACTGAAAAATCAAATATTAATGGCCCAGTTGCTAAAATGTGATCAAGAAAAATGAAGTATGGTTAAAAAGAATGAATCAAACAAACTTATGTCATATCTTTTTTTTAGGAACAAACAATATGCTTTGAATTAGTACAATACGCTTTAGAGTATAGACCATAAGTGTGCTATGTGGCCCAGTGAAATTTTTACCGGTAATTATATTTTCTTTTATTTTATGTTTGAGAAATAAGGAAATACACGCAGAATACAAATAAATAATGACAAAACTTATAAATATAAATGCTGTCATATTAGTTTATGACAATTTATTGACATAGTAATTTAACAGGAATTTGTACTTCTATGTGACCTGTTTTCAATAATTCCGAATTTAGAGCAATTTTAATAGCATACGGGGTACCGTAATCGATATATAAGTCGATGCAATTTCAATGACACAATCCATATATAAGTTGATTCAGAGTATAAGACGAAGATCTGACTTTCAAGTCAAAATATCAGCTTATAGGCTGGAAAATATAATATGTATGCACCCCATGAATATATGCAGTAGGGCAGAGTTGTTACTGCTCTGATCTGACCATTATTTTTGAGGAATATTGAAGAAAAATGCACACTCTGAGATGGGCTTGATGGAGGTAAGCTGTATTGTGCAGACTACTTAGCACTGTTTGGCTTAAAGGGGAGGGGTGTAACAGCTAATCAGTAGACCATTGTGACTAGATGTAGATATATGTTGTTAATTCTTTCAATATTTTTTATGCTAGATGAGTCTTCATTGTTGGCATGGCAGACCCTGGCATCATGCAAAATTATAATTGGATTTGCTTAAACACTAATAAACATCTGTCAAAGTAAATAGGTCATTGACCATCTGTCCATTTTTCTTCATGTCTATCACAGCTTGATTGGGTTTTGTGTTTATATAGTTTTTGTGTTAGGGGATCATTGTTCCATGAAAACATTTGCAGTTAATTATCACTAGTTATCACTTCCTGCATCCCACACACAAGAAGATTTTAATTATTGTTGTTTGTTATATAAACAGATTTCAACTACTTATGACTGACTGACTTGTAGCAATATTGCAGAAGAACAAACATCAGTGCAATGATGGCAGAGTTGTCCAAGGACAAAGTAGGACAGCCATTTTCATTATTGACATTAATGCTTGGCCAATTTTAAGGTGCCCAATTTCTTGCCTGATCTCATTAATTGAGGATTTTTGTCAGATGACATTTTATGGTGTTGATCTAAATCAAAAAGTTTTTCTTACCTAACGTCCATTAGGACTGTCTTAGTTGCCAACTAGAATATCTTATTGCCATTTCTCTTGGATGAAAGGTATATTGAGCACTGGGTTTTCACAAGAAGACATGCAGTCATCGTTGGTAATAAATGAGTGATGCCAATCTGACATCTAGTATTTCCACCATGACAGCTATCTTGAAAATCTTGTTATTGTAGCACCTACTCCTAAATGGAGTTTTTACCAGGAAACACGTTAGGATATATAGGTAATCCTGAATGGAATGTTTCTCATCTGACCAGATATAGCTGACACATTGAACATATTGAAAATCCTGCCACCATTTCTCATCAACAGGTATCTTCAATCTTCACCAGCCAAGGTTCCAATAACCCTATTTACACCTTGGCTGATTGAACAGCCATTTTGATGCTTTGTCCTAGGCACATCTATGTGATTTCCTGTGTTGTCTCCCATAGTATATATGTCAACTAACCAATAGCATGGTGCATTGTACATCTGCTAAAAATGGTGGTTACAATTAACTAAGAAATAATATTTTGTAAGTTTAGCATCTTAAGTATGACTATGTATAAGAGTAAAGCCATTACAGGTCATTTTGAGTGAAAGGTATTTGTACAACACACAAACCAACACTGGAAAATTGCTTATTTATCAGTCCATACAAGTTGTGTGCTCCCATTGTCTCGATCACTTAGGAACAGTGTTTGGATTGGAACAACTTAATTTTGATTGGATACAGTGGCTTCTTGCCACAGCCAATGAAATTCACAGACCCAAAGCACAGAAATATCTGCTCTATATGCCAAGGTGTAGATTGGGTTATTGGAACTTAGCTGGCGAGAATGAATCAATATGTAGTTTTCACCAGAAGTTTTCAAATGGTGTCTAGTTTATCCAAAATGAAAATGAACCTGATCTTACATCCAACATGACCGCTTCATTGGTCTAGTGGTTGGAGCATCCACCTTGGAAGCTGGAGGTCCTGGGTTTGAGCCCCAGCCGTGTCATACCAAACACTTTTAAAAAATTATACTTAAGCTACCTCACTTGGTGTTCAGCATTAAAAGGTTAGCATTAGGACTGGTCGGCCTCTTTCAGGATATTGTGACTGGATGGAACATCATGCTACATGTCTGCAGCATGATGCTTCAGTGCAAGACATCACTATAAACTGCCACACTGCAGACATTTTAGCAATATGACTGAGAAATTGTTAAAGCTACGTTAAAAATCTCAATGACACCGACATAGAATATGGCTGTCACAGTTGTTAATATGAAAATCCTTGCAGTCAGCAATATCAGAGATGGCTTCGAAACAGAAGTTAAAAAGAAGAATTGGTCTTATCTTGAAATTATATTTAAAACTAAAATATCAGTCTCTTAAAGTAATTTTGTTTCTATTTAATGTATAATAATTTTCTTTCAGATGAAAAACAACATGGCCATTGCACACTAGTTATAATACACTATACTGTTGAGGAGTTGGTGTTTAATTTGATTTGTTTTATTTATTGCAGTACATACAAGCGTGATTGCAGGGCGGTGTTCATGTATGTAATGGAAAACTCAGATGATTTTCATATATTCTTCTCATCAGAGACTCAGAGAAGATTGTAAGTGATCTTTATATACATTGATTATTACATATTGTTCTTAAAATTTACTTGATGACAATGAATCATTATCTGTTAGATGTAATGGCTTGGTTGCAATATGCCACAAATCTTGATACTTGAGTGGCAATACATACAGTTAACAACATACATTACCGTATTTTCGTGTATATAAGACGTGTCTTATACAAAGTTTTACGTACCCCGCACAAAGGGTGCGTCTTATATTAATGGGCGTCTTATATAAGTATTTTTTAACTCGGACGAACGGAACAGTGTGTGATATTAAAGCATGATTATTGCGGTAAATATTCATGTTTCACGATTTTCATTCCTAGTTTTAAAAACAATTGGGTAAGTGTTCACAATATAATAAACTGACCGTGTTATGAACCGAACCGTGTTATAAGCAGCCATGTACAATACCAACACATTTTTGGATTTAATGGGGGGGGGGTGTTACATAAAGACGGGTGCGAAAATGCATGGCACAATTACCACTTTTGATCAATATATATTAAATGAGAAAAACATTTGCTGTGGTAACAGAAATTGCAGATATAATATATTACTTTTATTCAGAGAACCATGCATTGGTACATACACGTGTCTAATTTATATATATATATACATGTATACTATATTGCATGAAAAGAGTATCAACACCGTGTACTCACCAGCGAATCTTGTAACATACATTGAATCCATAATACAAATATTTCCATCGAAAATATCCACATACGGATGTAAAATATTCAATAATTTTGTCACAGATCATTATGTGACTGAATTCAATGAAAAGAAAATAACAAAAATTACATAATGGGTGTACATAAAGAATGATGAAATAGTACATGTCCATAGATTAAATAATGGAAGCTAAAGTGTATTCTTATAATAACTACATGTACATCTCAGGATCTTTCTGTCTCTGAATTCAGTCATTGTAAATTTCAGCACATTTTCCCACCCAAGCTGCTAGTCAAAGTCCTTTGAACTTGCCGCCCAGCTATTGCGTCATGTTCTTTTGATGTACTCTAATAAATACAGCAGGCAGAACTGGCTGTATTTTAACCACTGAATTATGTCACTGTAAATATCAGCACAGCTAAAATGATAGTAATCAACACTAACTTTGTCTCCCAGCTATTTGCATGCGTACGGAGGACTCCTGAATGGAGTGATTTATGTGTCCCAGATCAAATATTTGCATTCAAATACGCGTAATTAAGCATTTCCGAGACCTGTGTCGTATACATTTTATACCATTACATTTCTCATCAGTTATTATTATTTTTGGAAAAACTCTGATTTTTAGCTTTCTGCTAATGTCGCGTTTGCTCTTGGCAAAATCAGTTATAGTTCTCAGTTGCAGAATTCGAGTTTACTAGTCAACAGATTGCATAAAACAACACCACCAAGCCACACACACAAATTGGCGGCTTTTGTTTCTTTGATGCTGTATAAATCGTTTCACCCTGATTTGAACAAGTTTAGCTCGGCATTTCACTTTGATGATAAACAATGTACTTAAATTAATTGATTTATACATTCTGGTGAGAATCTTTTATCAACCCCCGTATTGGCTGTTGCTTAGTTGTGTATGAAATTAAGAGAACATATATCGGAGATTATTAGAGTAATGATTGTATTCGGAATGCATTCAAGACAAACACAAAGTAGACACAATGGCTTCATTGCTCAGGGATCAGTAATAATAATATTGACACTTATGAGCTGTCATTTTTCAACAATAAACAAAGATCAAAGTTTTCAGTAGGCCCAGCAATTGGTTCATATTTCCGATGTTTACTTAGGCACAAAACTAGGAGCCATACAATGATTATTTTATATTTGATTTTGTGTGTGATTTCCTCCCCAAAATGATAATACATTTTCTACACGTTTTTTTTTTTCGCACTTTTTAGACGAGTATGAGAATGATAATTAAACTCTTGACGTATTTTATTTTTCATACTTAAAAGATTTTTGTTATTGGTCTTTGAGAAAAATACCTGTAATAAATTACCTGAAATTTCGGGACCCATGCCATGACCGTGTTATATCCGAATTCGTGTTATAGCGGGGTCCCACTGTACCATATTGTTATATTCATCTTCATTTTCATTGTCATCAGTTTCAGCTTGAAATCCATTGAAACTTGAATCAAATTCACTGTCATCTTTGCAGAATAACTACATAACTGATGCTAATTGATCCTCATTAGCGTCAGTGGTATTGGATGCAGCTGAGTCGTCGTCCTAAGAACTGATATAGCTAGCCGGTTCAGGAATTATCCTACACCTTCTGAAGCCATTGATGATTGTCATAGTTTTCACTTTCTCCCATGCCGTATATGATTTTCACTTCGGCATCATGACAATTTTATAAATGTTAAAAATGCTAAGCAAATTGATCACTCATTTATATATAACAAGAGACTTTTCCCACGTTTATATATGCTAACCGCATACATCGGGCGTTTATTGGTCTATGTACTAATCCCACCCGCTGAAGACTTAGCCTAATGGATCAATGAAGCCGCCTTTACATCCGGCATTTATTGTTCTACAATCTAGATACCAGGTATTAAACCCATCCGCTACTGGCTTTTGATCTTAGCTAAAAATGGTAATGAAGCCTTGTTTACATCCGACGGGTGATGGAACATTGGACAAATTTTCATTTATGATAAAGGAAAGGTAACCACTGGAGATAAGTTGCTCAGTTCAACGGATGGCTAGGCCATGTGCATATTATATTTGTTGGCGTCTTATTTAAAATATTTTTTACACGAATCATCAAACCCGAGTCTTATTTAAGGGTGCGTCTCATAATTAGGTGCGTCTTAAATGCGTGAAAATACGGTACATACCATGAAAACTACCACACTATTAACAGCCAGTACAATTGATATGTACCATACCGTTAACAGCCAATACAACCGTGATGTGTACCATACCGTTAACAGCCAATATGACCATCATAATGTTAACAGCCAATACAATTGATATCTACCATACTGTTAACAGCCAATACAATTGATATGTACCATACCGTTAATAGCCAATACAACCGTTAACAGCCAATACGACCATCATAATGTTAACAGCCAATACTATTGATATCTACCATACTGTTAACAGCCAATACAATTGATATGTACCATACCGTTAATAGCCAATACAACCGTCATAATGTTAACAGCTAATACAATTGATATCTACCATACCGTTAACAGCCAGTACAATTGATATGTACCATACCGTTAATAGCCAATACAACCCTGATACCGTTAACAGCCAGTACAACCCTCATACCGTTAACAGCCAATACAATTGATATGTACCATACCATTAATAGCCAATACAACCCTCATACCGTTAACAGCCAATACAGTTGATATGTACCATACTGTTAATAGCCAATACAACAATTGATATGTTTGATACAGTTAACAACATAACACTACATACCATGATATGTACCATACCGTTAACAGTCAATACACCCGTGATGTGTACTATACCATTAATAGCCAATACAATTGATGTGTTACATTATCGATAACAGCCAATACAACCATCATACCGTTAACAGCCAATACAATTGATATGTACCATACCGTTAACAGCCAATACAACAATTGATATGTACCATACCGTTAACAGTCAATACATCCGTGATGTGTACCATACCGTTAACAGCCAACACAACTGTGATATGTACCATACCATTAACAGCCACTGCAACAGTTGATATGTATGATACAGTTAACAGCCAATACAACAATTGATTTGTATGATACAGTTAACAGCTAATACAATTCTACTGTGATATTTATATACAGTTAACAGCCAATACAGGTTTCCACATGATATTGCAAAACATATTCATTGTGCAGTTCTTCATATTTTTTTTTAACTTTACTTTTAATTGGCAAGCCATTATTGTGCAAAGGTACTGTTAAATGCTAATACATACATCTGCTCTGGTGGCCTTGTGATTAGAGTATTTGCCTCGGAAGTGGGAGGTCATGGGTTCAGACCCAGAAAAGTCATACCAAAGACTTACCAATTTGGTACTAACAGCTGTCACACTAGGCACTCAGCATTAAGAAGTTAAGTGTTGGGACTGGTCGACCAGGTATCAGTATAATGTGACGGGGTGGGACATAATGCTACATGTCTGCGGCATGTTTCCCCAAAGTGAGGGTCATTGGAGGTTAATTATGCACATTAGTTGTACATTTTTGGTTCAGTTTTTAACTTGTATTCATAGCTTCACTGTCTGGTTAAATTTTATGGTTTAGGTTTTACTTCTAAATCTGTTCATGCTGGAATCACCAAATTAGCTGATCTTGTGAGTCTCTGCTAGGACCACATACTTACCACAAAAGAACATAATTGTGACATATATTCCACATTTTATCGGCTTATATTAAGGTTGTGCATTTAACACAAGATCATATGAAACCTAATGAGGGATGTGTCTTGATGAGTACTACAATCTTATCACAAAAATAGGTGACTGTATCCCATTTTTCATGCTCCATGGACCTGACATAAATGTTGATTTTAGCTCTACTGGTCACATTCAGAAAGAGCCTTCTTGAATGTTGCCTAGCAACGTTACATTCACATTCATCCCATGGTATGGTTGATCCTGAATAAAAATTATGTTTCTCAGACATGTGTTGTGGTCACCACAGTGGTCATCTTGAAATTCTTGTAATTCCTCTCGAATGGATGGTCATATCAGTAGAAAGTCCTGCTAATGTGATGTCCAATATGGCAATTGTTGCAGCCATCTTGAAAATCTTATTACATGTTAACTTTAACAAAAGGTTACATTGACATGGGGTTTTTACCAGATTTCTTATGATATCCACTTGGACTTAAATGAAAATCGTGCATATGGCCACCAGCCCACCAGTGTCATCTTCAGAGAATGTTATTGCTAATCCATCATGAATGGTACTTAAGTGAAATAAAACTTGTGCCATTCTGAATACAATATGCCCACCTGTGTAGCCATCTTGGAAATCTCATCACTGTTCATTCTTAATTGGATGGTTGTATCAACACGAGGTTTTTGTGTTCCTAAATGAAATAGGTGCTGTATCTGACATCATTATTGCCACCACAGTGGTTATTTTGAAAAATGTATCGCTGTTTCTGTTACATGGATGGTCTTATCAATATAGGGGTTTCATTTCATGACTTCTTATGATGACTAGTTGGTCCTTTTTAGGTGCAGATATGTTTTCCAGTATGGCTGCAACTGAGGCCATCTTGAAAATCTTTTTACTGCATTATGTCTTGAATGAAACATTTTATGGACTTGGGTTGTCACCAAGAGCATCTGATATCAAGCATGGTCACCACACTGGGGCCTTTTATGTTTCACAAAATATACTCATCAGCCATCCATTTGGGGTGCCATGACAAATAAACATAAATTATGTTACTGATAAATGTCAGAAAGCATAATACTGACCAAGATTTCTTTGCCAGCTGCTTTTGCGTTTGGCTTTTTTGGTAGTTGTATGGAGGTGAGAGATCTCAGGCTCAGTTTGGTCCTCTCTCTCTCTCTCTCTCTGTTGATTTGTCTACCTGTTTCTCTCTCTCTCCCTCTCTCTCCCTCTCTCTCTCTCTCTCTCTCTCTCTTGATTTGTCTAGCTGTTTCTCTCATACATCTGAGTGGTCACATAATGACTTTATTCTCACAATATCTGTACAACCAGCTTAAATTAATGCAAAATATTAACATTTTACATCATGACAGTACTCGCATAATCCTGCATTGTAATGAAATCACCTTATAATGAAGTACATATTACACATTTTTTAACCACGTAATGAAATGGGTTTCATGATGATACCAAAATCATAACTAGAATGTTGAGGGAGTTCTGTAGTTTGTAAGACACCTAGTAACAATGGTTACATGTTTTAGGTTTCATGACCAGGTGTGTGATATGCTGCGTAAGCACAGCAGTGGTTACAACTTCCAAGCTGACTTGGATGAAATGGAAGCAGAAATAGAGGTAGGGCCTGGGTTATTTTGAACTTTAGTTATTTCACATATGGAAACATTTTCTTTGATAATCATTTTATTGCTTAAGATTGTCATTAATATATATTTTGATGGAATAAAACTGTCATCTGACATACATGTTTTTACTTATACATTGCAAATTCTAGTCATTTATATTTGTAATGGATGATCTATTTCCTTATGTTTTATTCTCTTTTGAGACAGGCATAGAAAGGCTCATGATTAACATTTGCATATTCTAAAAATGGGAGTTTATTTGTCAAAATGTTACTTTATATTTAAGTTAATTTTTGGTAACATGTGTAAACATTTCCAGTGCACATTGTTCTTCTTAAAACTATACACTTCTAATGTAATTTTATGTACAGAAATTGTAGGCAGGTTGTTTAAGTACTGTGAATTCCAGAGTATAGTACTCCTTCATTATAGTGCTTTCCATGTGTTTAAGTACTGTGAATTCCAGAGTATAGTACTCCTTCATTACAGTGTTGTCCATGGATCCATTGCAGTGTGACTTCCTCACAATACTAATTCAACTCCAACAGTAATCTTCTTTGCAAACACTAAATTCAATTACTTTACATTTTTAGAATGCTCATGATAAATTATTTTTATTAGTATAGACATATTCTTGATGACGATTTCTATGATAAATGCTCATGATAAATTATAGACATACTCTTGATGACGATTTCTTTGTACAGACACCTATATGAGCCATGGCATTTTATTAATCCACAAGTGTTTGAAATATGTGTTTTCAATGCACAAAAGTCAGGTGCTAATTTCAGTAACAAGTTTTCCAAACTCTAGACTAAAAAGAATGAAACAGTTCAGTCATTTCCAGACTGGTTCCCATTGATCCATATTATTAGTACTGTGAGTCATATAGTGAAGTAGATGATACTCATAATTTTATTGTAGTGTTACAATACAAGAATATTACATGTAGAATGACCATTTGTTGTACAAAAGTAAATGGGTTTTTATTGTATAAAGAAAAATCGGTCATTTTGCAGATTGATTTTTTTCTTCAGCATAAAAAAAATTAAAGCAGGAAATTACATTTAAATTGTGTTCTGTTAGAATGTCTTGTGCTTATGATTGACATATTGACTCTATAAAATTCACAGTTATCAACTTCTAATTATTTATGAATTTTTTTCTTATTGTAATTTGTCTTGGATAATGTCTTTGTCTGCTTGTTTTCAGTTTGAATATGAACTGGATGAGAAGGGAAATAGACTTGTATTGGGTCGAGGTTCTTATGGGATAGTTTATGCTGCCCGTGACAAGCGGACCCAGGTCAGAGTAGCTGTTAAAGAAGTGCCAGAAAAACAAAAACAGTAAGTGCCAGTACTTGCAGTTGCTGCCTATGAGGGACAGGTACCATTCATGTTAAGTGATGAGATGTGTGATGTTTTGTATTCTTTTGCCATCTAGGTGACAGTTTACCCTTATTCAGCCATATATCATTGACAGTTGTCCCGTAATAAAACTCTTAATAATCAGTGCTTCTTTTGGTCAGAGGTCCGATGTTAAGGTCACTGTAACTGATGTAAAAAGTTTTTTTTTTATTTTTGGGGGGGACCTTTTACCTTAACCAAACTTTGGAAAACTCATACTTCAGGCATGTAATAAGCATATTGAATTTGGTGTCAAAGGTCAAAGTCATTGTGGCTCGAAGAATGAGTTTTGTAGAAAAGCTTTTGTTGAAGCACAAGTTCCTTTTCATAATTTTGAACTAGAGTGACATATATTTCAGCTATTCATTCATTACATCCTAAACATCATGAATCAGGTTTCTCATATACTCCTGAAAATTGTTATGTGGATAGTTATCAGGAAGAGTAACTAAACTATATGAAAATTAGGCCACTGTATCCCATTATTTGCTTGAGTTACTTTTATATTTTCAGTTATTATTCCCTCAATATCTTGGATACTATTTTACCACTTAAGAAAAATGATATGCGGATGCATCTCAGAAAGAGTACTTGGGCCGTACCATAAATATGTCACTGTGTCAGTTTTCTCAGCTAATATAATTTGTGTATTATCCACTGTTTATTCCATTCATGTACAATAATATTTCACCTGATGTCACCTTCACGTATGAAGATGATAAATTTTCTGTTGCTAAACTCTTCTTATAAATGTCATCAAATGAAGAATTATTGAGATCCCTGTTTATCATGACTATTTCAGGGAAGTTCAGCCATTGCACGAAGAGATCAAGCTTCACTCGCGGCTGAGTCACAAGAATATTGTGAAGTATCTTGGTTCCATGAGTGAGAATGGATTCTTTAAGATCTTCATGGAGCAAGTGCCAGGAGGTAAATTTCCTTTTTAACACACATTTCTTGAAGTTCATGTTTCCTACAGTAGAATCACAATTCTTGAAGCTCATTTTTCCTACAGTTAAACTGCATTTCTTCAGCTAATTTAGCCAGGCTGTGAAGTTCATTTGTCCAGGTTATGTAGCTCATTTGTCCAGATTGTAAAGTTCATTCATTTGTCTAGGTCATGAAGTTCATTTGTCCATGTTGTGAAGGTCTTTTGTCCAGGTTGTGAAGCTTGTTTTTCCAGGATGTGAAGCTCATTTTTCCAGGTTGTTAAGTGTATTTGTCCAGGTTGTGATGTTCATTTTTCCAGGTTGTGAAGGTCTTTTGTCCCGGTTGTGAAGCTTGTTTTTCCAGGATGTGAAGCTCGTTTTTCCAGGATGTGAAGTTTATTTGTCCAGGTTGTGATGTTCATTTTTTCGGGTTGTGAAGATCATTTGTCCATGTTGTAAAGCTTGTTTTTCCAGGATGTGAAGTTCATTTCTCCAGGTTGTGAAGTTCATTTGTTCAGGTTGTGATGTTCATTTTTTCGGGTTGTGAAGATCATTTGTCCAGGTTGTGAAGCATGTTTTTCCAGGATGTGAAGTTCATTTCTCCAGGTTGTGAAGTTCATTTGATCAGGTTGTGATGTTCGTTTTTTCGGGTTGTGAAGATCATTTGTCCAGGTTGTGAAGTTCCTTTGTCCAAGTTGTGAAGTTCATTTGTCCAGGTTGTGAAGCTCAATTCTCCAGGTTCTGAAGGTCATTTGTCCAGGTTGTGAGGTTCATTTGTCTAGGTTGTGAAGATCATTTGTCTAGGTTGTGAAGATCATTTGTCTAGGTTGGCAAAGTTCAATTTTCCAGGTTATGAAGGTCATTTGTCCAGGTTCTGAAGGTCATTTGTCCAAGTTTTGAGGTTCATTTGTCCAGGTTGTGAAGTTCATTTGTCCAGGTTGTGAAGTTCATTTGTCCAGGTTGTGAAGCTAATTTGTCCAGGTTCTGAAGGTCATTTGTCCAAGTGGTGAGGTTCATTTGTTCTGAAGGTCATTTGTCCAAGTTGTGAGGTTCATTTGTCCAGGTTCTGAAGATCATTTTTCCAGGTTGTCAAGCTAGTTTGTCTAGGTTGTGAAGTTCATTTATCCAGGTTATGAGGTTCGTTTGTCCAGGTTGTGAGGGTCACATGTCCAGATTGTGAGTTTCATTTGTCCAGGTTGTGAAGGTCATTTGTCCTGGTTGTGAAGCTCATTTTTCCAGGATGTGAAGTTCATTTTTCTGGGTTGTGAAGTTTGTTTGACCAGGTTGTGAAGTTCATTTGTCCAGGTTGTGAGGTTCATTTGTCCAGGTTGTGAAGGTCATTTATCTAGGTTGTGAAGATCATTTGTCCATGTTGTGCAGCTTGTTTTTCCAGGATGTGAAGTTCATTTGTCCAGGATGTGAAGACCAGGTTGTGATGTTCATTTTGACAGGTTGTGAAGTTCATTTGTCCAGGTTGTGATGTTCATTTTTCTGGGTTGTGATGTTCATTTTTCCGGGTTGTAAAGCTCATTTGTCCAGGTTGTGAAGTTCATTTTTTTCACTAAATTACGCATAAACGTATATGGATTATGCTTTTTCAGCATATCCACCTTTCAAAACAAATCAATTATTTGTTTTCTCGTTTTTTATTAACATTCCATTAATCCCACAGACCGTATTTTAGAAAAGACTATTTTTTACGTAACTACAATAAAAGAGTATGCTTGTCCGTGGACCTGCATGCACTTTCCTGACAGTATGATGTTCTTTTTATAGCAAACCTGGTTCTACTTTCAAACTTTCAAACCTTGACTTCTATTTATAGTATCTGTATGGCTTAGTGAGGAGAGAACAGACTGGTTTTCTACTTGTAATCTTTACGTGCAGATTCTTTTGTTCTAATTCATTTTTACTGCAGAACCAGTCGAAAGGTATTTGGTGCTAAGTAGTTTTATTTTAGTCTATGCATATATGAGAACAATAATATCTACTTTCAAAATTTTAATAGATGGATTAGAAAAAGGCAACAACAAAAACCAAAACAAAACAAAAAATAATAATCCTCTATATATTAAGATATAAGTGCTGCATCATGTGACATCTATTTCAGGCCATGTGGAAAGAATTGTAATATTTGACGCTATAAGTTTTAAGATGGATTCGATGTGCGTATAAAGCTAAAAGTGCTTCATATGAAAACTTGAAACAGTAAAGGATATTGAAAGGCAAGAGGGGCAAACAAATAAATCATTGTTTATTGAAATTTAAGCATGCTATGTATGGATTATGCTTTTTCCTCATCAGGGGTTGGCATGTATGTATCTAGACTTCCTTCCTAATTAGCTGCTGATTTTTAGCCTTATCATGGAATTAGTGAGCTTCCTAAATAACTGCTAAGTAGTGGACTTACTTTGTAGATAGCTGCCAAAGTCATTCTTACCGATGCATTAGTAGATTCCTTCCAAAATAGCTGATAATGTCATTCTTACCAATGCATTAGTAGATTCCTTCCTCTTTAACCGCTCTGGTGGCCTAGTGGTTAGAGCATTCGCCACGGAAGCGGGAGGTCGTGGGTTCGATCCCTGGCCGAGTCATACCAAAGACTTACAAAAATGGTACTAACAGCTGCCTCGCTTGACGCTCAGCATTAAGAGGTTAGTGTCAGGATAATGTGACTGGTTGGGACATCATGCTACATGTCTGCGGCATGATGCCTCAGTGCTAGACATCACTATAAACTGCCTCACAGCAGACATCGTAGCGATATGACTGAAAAATTGTTAAAGCTACGTTAAAAATCCTAATCAAACAAACAAACAAACCTAAATAGCTGCCAATGTCATTCTTACCAATGCATTAGTAGATTCCTTCCTAAAAAGCTGCTAATGTCAGCTTTATCATTGAAGTAGTGGACTTGCTTTGTAGATAGCTGCCAAAGTCATTCTTATCAATGCATTAATAGATTCCCTCCTAAATAGCTGCCAATGTCTGCCTTTTGTCATACAAGTAGTGAACTTCCTTTCTAAATAGCTTCCTATGGCAGCCTTATCGTTACATGAATACTTAAACTTGCACTACATTGGGAATTAATGTTCTTCAGAAACCACAACAAAGGATTAACTTAGTCTACTCCAAGAATAACATCAATTGGAAATGAGCTTCACTGTTGCAATACCAGTATTTTGCATGCCTTCTCATGAGAAATTGGAATAATTGTTATAAATTCTAGCTTGAATGAGGACAGGTGACTGGAACTCACCACCTGACAAGGTGCTCAGATGATATGAAATTGTATAATTTTTTGTTTGTTTCTTTATGGTTGAACTACAAGATGACCCAGATGAAATTGAAAAATGGTGTTGAAATAACAGAATTTTCATAAATTGTTTGAAAACAATCTCAAAAGGAAGCCTCCCAACATAATCCAAAATCTCACATGAGAAAATGTCATAACTGTGTTAAATGTAATGTTCTTCATAAAGAGGATAAATCCTCTGTATCAGTTTGCTTATATGAATTCAGTGATTCTCAGAAATGTTTAAATGCTTTGACAATAGGCATGATATGGAAATAGGATGCAAGAGTATACCTAGTATCCTTAAGTGATTTTGTTTGCCTACTGGACAGGAATATTCCTAAAATTATCCCTAGCCAGGTAAATACATATTTCCTATGAGAGAGGTAAAATGATGTACTTCTAGTGATATCATTAATCAGATACATGTGTATGTATGTATATATAAATATATATGACTAACTTGTCACCCACTATATGAAGATGGACCTTTTGGCTTTATGATTAAAGCACTACGCTCAGAAAGCAAGAGTAATGGATGAGAACAGGTTGTTTAATTATTTTTATGGGATAAGATCAGAAATATGTTTTTATCCCCTAGGGCTATATTTCCGTAACCTAGCCAAAAAAATTATATTTACTTGGGTTATATTTTCCTATCCTACCCAAATAAATCAAAGAGGTTCTGTTGATGTGACCTTAGTCAGTTGTCCATGTTGTGCAGGAATCTGCAGTGTGCTGATTCTAAAGATAAGACTTCTTTTTAGCAGAAGTTGATCCTATGAAAGCATGTCTCCAGTGGAATATTTTTATAATCAAAATCAGGAACTTTGGATGGTGTTTATTAGATCTGTACCGATGTCACTTTTTGACGATTATGCTGATACAGCGTATAGCCGATTATCAAAATTGCCGATACCGATTATGAGACCAATTATTTGATTATCATATTATGTACTCAGGTATAAGCCGACAAATTTAGAAAACAATAAAGGCCTGGAATGGGGGAGGGGGGGGCTTATCCGTGGGCCAATGTCAAAACTTTACAGGTTTTAGGTGTTTTTGTTGTCTATTGTAACGGCAGTGCATCTTGGGACAAAAATATCCGTGTTCTAAGACATAGGCATGTTAAAAAAGTAACTTTCGGTGACCCGAAAATTATTAAACTTTTATAAAGTACTATTTGTTATTGATTTTGTTATTATTTTGCATGTGCATATTTTCTGATTTCCACAACACGAAATTACATAAAGGTAAAATACAGCCTTCATAATTTGCGGGTCGGTCGAGTATACCAGGGAGACCATATACTATAATGTACAGTACTTACGCAGTGCAAAGTGTGCATAGCGTCACTTAAATCCTTTTTTATTCCCAAATATATTAGTTGCAGATTACGAGTTACTCATTTTCAATGATATAAGTGATCCTACAAAATGAGGTAATATTTTGAGTGTACAAGGGACTCAACCGGTATACTTTACATCTTCACGCAGCGTGGTAATAATAAAGGCTAAATTTCTCATATCTATTCGGGCTCTTGAAACAATATGTCCAAATAAATTACTACTCTGTTGTCCACAGACTGTGGGGGTGGGCGATTTTTTTTTTGCAAACAGGAAAGTTTCGCGGCACAATAAATATGTTCTAATCACTATGTAAATTGAGGCAATGCTTTTGAGTTTATTGCCGACTTTCTATGAACAAAGGTCGTCGGCTTGCTTTGACAACAACAAATACTCATTATTGCTGCGGCAACATCAGATAATTGTAAAACATTAATATAGAATTGTTTTGTTTAGTTTATGTCGGTGCTTCAAAGGTACAGTACGGATTAACTGAAAGACAGACGATGTACTCAAACCTACACTGAAGCCCTTTCAAACAATTTCTCACTGGGACATAAGGACTATCGGTGTTTTGTGACTTTTCATAAAGATAAAGAAAAAACACAAACCTCAAAATTGACTGTGTATATATCCATCATTACTCCCTTTGATGTTAATCTTACTGGCTATTCACATGACTTTGGCACTACAATGGCGGTTAGCGACATGTACGTTAGTCTGGTTTACTGCAGTTTACAAATGTTACCGGACGCTGGAGTTGAAAATTTCGCAAAACTGGCAGCAAGATAAATTCTTTTCAAATACTTTATTAGAGAAATCTCTTTGTTACAAAAGATTAATTAATGGTTCGATGTGTTTATCTCGATATATGGTTATTCGACTATACAGTAGTGTTAGTTAATGAGCAACTTGTTTGCATACTGCATTTATCCCGAGCTCTAGTGTTACAAAGGATTAAGTTACGGTCCGTCAAAACGCGACTGTATATATAACATTTATCAGGAAAAATTGGTTATTTAAAAAAATTATTTGCTTCAGCACCGATTATTTTTGCCGATACCCGATTATACCGATTGTGCTAATAATCGGCCCGATTACGCGTACGGGCGATTAATCGGTACAGCTCTAGTGTTTATGATATGTAGATGTGTATGCTTGGTACTGTAATGAAAACAATGTCACATTCTTTTTTGTTCTACATCCTGAAGTATATTGGATCAGAAAAGAATAATGACACATTCTTTTTTGTTCTACATGCAGAAGTATATTGGATCAGAACAGGGATGCAAGTTTGGCTTCATTGTAAAGATAAATTCTTTATCTGTAGCTGATTAGCAAGAGGGAAAATGTCTGATTAGCAAGAGGGGAAAAGTTGGATTAGCAAAAGCTGAAAAAGTTGGATTAGCAAAGGGGAAAAGTTTGATTAGCAATAAAGTAAAAAGTTGGATTAGCAAGAGGGGAAAAGTTGGATTAGCAGGAGAGGAAAAAGTTGATTAACAATATAGTAAACATTGTGATTAGCAATATAGTAAAAAGTGTGATTAGCAATGTTGTAAAAAGTGTAATTAGCAATATAAAGGTGTGATTAGCAATAGAGTTAAACATGATAATCAAGAGAAGAAAAAGTTTGATTAGCAAGAGGGGAAAAGTTTGATTAGCAATATAGTAAAAAGTGTGATTAGCAAGAGAAGAAATGGTCGGATTAGCAAGAGGGGAAAAGATTCTTTACTCAGGCATGAATTTCTTGTTTAATTACAGGAAGCTTGTCTCAGCTGTTAGTATCAAAATGGGGACCTCTAAAGGATAATGAAGCCACAATTGCCTTTTATACCAAGCAGATATTGGAAGGTTTGAAATATTTGGTAAGTAAAAATCTTTTTTTAATTATAATTGCACATGTTTTTTCTTCATACAGTTGATATAGATGATGCTACTGCCCTTTTGAACAAGCAGAATTAAAATGAAAATATTACAATATTAATGGCTTCTTGTTGCTCAATGTGCAAACTTTTGGAATTTAATAGAAATGTTTAGATTCATTCACAATTTTGTTTTTATTTCTTGTCTCTGACAAAACGTTGTAGATGTTACATAGCAGTCACAATGTCTTTCTGTCCATATGGTATCAGCTTTTTGGTTAATGTTTTTTTTTTCATTTAGGGCAATAACTCCTGTTTGCATTTATCTCACTTTGTTCACAAAATAATTGCTGGGGCAGCATGAGGTAAAAAAAAAACACTGATATGGATTTAGGGTCAAAGGTCACTCATGGGAGTATTTGTTTATATTTTAAGTGATTGGTGAAAGGTTTAAATTTTGGAATTTTTACCATGGGGTATAAGATTTTAATATTAATGTGAAAGTCAGAGTTGTCAGTTCATTGAAGTATTTCAGATGACAAAAATAATTTATGTATCTATCAGTTGGCATTAGAACCAGATTTACCACTGTTGACGAGAATCTAATAGATTTGAAGAATCCAAGGTCAAAATCAGAGGATTACTTGTTTCACTTTTTGGGTGACATTTTGAGATCTGTACAGATTGGGCTATATCTTCTGTAACAGTAGATATATTTTATCAGATTTTGCATTTTGTACATAAATAGAGATGTGATGGTTAAAAAGTCAGGTTGATGGTCACCAGGGTTGTTTGGTTATGTGTTGCTAAGATGATAACATCTGTGTCAGTACCTTTAAGTAACTGAAAACCTGAAACGGATGACATTGTAGAAAAATAGAATTGTCTCCCATTTGGGGGAGAGGGACTTGTGTATCATTAGCATTCTTTTGTATTATCTGCTTGGATTTCCACATGTAGTATATGCTTGGATTTCTAGATGATCTCGTATTTGTATTGTGTGCACACAAGTACATTAGTAGTAATACTGTTTTGAACATCATTATAGGGTTGAGGTAACCATACTTTGAAATTTTAAACATTTTTTATGGAATGAAACAACTATTACCTTGCTACTTGTTTTGGGGTGTGACATTTAACATTATTCCCATTTCTTTCAGCATGATAACAAGATTGTGCATCGAGATATCAAGGGTGATAATGTATTGGTTAACACCTATAGTGGTGTGCTGAAAATTTCAGACTTTGGGACATCCAAAAGACTAGCTGGTATAAACCCGTGTGCTGACACCTTTGCAGGTAAAGCCCAATTCCAAAATCTTTAGCTTCTTGACCACTTTGAAGTAACGTATTTTCATCATTAAACAGGAAACAAAGATTTACATGGAACCTAAATGGTAATGGAATATTGAAATGTATCACTGTTGTTTTGGTGGTATTGTGATATCACCTATGGAACTACTTTATTTTCTCCATTTAGGAATCATATACGCTCATTGTGTGTCTGTCTGTGTGTGTGTGTGTCAACACTGTACATTTATATAAATAAGCAATCAGGTGCCATCAAAACATACTTGACATAACAATTATTAGCTTATTTAAACCAATTTTCCAAAGGAATTGTGAAGATTGTTATTGACTGAACTTACATGACCTGTTTTTATTTCGTATTCAGTGCAACCCATACCTGTTATACTCTACAACATTCTAGTACATGTTTTAATAGAAAAACTCTGTTTAGTATAATGCTAACAGTTAAAAGTTTCTAAACTTCTTCTTGAATGATGTAGTTATACTGTATATCCAGTAACCACATTTGCAGAGAATGGCAAAAACGTTAATGTAGGTCAATGCCTTTTGCCAAGAAACATATAAAGAAAAATTGGAGGGGGTGGGGTAAATTAATTTGCCAATCATTTGCATACAAAGTTTCCACTTCATTTGTTAAATATTTCCTTATATCTACAGACAAAATTCCATATAATATTTAATATCACCTTAGAGGCAATATAAATTGAAATGTCACTATGGTGATGTTAGGTCTGGAATTATATTTACCCATAGATTAGATACATTCCCCATATTTAATTGTTTTCTTATATACTTGTCTTTTTCTACACAGCATGAACAGATCATAAAATGTGTACACTATGCATTTATGAGTATTGTGAAGCAATCAGGATGTGCCAGTGAAAAATATTCTATAAACCAGTTTGTGCCTGGCATAAATACCAATACTAACCAATATCATATGGAGCATATCAGGATGTGCAATTCAAAAATACCTACACTAAAAAATATCCTATTGACCATATCAGGATGTGCCTGTCAAAAGTATCTACTCTAAAAATATCCATATCAGGATGTATATGCCTTTCAACTCTAAAAATATCCTGTAATAATAATAATAATAATAATAATAATAATAATAATAATAATGATAATAACTTGATGTAGCACTTAATCTCTAGAAGTTCTCTAAGCACTTTACAACATTAGAAAACATCAATATTATAAAAATATATATAACGATATGATTATGAAAAACAAACAACATTAATTTAGAAAACCCACAGCATGCTGAAAATATTTAAGGTAGGAAACAGTATTAGGTCTTTAAGTTTGTTCTGGTAGTCAAAATAGATGTGTTTTAAGAGCACTGTGTCTTTGTGTCTTTAGTAAAGTTGACAATTTGTTCCACGTTGATGGGCCCTGGTATGCAGAAGAACATTGTTATATGACTTTGTTTTCATAGTGGAAATAATGAGTGTTCGATTGTCAGTTGAGGAGTGCAGGTATCTTGCTGGTGTGTACACATGGGTGAGTCAGATAGGTATGTTGGACTTGAGTCTGTCAGTGAAGCATAGAACAGAGAATACATTTTGTGTTTGATTCTGGATCGAATGGATAGCCAGTGTAGGTTACATAGCAGCGTGGAGTTGTGCTCTGATCGTGGTACTCTAAAGATGATCTGAGCAGCTGTGTTTTGAACTTTTTGAAGTTTTTGAAGTAGATATTGAGATGCACCAGACAGAATTGAGTAACAATAGTCCAGTCTTGAAAGTACTAATGAACACACAAGTGGTTTAGGGGCATCAATTTAATATTTGCAAATGGAGCTGATGCATCTCAGCTCAAGATATGCAGCTTTGCAATATGTTCATGACATGTTGGTGCAATGTGAGAGTATTGTCCAGAGTAACAATTAGGTTTCATACTGACAGTGTGAATTTAATGTTCATGTTGCTGATATTTATTGTTTGAGGTAAAAGATGTGAATGAGAAAGTATTTTTGTTGTGATCAGAATGGCCATAGTTTTATCATCATTCTTCTGCAGCTTATAAACTACATCAGGTTGTGCCTGTCAGAAGTATCTACACTAAAAAATATCCTACAAACCACATCAGAATATGCCTGTCAAAAGTATCTACTATAAAAGTATCCAACAAAGAAAAGGTATATTTTAAGTTTCAACTAATGCATCATATAAATTATTATTGACTGAATTTAACTCTCTCTTTAGCGTGCAGCAGTAGCTCAGTGGTTAGTTTGCCTGACTTGAAAAGTGTGATGGTTTGACTCTTACCATTAGAAAAGCATGGATCAGTTACCATGGTGACACTGGGGCAGGGCACTTAAATCCAACTACCTTGGCACCAAAAAACCTACTTCTCATATACAAATAGTAATTAATTAAACAAGACACTTTAATGCATTATTGTAGGACCAAAAAAATTTGACCAAGTTAGTATCCTTGATTTTCATTTAATTTAGAGATATTTCTATATCAGTAAAGGAATACTGATTACTTGTCTATAGCGTTAACCACAATGGCATAGGGACACTGGGAAAAAATTCAAGCAAATCTTCGTTTTCACCTTTCAAATATATATACTGTATTTACCATATGTTGGGACACGATAAAATAAAAATATATTTTATTTCCTGTCCCAGAACTTTTGGTGAAACATTTTTTTTTTCTTTGGTCATATATCCCAAGACTTAAGAAATGAAATCAATTTGTGCTCACCCCACCCATTCCCCTGCACATTGCAATAAAATACTATAGTATCATCAATATTCTTTGGGTATCAATTTTCTTTTTTATCTGTTGCCACAAACCACAAATTTAAATCCCCTACGAAAAATGAGCCACTTATGATGATGACCCCCACTTCCATTTTCTTAAGTGTTTCATTCCTACAGATTAACACAGCTACTTGTATTTGATAAATCAAGGTCAATAATAATAAGAAGAAGAATAATAAGGATTTTGTATAGCGCCTAATCTTTAGAAGCTCTAAGCACTTTACAATATATAATGATATGACTGCAAAAAACTAAAACAAACATCATGAAATTAGAAAACATAAAACATGTTGAAAATACTTTAATTTGATAATTAATTATTAGCTTTTACATATGCTTGTTTTATTTGTTTAAAAAAAATCACGGTATGAAAAAGCTATAAAAAATGTTCATGTACTGAAAGAATGGATCTTACATGTGCAGAAGGGTTGTGATGATAAGATGATGCTGCAGTGGACTAAAGTGTTTTATCTCAAGTACAGTTTTTTATTTTTTAAAATAACATTGCATTTTCCAATGATTTCAGAGGTATCCCACCGAACATACAGTGCACAAAGAAATTACTTTTAAATTTAATTTATCGTGTCCCCAAAAATATGGTATCCCAACATATATGGTAATAAAAAATCTTTTAGTAAATATAAGACTTAATATGATGTGGACAGATTTTGTTTTATCACGTTTTGTTTATCATCTGCATATCAGAAAATAACACCATACAAGTCCAATCATCTGCAGACAAAGTTGCCATAGCATAATGTACCAGCAGATCATTTACTGTATTGTTGTTCTAAAGATTCCTCCCAACAGATTGCACAGACTCAGTAATGAGTCACTTTTTGTGACAGCAGATCTGGGTCTGTGCAGTTTGCAATTGGACTAGACTTATAGGTGAATACATATGGTAAATTTAACTGTGTCATAAATTGATCTCACAGTATTTGTAATTTCTTCCTAGTTCCCACTTGAAAATGCAGTTCTTTTCATGCAGTTTATGTAGCAACACTGAATGCATAGTGATTTGTCTCTTGGTGTAAACAGGGTAGTGATTTATCAGTGTAAATAGTGCATAGATATTGTAATCCTGGTTGCATAGTGATGTGTATGTTGATGTAAATAGTGACTAGATATTGTAATCCTGAATGGGTAGTGGTTTGTCTGTCAGTGTAAATATTTCCTAGATATTGTAATCCTGGTTGCATTGTGATGTATCTATCGGTGTAAATAGTGCCTACATATTGTAATCCTGAATGAGTTGTGATGAGTCTATCAGTGTAAATAGTGCCTAGACATTGTACGGCAATCCTGGTGGGTAGTGATGTGTCTGTCAGTGTTTGTTTGTTTGTTTGATTAGGATTTTTAATGTAGCTTTAACAGTTTTTTCAGTCATATCGCTACGATGTCTGCAGTGAGGTAGTTTATAGTGATGTCATGCACTGGGGCTTCATGCCGCAGACATGTAGCATTATGTCCCACCCAGTCACATTATCGGAACACCAGGTTGACCAGTCCAAACACTAACCTCTTAATGCTGAGCGCCATTTGAGGCAGCAGTTAGTACCATTTTTGTAAGTCTTTGGTATGACTCGGCCGGGGATCGAACCCACAACATCTCGCTTCTGCGGTGGACGCTTTAACTACTACACCACCTAAGTGGTTGTGTCTGTCAGTGTAAACAGTGCCTAGATATTGTAATCCTGAATGGGTAGTGATGTGTCTATCAGTGTAAATAGTGCCTAGGTATTGTACTCTGCATGGGTAGTGATGAGTCTGTCAGTGTAAATAGTGCCTAGATATTGTAATCCTGAATGGATAGTGATGTGTCTATCACTGTAAATAGTGCCTAGATATAGTAATCCTGAATGCATATTGATGTGTCTGTTGGTGTAAATAGTGCTTAGATATTGTAATCCTGAATGGGTAGTGATGTGTGTATCAGTGTAAATAGTGCCTAAATATAGTAATCCTGAATGCATATTGATGTGTCTGTTGGTGTAAATAGTGCCTAGATATTGTAATCCTGAATGGGTAGTGATATGGTCTATCAATGTAAATAGTGCCTAGATATTGTAATCCGGAATGGATAGTGATGTGTCTATCAGTGTAAATATTGCCTAGATATTGTAATCCTGAATGGATAGTGATGTGTCTATCAGTGTAAATAGTGCCTAGATATTGTAATCCGGAATGGATAGTGATGTGTCTATCAGTGTAAATATTGCCTAGATATTGTAATCCTGAATGGATAGTGATGTGTCTATCAGTGTAAATAGTGCCTAGATATTGTAATCCTGACTGGATAGTGATGTGTCTATCAGTAAATAGTGCCTAGATATTGTAATCCTGACTGGATAGTGATGTGTCTATCAGTGTAAATAGTGCCTAGATATTGTAATCCTGAATGGATAGTGATGTGTCTATCAGTGTAAATAGTGCCTAGATATTGTAATCCTGAATGGGTAGTGATATGGTCTATAAGTGTAAATAGTGCCTAGATATTGTAATCCGAATTGGATAGTGATGTGTCTATCAGTGTAAATATTGCCTAGTTATTGTAATCCTGAATGGATAGTGATGTGTCTATCAGTGTAAATAGTGCCTAGATATTGTAATCCTGAATGGGTATTGATATGAGCAGCAGAGAGGGTGAATCCTACAACTTTCCGAGCGTCGATTCGATGATCTAAGGCTTCTACCAAATAGTAAAAAAAATGGCGTCTATTCGATAAAATAAGATTTCCTTATATACGCCAACGTCGTTGTCATCCACCCTCTCTGCTGCTGGAAATTTCAGTTCTGGTTAATAATTCTTTTACGAGTTCAACCAAATATTTGATCGAGTCCGATACGATATCGTGTCCGAGGATCATGTAAATTTATTGTTACAAATCCATGCGGGATTGACTGAGCATGACTAAAGAAATTTTTAAATTGATTGAAATCCATATCGGAACACCATGTCTGCCAAATATTTCGTAGCGTATGAGTATCAACTCCGTTGAATACAGCAAGAATATTACAGTTATCTCTGATCACTTTTGGAATCTGAGTGTAGCGTTGAGTGACATATATCACATCAGTGTTTTTGTGACGCCCCCGGGAAAATATTCTAGCTGGGTTTTTTTGATTGTCTAACATCACATCGTCATATACGACTAAATTGTTAATGCTCCCATCAAGGTCATCCACGGATGGCGCCTCGTCAATATCAGTTATAAAATCAATGGCATTCTCACCTTTAATTTCTGATGCATTCTCGTTAAAATCCTTTAACACTTCATAACAACGCTGATCATCTACGCTAGGAGCAATTAAATACAACTTATCCCACTTCATCCATCTCATTATTAAATTGAGCAACAATTGTGTCTTGCCGGATCCAGATGGCCCGATTATAATTGCACGGATAGAGTTTGGTAGCGCTGCATGATGCTTAACTGGTTCTCTTATTTTAGTCGCTGAAAAATCAATTATATTCATATCTCTATACATAAATTATGGATCTATATTGTATGAAGTGTAAAACGCGTACTAGCACAAATGATGTGACGACGGTTACAACTAAAAATAACAGATCAGCACTAACTGGTAGATGTGCTACATGTGGTATTAAAAAGTTCAGATTTGTTTCTACAAAATCAAAGATTTTACAAATCTGAGATGTTTTAAAAAAAAACGAGGAGGTGATATCGCAGCCAAATTGGCAAAGCTCCCTGGAACCCCATGGGCAAAGTACCCCGGAGAAAAGCACCTTCCAGGATATAGCTACTGTGGTCCCGGAACACGATTAGATATCAGACTTGATGATCAAAATCAACCCCGATCCGGCGAGTATCCGATAAACGCTATTGATAAGGCGTGTCATGCTCATGATGTTGCATATAAAAGCAGCAATCTGCAAAACAGGCATCTCGCGGATGTGAAATTAATTCATGCGTTAAATGCTATTCCTGATAAATCGTTCAAAGAAAAATTGGCTTCGTGGTTGGTAAAATCAGCTATGAAAGGCAAATTGATGATGGGTGCTGGTAATTAATAATATGGAATCTATTTATTATTCTCCAAAAGGATACTGGAGGGGTAACGCTGCAATCAATAAACTCGCCAACGCCGCAAAAGTGAAAAAGGCCACTGCGGCTAATTGGTTATCCAAACAGGCTATATGGCAAATTTATCTACCGCGTCCTAAACAAATCAATTTCTCGCATTTTGATGTGACTGTCCCTAATGAAGTTCATCAGGCTGATTTATTGTTTTTACCACATGACAACGGTTACAAATACGCGCTAACCGTAGTTGACGTTGCGAGTCGATACAAACAAGCAGAACCGTTAAAAACAAAATCATCACCTGAAGTTGCTTCTGCATTTGAAAAGATTTATCGACGAGGCCCTCTACGCTGGCCAAATCTGTTACAAGTTGATCCTGGCAAGGAATTTCAAGGCGCTGTTTTATCAGCGATGAAACATCACAATGTCACCATCAGACAAGGACATACTGCACTACATCGCGATCAGGCAATTGTTGAACGATTTAATCGGACTCTTGCTGAACGGTTATTTGGATATCAATACGCGAAGGAGTTTATTCAGGATAAAAGATCCCGTGAATGGGTTAAGAGATTACCAGCTGTGATTACCGCGCTCAATAACGAGATTACTCGAACAATTAACATGAAACCTGTCAACGCGATTAAAAAGAAGTCAATACTTGAAAAACCACAAAAAGATTTCAAAGAACCAATTCTTGGTAGTAATGTCACTGTTAGGTATTTATACGAACCAGGAGAGCTTGAAGGTGGCAGAAAAAGGGCTACCGATCCTATTTGGAGTGTTACTGCACACAAGATATCTACTATAACACGATCTACGGGTAGACCAGCAATCTATAAACTGGATTCAACTGCTCCTCAGCGAGGATTTACTCGACAACAACTACAGGTAATTCCCGAGGATACTCAATTACCACCGCGGGGTCTTAATTAGCGCCGTTGTGTCTGTTGCACTCAAGACAAGTCAACATCACATTGTTTCTGACATGACCGAGACTGTTATTTTTTCTGTCTACGGTAAATTGGCGAGGATCTTTATCCGAATACTGCCAACGCATTATACAATTGCAACTCGCGCAGTGATTATTCTGTTGTTGTTTCAGCGTAATTATTAATTTAGCATCAATGTCAAATTCTCGTTGTTTTTTTTTGTCTTGTTGTTTGTAACCGGAGAGTTTTTTATTAATGATGCTAACATCAACGATGCTTGCATCATCCATTGTGGTATCATCTTCGCCACCTGACTCTGTCATGACAATTCTTCGAAGCTGATTTATTCTTCGTACTCTGGATACTGCGAGATAGACTAAATTCGACCATTCGATGCGATTATCTACCATCCAAACAATTGTATCCGATATAGTTAATCCCTGTGAAGAATGTATCGTCGCTGCGTATCCTAGCGTCCATGGGGATTTATTAGCACGCAATGCATTTTCGACGACGTTGATATCAACCAGCACAATATCATTTAACACGAGAATCTGCTTTTCACTCTTTCCTGGAATATCAACTTCTATATTCTGCTTTCGTGTATCCGAAGGCCTATAACACAACGGTACTGGAAGTGTTGCAAATTTTTCTTTATGCGTTTCAAATAACTTCATCTGAAGTGTGTCTCTGACTATTTTTCTACTTGCAATTATCAAATCGGTTGGTCTCCACGCTCCCCAAAAATCATTCATGGAAGTTTCTGAAATTATTTCACGCGCTATTTCGCATTGAATTTTATCCGGCTGTAATCTAATCAGTGCTTTGAACTCGCGTAATTGTTCATCAAGTGATCTATAATCAGTGATAATTTCTTCATAGTAGTCTACAAAACCCTTTAGCCATTCATGTGGAGATGCACCGACAAATGGTGGTGGTTGGCCGTGATCACCGCACATGACGACTTTTGTGTTTTTGTTTAACAACCATTCGAGAAATGTTTGTAATACATCTAATGACACTGTGCATATTTCATCCCAAATTATGATTTCAGGAATGAATTTATCACCCATACGCTCAGGAGTCCATTTATCACCCTTCCATCGAAAGAAACTGTGATAAGTACAGGCATTTACCCCTCGCTGTATCATCTCTCTGGCGAGTCTGTGAGTCGGTGTTAACACAATCATGTTTGACCGACGATATAATTCAATTGCACGAGTTGTCTTTCCTGACTCACCAAAACCGTTTAAATAAACTGTCTTGTATCTACATATTGGATCAGATACCGGTGGTGCATTAGAAAATTCTGATTGAATCTCATCACATTTTAAGTACTTTTCATCCATGGTAACATCTGCCGATTCACAATACTCATGTAGCGTCTCCTTTTTAAATCTCCAACATCCCCACGCTTCCTCCTGGGATGTGAATTTAGCTACATCTGATTTGTATTTATTGTGTATATACATCGAATCAGTAGCTACTCTAACCGCGGTATTAGGAAATCTATTTATCATCGAAAATAAATTGATAGAAGCATAAGCTAGCATAGAACTTCTCAAATGTGTGTACTGGGAATTATATCCATCACAGTAGGTAACAACCGTACCCAATTTCTCACCATTGGATAGAAAAGCATCCTTACGGGATACAAGTTTTCCCTGTTTCGTTAAATCCGTTACAAGAAAATCGTATTCAGCGACGTCTATGATCAACCGCGAGGAAAATTTTGCATTGTCGTATCTTCCACCCTGGGTAAATTTACCGATTATTCTTCGTCCAAAATCCTTTGCTTGTTCTTTTTTACTTTCAAATAACTTCTTAGACCAATTTATGATTTCTTCTTCATTGAAATTCTTCGAATTTCCATCTGGACACTGTTTTCGCAGTTCGCTAATTATACGATCTAGATCGGGTTGTGGTAGCCAAACTTCTTTCTGAGCTCGATAGCATATAATAGCTTCGGAAACAATCAACGATATCAGCATGCCACAATCAATCATATATCGTAGTAACACTATTGGCATCCAGGCCTTTTCAGATATATGTCTACCAAGCCAAACATAACTACACGGATGTAACCCTGTAGCGAGTTCAAATGATATCACACGAGCGAATCCGGTTAAATCAAAATCAGGTAATGGCCCATTAATCGCAACACGAGTCATTTCATGCGTGGGGTGTCCAAATCGTTTAAAATAGTTACTACATTCTCCATACCCGAGAAAACTTCCAGGATAACACGCGGATATATCAATTGAAATCATACCGTCACGATGGTATTTTGTATTCCACAGTCCTCCATGACTAAATTCGACGCAACTCAATTTAACGTCCTCGAGAAAATCACTTCGTGTTGGACGCCATGAGTTTTTTTCTCTTGCGAAGTGAGCTACCACTGATGGAATAGTAAAACTATCCGTCAATAGTTTTTCATGGGAACTCTCCGGTGAAAAATCACTAGCGATTTTTCTCATTCTGTTATCTAATTCTTCAACGCGATATAATTCACCATTTGGTCTTACAAATTGATCAAATCCCAATTCGGAACCAGCACTACTAAGTAACCACACTGACACAGGATCATCTTTACACAACGCATGAATAGCATCAAATAATTTCTCTTCATAGAAAACATCCCCGACGAATTCCGGGGGGATATATCTCACGGTTCTATCTCGTGGAAATATTGTTACTGCAGGTGTCCACGCGTGTTCGTTATGATCAATAATTTGTATTGGAGTTCCATTTTTGTTATATTTCGGTTCGTATAAAACTTCTCCGGTTATCGTCATAACGGTTATTGGGAATCTTAATGATGTTTCTAATTTAGCTATATCAGAAATCTTTGCACCGTGCTGTTTCACTGTCAGTTCCCATTCGGTTATTTTCCTACGTCGCAGATCAGTTAGTTAATTTCCTCGGGATGCATTTGTGAAGTGTTCCATTACCCGTGTTGCTACACAATTGAGCCTTGACGAAGTCAACGGTGAATATTTCATAGGAGCTAGTTTTGCAATATCAGGTTTATCATTTAACGGATATATCCCATAAACGATTTCTGTTACGGGATAAGATCTCTCGTAGTATGGTTTGTCGATTCCAGTTAGAATTCCTGGTTTGGAATCTCTACTTACAATGACAGCTTTTTTATTCTTGAGGATTGGTTCGAATTTATCCCTGATAATCCATTTGCCTTCGACTTCGATAATGAATTTTATTCTGAAAAAATACTTTTGTTGGGAATTGCTTTGTTTGGGAATTGCTTTGCTTGAAATCCTTTGGATTTCCACCTTTGGATTTCCACCTTTGGATTTTACACCCTTGAATTTCTCATGGGAATTGCTTTGCATGAAATCCTTTGGATTTCTACCTTTGGATTTTACGCCAAGGTGTGAAATTATCTCAGCTGCTCTTTTATCGTTCATAGTAGCATCGATGATGGGTACATTGACATCTTCATCAATAATTCGAAATGTCGACCAACAGTATGCTGCACCGTCTCGGTAGAATTCATTAAAACACTCCCTGATTTTACCGAGTATAGTTCTATCACCGATTAGACGTTTTGGTGTATCAGAGACTCTATCAAGATTGAATTTAGTATTTTTCCAGGGCTTAATTTTCGATAATCTTTGGAACTCCCTATCAAGATTGAATTTAGTATTTTTCCAGGGCTTAATTTTCGATAATCTTTGGAACTCCCTATCAAGATTGAATTTAGTATTTTTCCAGGGCTTAATTTTCGATAATCTTTGGAACTCCTCCATGTTATAATTAAAACAAGTATTTAAATAGAAAAATATAGTATAATGAATCACTGCAAGTGGCTTATGATTGGATCAATAACCCCGTGTAACAAATCATGCAGAAGCGAATTCTGTGGGTATCATATGCAAAGTGTGAGAAACGGTTCAAAAGGTCCTCTCCCATGCCTCCAATGTGGGGTGGGCGTTAGAGGAAAATCGCAGTTGTGTCTTGCTTGTGGGGGTAAACGATACAGGGAACTAAAACGCTATTATGACAAACGAATCAATGATTCCGTCCTTGATAAAATCAAGGACAAAATCATCAAAACCCCTCAAGATTATATCAAGAGGTTTATAATAAATTAGACAAATAGTATTATTATACAAATGAGCCAAGATTTCAGACCTCATCCAGTGCTTGTTAATTACGAAGCCTCCAGTGATGGTGTTGTCAGGCACCGCAGACTAAAAAACCCGGTTGGATATCTGAATAATATGGGTTATTTGTTGTTTAGTGCTAGAAATAAAACATATCTTTGTCACAGAATTATTTTTGAATGTCATAACGGATTAATCGAAGACGGATTTGTGATTGATCACATAAATGGCGTGAAGACTGATAATTGTCTTGAGAATCTTCAAGCCGTCTCACAAAGTCTGAATGCAAAATTAGGTGGAACTGGCAAATATGCAAAACGTCCTAGGGGAGTTAAATCGTTTGATTTAGAAACCAGCGAGGAGAGAATCTTTCATTCGATAAACGAAGCCAGTAGATACTTTGACATTTGCATGCCTTCAATTCGATTTGTTGCACAAAATTTGATTAAAACATCTCTGTCTAAAAAAAATGGTCATAAAGTAAGATTCGTATACACCTGAAACGATTCAAGGGAGATAAATCCCCATGGACAAATCCAACCACTCAAAACACTCTACCTACTAAGTTCCCTTGTATTATGACGTCAAAGGAATTTGTCGCCTGCTATATTACCTGTACTTGACTGGCGCGCCCACGTGACTGTAATGGAGATATAATACATGAGTTTCGATAGAGAATAAAACTTTTTATTGTCGCTTGTGGGCTAAAACTGTATTATTTATTTAAGCTAACTCGTTCTTTTCAGTACAAATTTTTTTATTTATCTACATATCTCATGTGTGGGGGGTGAGTGGACTAGCAGTAAAGCAGACAGCTAACTCGTTCTTTTCAGTACAAAAATTCTTTATAATCTAACGCATTACCTATGTTCGCTCAGCCGGAACGCGAGTGTTTCCTATTCATTGAAGTAGGTGGGCGTGGTTAAAATTCCTTGTATACAGCTCTTTGTGAATGTATTTTATCTAGAGAATTATAACAGAGTAAAAACGCTGTTTTATTTAACAACTGTATTATTTTGTTTAAAATATTTCTCATTGTTGCAGCATAAAATTGTCTGTTTTAAAAATCTCTTATTGTTAAGTATATCAGAAGATATATATATTAAAAAATCTCTATTCTGTATGACTATTCCGTGGTGTAATGGTATCGTGTTTGTCTTGTAAACATAGATCTATCAACTACGTGTTCGGTCCCCATAGCAGATACATTATTTGATGGCGAAACGGAAGATGTTTTTTCTATTAATTGAGGGGGAGGGGCGATCCCCCTCAGCCAAACCAACATTGTAACTCATGCTATCGCATTCTCGGTAGCGTGGGTTGGTGTTTTTTTCCAACTCATGCAACCATGAATTCGATTTCATGGGTTGCCATGTTGGTTTGGTTTACCACGCCCACATCATTACATCACAAATTCCATCATCGTTTCATTGAATATATCCATCCTTAATTAAGTACATGTTGTGACGTCACCCCAAGCATATCTTCTGGGCGGTCTAAGATGGCGTTTGCCACCTTAGGCCTCCCGCCGGAGATGTATGTTTCGGGTCCCCTTGGGCTTACTTGGATGTGAAGGCAACCAAGGAGTTCCAAAGATGTGTTGTCGTAAACCTCTGGGTCTCTCTGACGTCATAAGGCGCCAGCGAGATTGCCAAATGAGTGTTTTTTGTTTTGTTTTTTTTTTAATAATTAGAGATACAGTATACTATATTTATATAAAACTATAAATAATGGATATCAATGATGTAAATGCTATAATTGCTGAAATCTCAAATTTAAAAAATAAAGGGGTATTATTATCTGAAAGTCTCGACTGTGACAGGATTACCTCGGAATATGAAGATATTGAATATCAGTCTAGTAAGGGTCGTTATGTTTTACCCAAGATGTACAGGCTCGTGAAAGGAATTCAAAAATCCATCAATGCTTGTTTGTACGGTAACGACATTAATTTATTTATAACGCTATTTAACACCGTTGAAGCAATACGTCAAAAGCTCGGCCAAGAATATCAAAAACGAGCTGAAATTAGTTCTAAGGTTCGTGATCTTAGAAAAATGTTAAACGAGGAAAAACCCGTATCTTAACCACATGAGTGATAGGCTTTCAGTAATTTTTATTAAAAGTAAATTTTTTTTAGCGTTTTTTGTAACTACATTGGATTTTCTCCTGAAAGAATACTCAGCAGTTTGGACCTACCCATGCAGTTATGTGCATAATGGATGATCTGGTCGTAGTAGCAAGTAATCACCGCGACGCCTCCATTTTTACGTAGTTGTTCTTGTTGCCGCGTCGTTAACACAAATCGTTCATCACCGTTCTCAGATATTACAATTCTGAAACCCCCAGCGATGTTATTTCTGAAACATTCACGGATAGCGTCGTACAGTTTAACCCTGTTGAAGATGGATACGTTAGCTTGATGGTACATTATTTAATAACTAAGTTATTTAATTGTGATGGAAACCCAAAGGGTTTTACATTTGAAAAATTAGTTCATAAACAATATATGGTAGGTGAATCGCTTACAACTAGATTAGCCCGAGAGCGGCTAGCAGCAATTAAAAAGTTTATACCGGTTCGAGACAGACTTCGCGAGAAACTTCAACAACGACAACAAGCGCAGACTGACTTTTCTGTGTCAAGTGAACAACTGTTTACTCCGATAACAAGTGCGACCAAAGATGTGAAAACAGCAACTGAACGAGCAATATACGGAGATATTCCTAAGGAAGGCAAGCGACGAGAAGTGCCTGTTCTTGGTGTGCTTGAAAAGATAGCAGCAGAGACCGGACAAACACGCGCAGGGATACAACAGTTATCCAGTGATATAAAAACTCAACGCGAAATTGAAGAACGCGAAGGTGCAGCTGCAGGAAGAGACTATTCACCTGAGAATATATTTACAGTCGCAGCAATAAATGAAATTGAAGGAATCCGAACGGATTACGAATTAGCTGATTTTGCTAGAGAAAATTTTCCAAAGGGTAAGAGAGAGAATTTTTTAAAGGACGAGTTTAAAAGTTTTATAAAAAGCAAAGACACTTGGGCATCAAAAATATATTTAACGAAACACGGCGGGGATAAAATCTCAGCGTTGCAGCACCCTGGTTATGGTTACTTTCTAGCTGCGGTTAAAGGCGGTCCACAACCACCACGTTATACGGAGGATCCAATCCCGGAAGAAATAGACATAAGAGCAGAAGCCGGTTCTAAGAAAGCAAGTGGAAAAGGATATTCGATTAGAAATCCAAATGATTTCAACGCTGGAGTCTTTGACTCTACCGTGACATGCCCTGGTAACATTCTAAGTGATATATCACGGTTAGAGGTTCTCATCGGAGGGAAACGAGCCGGAAATAACTCCGTCGAGATAATTAACGAGGCCGCTGATATCTGTAGACGATTATTTGCCGGCGGTATCATGGACATTGATGTATATCGAGAACTTATTGCTGAATTAGTTGAAAATCACAGAGACGCCCTACGTTATGATGAAAATCCAATGGATGTAAGCGATTGATCATTAATTGAAAAACTACTAGTTTTATAACAAGATGATTATACACTACAACCATGATAAACCAGTAAGCGTCTACGTGGTGAACTCACGATTGCCTGTTTATAGAGCATATTACGGAGATGGTTTCGGCAATACCATTGCGGGGTTATTTACAAGAATGGCTCCCAAGGTGGCGCCGTTAGCTAAACAATTATCAATGAAAGCCATTGATGTAATTCGTGATAAGGGTATTGGCAAAATCGGAGATCTCGCCGGAAAAGCGTTTTCTGCCGCGAAAGATAAAATAGCATCATTAGTGAGACGCGGAAAATCCAAAGGATTTTCAAAGAAACCGTTACCGTCTACAGCGGAAATGCCTGCAAGTGTTAGTAAAATTATAAATAACGCAGTAGATGAAAAACTAACGCAATTGACTTCGTCACAATTGACAGCTTCACCGGTAACAGATAGCGCTATCATGAACGCGATAGCAGGAAGTGGTTTGAAACAAAAAAGAAATTCGAAGAATTTTCAACGACGATGATTACAAAGATGAAATTGCTTTGCAATTCACCAATTGAAAACGCTAGTATTTTAATAAAATGTTTAAACGAACAGCTGATCCCGCGTTAGATATGGAAGCCCCAGTGCGCAAAGACGATTCCGTCCGCGATTATCAATACTATTCCTATCATGCAATACAACCCGACCTACGATCGCGAATTGAACTTCAAGTTCAAGATACCAGTAAATACTTTTTGCCGTGTGAAGCATTTATTGAAGTAGAAGGAAAACTTGTAACAAATGTTGCAGCTGATACCCCATATGCAAATGATTCAAATATCCGAGTTGGTTTCGTCAACAATGGTATAATGGCGTTATTTGAAAGTGCAAGATATCTCATTGATGGAAAAGAAATTGAATCAATAGACCGTGAAGTTGATGTTGCAACAACAATAATCGGGCTAGCAAGATACTCCGATGATTATACAAGATCGGCTGGTCCATCTATGATGTTTGCAAAGGATACCTCTGATAACGCTGACCACCTTCAATACATTAAAGTGTTAACACCGCAAGACACATCAGTTGATAATCAACGAGAAGCAACTAATCCAGAACGTCGAGCTAGACCCGGAGCTGCGTTTGATATTCTCGGAGGCGTTAATGATAATTACAATCTAGGGTTTGCAACACGAAAAGGAGCATTGCACGGACAGCAGCGATATTTTTCATGTGCGATTCCACTCCATCATATATTTGGATTCTGCAGAAATGTAAGAAAAGTCATCTATGGAGCCAAACACACAATCGCGTTAGTGCGAAAAGGCAATGACAATGATGCAATTTGGCGTACTGGTGCCGATGAAGGTAAAGTTGTTTTGAGTAAAATAGTATTATGGATGCCAGTAATGACTCCATCAATTACCACGGAAGAGCGGCTACTTTCATTTATGGAAACAGGTGGTAAATCATTGCTAAGTTGGCTAACAACAACGACTGATGCTAAAGAGGATAATGTTAATGGTACATTTACATGGCACCTGGCATCAAAACAAGGCGTTTCAGCTCCACGTCATATATTTATTGCGCTGCAGAATAGGAATCGATTAGGTTCCCAAGAACGCAGTCATATGATATTTGATCGGTTAGGGGTAAGTGAGGTTTCACTGAGAATAAACGGACAACAAGAACCATCTGAGGATATACAGCTTAATTACGGAAACAACCAGATAGCACGTGTGTATCATCGGATGCTGTCATATATGGGTCGTGATCAAAATGTTGATACTGGTTTGCAAATATCTCAACTCGATTTTAAGAACTTGTATCCAATTTATTACTTTTCACTGGAACATCTTGATTTAACAAGGCAATCCGTTGTTGACATACATTTTAGGGCTCGTATAGATCCTGGTGGTGTTGATTATAGAGCGGTTGCTGTTATTCTCAGCGACAAATCAATGTTGTTAGAAGGGGCTGGCGGACGAATGAGAATCGTTGATGCACCAGTGGAAAATATGTAAATGAACTTGAAGAGTTTCCAATTAGATTAATTGAAAGCATAAATGTGTTTTACAATAAAATGACATATAGTGTTGTTAGTGTCAAGCTGACTGATGGTCAGGTCAAGAAATTGCAATCAAAATCCGCTAAAGAATGTGGAACCACAATAACGTTAAAACCAGCGCAGATGTCCGGCGGTACACATAAAATATCACTGACGGATCGTCAAATAAAACATTTCAATGATGCAATGAAAAAACGGCGAGGAGTTCAAATAGAATTTTCAAAAGCCGCAGTCGCCAACATGATAAAATCAGGTGGTATATTTCCATTGTTAGCTGCAATACCAGCATTGATTGCAGCGGCTGCCCCAGCGGTGGCGAAAGCGGCAGCGTTGGGAGCCGTTGGGACCGCGGCAGGGATGGCGTTGAAAAAGGCAACTGGGAGCGGGTATAAAAAAAAGGGAAAGGGGTTGTACCTACCAGGAACCCCGTATTCATGGTACAGCGGAAATGGTCTAAGAAGAATACCAGGAACGGTTTATTAATTGAGGAACCTATGGTTCCCAAATCTTCGATTTCCAGCCCAATTGTTGAGGAACCTATGGTTCCCATGTCCAATTTTGATTTAATTGATGCTGCTAAAAAAATAGCGATAAAAAACTTCAGAGGGGTTTTTATGAGAGATCAATTACCGAGAAAACCTAAACACGTTGAAACCGGAATCATCAATCTTGATAACAGCAGCGGATCGGGAACTCACTGGGTTGCATACGCGATTGATCCACGTGGAATTGTCTATTTCGATTCATATGGGCTAGCCCCACCGAAAGAGTTTATGCGGTATATAAATTCTTCGACGAAACTCAAAGAGTTTCCGATTTTTTATTCCACGCTGCCAACACAACAATTAAATGATCCACCGATATGCGGCCGTGAAGTATTAAATGTCCTCGCGGAGATTTCATTAAAATCCTTTGGATCTCCGTGGAAACCACCTCATATTGTTGCAAACGAATACACGAGTGGGAAATTACAAGGTAATTTTAGAGAATCAATAAATTGAAAATACTAGAGTCTTTATAATAATGATCGATATTTGGGGACAATCTCTGTCAATGTCGGAACCCACCGCGGAAAAATCGGCGGGTTCTATCGAAGAAGTAAAAAAAATAATAGAAGATGAAATCGCTGAGACGTTAAATTTAACAAGTGTTGACCCGAACGAAATAGTTGTATTTCAAGATAGCCAGGGTAAATTGAAAAGCAGTAATATATCCGTGAATGATATTTTGATACGGCATCGCGCTGCCGCTGAAAACTCTATTGCACTGTATTCCAACGATGGACAACTTAAACCAGGCGCACTTGTGTCTACGATCACCGACGCGATTGCTACCAACGAACGTGAGCTGAATGATCTTATACGAGGTTATAATAGTTTTCGCAAAAATGTCGTACATAAATTCTTTGGAACCCCGCTTGTGGTTGGCATGACTCTCGCTGAAATTAAAAACTATCTATCGCTATTCTTTTTCAACAAGGACGCGGGAAGGATGATGAATGAAAATGAAATCAAGGTAAATTATCTCGATATTTACAATGATATTTCTAAAATAATAGAAAATCTTGAGCGGGTACAAAAACCCACTAACGACGTCATTGTTAGGTTTTTTGGATCCCCACCTGTGGCAGACTCGACTCTCGCTGAAATCAGCGAGTTTATTATCAGGCATACTCACAATTCCTACGTCGCTAATAATTTCTTTGGTGTCCCCGCTACATCTACGATGACTCTCAACGATATTATTAGGTTTATGGTGAAACAAACAACACTTAATACCATCGTTGATAGATTTTTGGGGAGAACACGTGATGAATCTGAAACCACATCGTTGACAGGCCCAACTTTCGCTGAAGTTAAAAGCGCTATTGACGAACAAAAACTCATCAACGAGTTTGTTAATAAGTTCTTTGAGGGCAGTAAACCCAAGGATATCACGACAAAATTTTCGAACATCAACTGGTATATTAAAAACCAAACAGAGCTTGGACTCAGAGACCTTCTGATTTCATTCTTTTTTAGCAAGAGGGATGGGAGGATGATGGATTATACTGAGGTCCTTGTAAACTATCTCGAAATGTACAATGATATTCTTCACCTAAAAACTCTCAAGACAAGTTATCTCGAAATGTATAATGATATTCTTAAACTAAAAGAAACTTTTGAAAAGGTAAAGATTCCGCATCCACACGGAAGCATTGAAAATATCGTGTATACGGTCGATTATGGGACCTTTGATTGGGTAAAAGAATCTAGTGTTAGATTGCCAATCGATATCGGGGAGTTGTCCAGTGGTATCTACAGGATGACGTTAGTCTCTACCAAGCAATTTGATATCATCGTGAAGGGTAAAACCTACTTTGGTGGCACCGCGACGGTAATTATCAATGGTAAAGAAGAATTTGAGATTGTCGCGGTTGATAATACAATTAAATCAACAATACACTGGTGTTTAGAATTTGTAAGTGAAATAGCCCCCCCACCCTGATCTACTTCCCGGACGATGGTGAATAATTGAAAACACTATCAGATTTAAAATAGATGACAATGATTTCATCGTCGCAATATCGATTCGACACCGTGAAAGAGTTTTCCGCGAATTTGAAATTACTTTCTGAGCGCTATCGTGAAAAAATAAAGAAATATCGCCATCGATGAGACGAAAAACTTCATCGAAGCCATCAAAAATGATTTTTCGAGGATGATAACAATCGTTATCAGCTACTGATAAAAATTTGATTAGGGTTTCAGCAACCTGGTATGTGGAATTCGTAGCGGATTTAAGTAAATAACTAAATTGAAAGGAAAATCCTTCGGATTTCACAATTGAAAACGCTAGCGTTTTTAAAATAAAAATGATTTCATCAACGCAATGTCGCTATTATCAGGTCAGAGAATTTCAGAATAGACTCAAAACCCTCACTGAGGAGTATCAAATAAAAATGAAAAAATACCGACGAAGAATCACCGCAATTGATGTTATTGTGTACTCGGTGTCAAGCGTTCTCACTGGCGCCGGAATAATACTTGCATCGGTTATAATGATTGCTCCGGTTGTAGTTCCAATTTGCATTTCTGCGGTGGCTACAATCGCGGGTATATCAACTGGGATAGCAAAAAAGATATCATCATGCAGCCAGAGTAAACTGCAGAATTACTTAATTCAATTTCATATTGCATCAACCGCATATTCGCAGTTATCCCTGATGATATCATCGTCACTCGATAATACGATTATATCAGATAGTGAATTCTCAGCGATGGTCAGTATTTTTGATTCCGCGATATCGAAATTAGAGCGACAACATGAATATAATAACAATGACAACACCGATGGAATTGGAAAACACGAACCCGAAAACCAAAATGATCTCAATAATCTCAACCATACCAAATTGTGAGTTCTCAGTGATGGTCAGTATTTATGATTCCGCGATGTCAAAATTAGAGCGACAACAACAGTATAGCAACGATGACAACACCGATGGAATTACTTCAACGTATAGTGGAGAACACGAACCCAGTACAAACGAGCATGATATCAATAACATCAACGAAACCCGAGTTTAGTGTGAATTTCCCTAGCCCAATCCCCGTGAAGGAGATAGCGCTAGCAAAACTACGGGTGTATCACAGTTGGCCTAATATCAGATCAAAATCATTTGGTGGTCAACAACCGAATAATTCACTGGTATTTGCAAATAAGAATAAAGACGACGGTACTCCAGAGTGGGAAACTGTTTCGTTACCAACTGGGTCGTACCAAATTAAGCAAATCAATGCTGAAATTCAGCGTAGAATAAAATCAATCACTGGAAAAGAATCAAAAATAGCTATTAATCTTCATCAACCGACGCTCTCGTCGTCGATCGAAATAAGCACAGAGGGATACATTGTAGATATCTATAACAGCTCGTTAAGAACAGTGTTAGGATGGCCTGAAAAACCACCGGAAAAATCCACCGCCGACTTAACCACAGACGTACAATCATATCATGAAATCAATCCCAGTTATCGAGATAATTTATCTGATATAAGAAAAGGAAGAATCGGCGATAGATTTATATTTACCAACAAAGACACATTGCAATGGGATTTTATCATTAAAAGAACAGCCGACTCATCTGTTACTATTTCATTTACGCTAACTGACGTCCGTGGTTATTTTAATGAAATTAAACAATTATATGAAACACAACTAGAACAACTACGGAAAACAAAATCGCAAAAACATGTTGAAATAATAAATCAACTTATATCTGACATGGAATATATCTATGAACTAATTATTCAAACAATAATTAATGACAACAGCGACAATAAACAACGATTCCTAACCGATTACAATATCACAGAAGACAATCTGCGTAATTTCAAGTTTCCCAAATACAACGCTGATGAACTAGCAAGAATTGTTAAAACCGATATCAAGGCGCTACAAAAAGCAGATTCAACTATCCTAAAGTATAATAATGATCCAGATGGCGGTGGTAGGCATATCGCTCCTTTCAACGTGAATATTTCAACGGTGATTGCTCTCAATTTAGTATGTGATGCAATTGAAGGAAGCTATCAAATTAATCTAGAGCAATCAAATCAAGCTCAGCAGGGATATATTCTTTATTCGTTTGCACCAACAGCTCCTCCAGGATTCCTAATTATTGAAAATCCAATTAATCCTGTCTACATGCGATGCCATAATAATTCATTAACCAGAATTAATTTCAAACTCACCGACCAGTCAAATAATTTAATTGATCTACAAGAGGAGGTGTTAGCGATTAGTTTGTTTGTGAAATCATAAATGATTTTCGTCCTAAAGACTTCCATCATAAAGACTCGATCAAATATTTGGTTGAACTCGTAAAAGAATTATTAACCAGAACTGAAATTTCCAGCAGCAGAGAGGGTGGATGACAACGACGTTGGCGTATATAAGGAAATCTTATTTTATCGAATAGACGCCATTTTTTTTACTATTTGGTAGAAGCCTTAGATCATCGAATCGACGCTCGGAAAGTTGTAGGATTCACCCTCTCTGCTGCTATATGGTCTATCAGTGTAAATAGTGCCTAGATATTGTAATCCTGAACGGATAGTGATGTGTCTATCAGTGTAAATAGTGCCTAGATATTGTAATCCTGAATAGAATGTGATGTGTCTATCACTGTAAATAGTGCCTAGATATTGTAATCCTAAATGGGTAGTGATGAGTCAGCTATGATTATATTAATCATGATAATGATAGTATTGTTCACAGTAGTTAACAATGTATTATGATGTGTCTGCCATCAGATAAACTTTATGATAAAATAGTTACATTTTTGATAAACTTGTTTCAGGAACAATGCAGTACATGGCACCAGAAGTAATAGACAAAGGTGTAAGAGGTTATGGACCTCCAGTAAGTTGAAAGAAATTTAGCTTATAATTATGACAGTATATGTAACCTATATTATTTGACAGATTTGTAAATTCAGCAAAAGAAGGTTTTGCATCCATTCAAAGTGAATTTCACTGATGTTTCTTTCTTTTTCTCAGTGCATGTGAAAAATGGATAGTGCTGAGTATTTGGCAAAATTTGTAGAAAAGCAGTTACATATACATATTTCATATGAAAATAGCCAGACCTTAGAACACTTGCTAAAATCCACACATTTTACAATTCTTTTGTAAGTTTATATGCTTTCAGACTTGCCCAATGCATGAAGGTTTAAATGTACCTGTATGTTTCTTTACACGAGTCAAAATATCAGTGTTAAATAATCTCATGCATACAGTAAGCCCTCTGTCCAAAGGGAGACCACCCTTTTATGTCTCGTGTCTTATTAAACAATGTTGTAGCACTTCCAATGCTCAAACAATCCAGATCTTATTCACATTTTATTTTGTTTGTTTGGGTTTTTTTAATCTGGGAGGGTGGGATTTGTAAGGTAGTGGAGGGATTTGTAACACATTATGATAAGCATATATAATTTGCTAAGCACTTTACAGTACTGGGTAAATCCAGCTCAATCAGATAAACAAATCAATTTTGGGAATTTAGTAAATTTGGGTGGTGGTGCTATGGCCATGGTCGGCAACAAAAAACACGGATAATCAGCTTACCGGAAACATTTATTTTGCCTCATCATTGTATATCTTCCAAAGAAATTTTGCATGCCATTTATGCTAGAATAAGTATTGTTTTTCTTTGATGTATAGACATACACAGATGATGCCATTTTTCTGTTTTTCAGGCTGACATCTGGTCCCTTGGCTGTACTGTAATAGAGATGGCAACTGGCAAGCCGCCTTTTATCGAGGTTAATTTCATTGTTCTATCAACTTAATAAAGAACACATCAAATGGTCAAGTTTCAGCTCTTTAAGATTTTTCTAATTAGATTATATTTGTAAAGTATAATATGTTAAATAGTATTAGACTGGTACTATTTGACAAACAAATAAAATGATACTGTTGTAAAATCTTGTTTAATTGTGATTTGACTCCTTACTGGCTTCATTCAGCACGTTCTGCACACTATGTTTTGGAACCTATCTTGCAAAGGAGAAAGAACATACTGTCAAGAAAGGAATTGTGAAGTTGCAAGATCAGTAAGGCTGCAGAGAAGAGAGAAAGAACATAACATATTTAAGTACTAGAATTATCAAAAAAGAAAGAAAGAATAATTAATTGAATAATTAAATAACACAAAGTAGATTGAATACTTATTTACATATATCATTCAGGGGTGAATAGAAGACCACTTCCTACTGCAAGGGCACTAATTTGTGGGAATGAGGTCTTTGTCAAGAACTGGTAATGCTGTAATAATATTTAGGTTTTGAGAATGATCATTTACATACAAATTTCTTCTCAAACAGTAATCAAACGTGTAGAAATTTATAAACCAACCTTGCCAACCATATGACTTGAATGTAGATCTTACAAAATTGACCCTTAAAACACAGAAATATGGGAGTTAAAGCAAAATTGGGATACTGTCTTATTTGATTTGGATCTGGACTATGCTGAAACTATTTAAGTGACCACTGTTGGTTGATGGCATAATTTGTCAGTAACTCTTGTTGTTTTTAAGCTGGGAAGTCCTGAGGCGGCCATGTTCAAAGTTGGTTTTTACAAGATGCATCCTGAAATACCAGAGTGCATGTCTCAAGATGCCAAGGAATTTCTTCTCAGGTCTGTATCTCCAAGATTTAACCTTTGCTTTTGTCAATCAAACATTAATATTTAATAACTTACGCATTGTAAAGCATTATTGATGTCTTTGCTGGTAGTGTGAGGTGGTTTTGAGTGTGGAGGAGAAAGTCATAGAAAGCTATGACCTTGAACCAAATTGCACTCAGAAATTGAAGAAACCAAGCATATTGGCAATAAGCTTGGTTTTCAAGCCCATTGTTTTAAATCATATTTTCCAATTGAAATCAATATGCTTTAACTGCATGAATGGATAATTATAATTCATATAAAGAGGTGATCCTGTAAAAAAAATTCCCAGCATGATGACAAGTGAGAATGACTTGTGTATGGTGGCTATGCTTAACAAGTATTTATTTTGCCCTAGATATTGCATTTAATAAATAATATCACTATAGATTATTTCTGGATATTTCAAACATCATTTTTTAATTCAGTAGATGTGGAAACTTAATGTAATGATTACTATTATGAACAACTCTTTTTTTGGAGCAATGTTCAAATTAGCAAAACGCAGCAAAAATTGTAGTTAACCCCTTGTAACTACAAGTCCTAGATGAAATCTTGTAGTCCCCAATGGCAACATGACTATTCTTTGATTGGTTGACTTTAAAGATTGGAGGATATTAGTGGCTAAAACAGCCACCCTAGTAAAATGTGCGTTTCAAGTAAACTTGTGATCAGGGCAGATGTAAAATGAATTCTACGGGACTTTGATTGTTGATAGGATGAAATTCAGGTAAATTTGGGTGTTGGGTGTAATCTAGACCACCGAAAGTATATCATGTTTGTCCAATTCAAATGTGATTGTTGGTGTTGTCTTGGGTACAGTGTTTCTTGACATGCTGTCCTTACATTTAATTCTGTAATGCACCTGCTTTGTTGGAGGAAGTTGTCGTACAGATATTAATTTCATGTGTTATTTTTGTTTGCTTCCAGATGTTTTGACCCAGATGTTGATAAGAGAGCAACAGCTGTAGAATTACTGGAGCATCCTTTTATCAAGGAGTAAGAGAAGATCCTTCCTACAGCCAATTCCCAAATAAAGTACCACCAGTTTATTTTAAACTTGAAGGACCTTTTAAATTTAAGATAATATAAAGAATTGGATTTTTAAACTAATTGCATTTTCTGCAAATCACTAATTTAATGGTACCATTCTGAATCCTAATAATCATCACATTAAAGATACCCAAGATTCCCACAGATGGTTTATTGATATAAACTTTAGCAAGGTGTATTTGATTATATGGCTCAGTTTGAGCTACTGCTCTCAGTGCTCAGGTACTGTTCATTTAAACATGTATGGAAAATCCAAACTTGTTCTGATAGTATAGTTTAAATTGATTGACTATGATATCACAAAACATGGACAGTTCTTATGACAGGAGCAATTAATGAACATGTTTGTGTTTGATATACTTAATGTTAAAATCATATTGCATAATTTGACCTCATTTTGGTTATTGTTTTCGCATTAAATTTTTCAATATGTTTGTGTAAAATACAGTGCTTACATATAGCTATGTAACTAGGAAAAATCACTAAGACTACAGAAATAAATTGATATTGAGATTTTGAAAAGAACAAGGATTTCAGAATTCAATGTGGACATCCAGAAATTAAAAGTCGTTAATATTACATAATTACATTGGACATTCAAAATATAAAATTCACTAGTATCACAAAGTTACATGGACATCCAAAATTTAAAAATCACTAGGATTAAAAAATTTGATTGACAATCAAACATAAAAATAACAAAGATTGCATAATTCTATGGATATTCAAAATTTAAAAATCACTAGTAGTAAGAATTACATGGATATCCAAAATTTAAAAAATCTCTGGGATTACCGAATTCAACATGGACTTCCAAAATTTAAAGATCACTATCATTACAGAATTACACTGACATCCAGCAATCTGCTGAATCTGGGCTCATTGTGAATCTGTAATCTTTGATGACTAGACAATGTTGGAGAATATCCATTCAAAAGCTTGCTTTTCAAGCTTGATTTATTTACAACTATAAATGACTTTAATAGGTTATAAAATCTAACTAATTTTCTCTTTGTGAGCAAGGAAAAAACGAAATGTAAGTGATACATTTGAGCGTCTAAAACTAGGGGCCCCACATTGTATATAGTATGATATTGTGTAAGCTTGCAGAATGACTATTTAGGGTGCAGTGAAATGGCAATACAAACTGCAGTTGTTTACCAAGGACATTAAAACATACTTGCATTCAAATAAGGTTCATCCAGATCCACTTGTATATGAGGAAGGGTTAATGGTGTATGTCAACCTTCAAAATTTACCCCAAACACAGTAGTAGTTTTAGAAGGATTTTATTATTTGACAAATGTTTCTTGTATTTTACTTTGGTCAAAATATGATGATTAATTAATGAATTATTACACCTGCAATATACAACAGCGTCAAGTCAGAAGAATTTTATTGTTAATTATGTTTTCTCTTAGAACTCTGGCCCCAAAGAAGAAGAAGAAGAGAGTGACAGATATTGAATACATTAGAAGCACATCAGGTTTGTGGAATAAATTTTTCATTACATTCCAATTTTTTGTCTTGATTTCTTTCTGTAGAAATTTGAAAGACTTGTATAAAGTACATCGAACCTGGCTATGATCAGGTGATGAAGGTACGCCCAGATCTTCCGTCACTCAACAGCACCAGCAGATCAGGTCTAAACGTTTGCTTTAATATATGATATACAGCAAACAATGTAGATCCAAACAATTGTCATATATGATGTCAAGCAAACAGGGTAGATCAGAATATTATTGTTGTGGTTTTAACACTATTTTCAGCACATGATAAGCTATACATGGTGGTCTGTGCCTATGGCAGGGAAAGAGCCTAGGAAAACAGGATCCACTGACCCATAGGAACCTACAAGCAAAATTTTTCACATACCCTTTTTGACCATGCCTGAGAGATCTTTGAAATAGACGAATTAAATTTTGTATTCTTATTTGTATTAACCCTTTACCACATAAAGTGTATGGTTGTGTATTCAGTTGATACACATGTACCAAAGTTACACAGTGCAGTGCACTATAAATAGAACACCTGCACATGTTGATTACATATACATAGGCCTTCCTGTTCACTGTTACAAGTGTAGTATATGTTACATTCAACATCATTTTAACTGCGCTAGTAGCCTAGTGGGTTGAGCATCCACCTTGATGCAGGAGGTCTTGGGTTTGAACCATAACCAAGTCATACCAAATACTTCTAAATATAATACTAATAGCTGCCTCGCTTGATGCTCAACATTAAAAGGTTAGTGTTAGGAATGCTCTGCCTGGTGTCAGGATAATATGATAGGGTGGGACATCATGCTACTGTAAAAGTGTTAAAGGTGCATTAAAAACCTAAATTACACACACACACACACATCGATTTTATCCATTTTACATTTGTGGTATACATCTGTTATGTATAGAAAGATCTGAGAGTAAAATCTGATTATTATAGCGGTATAATTATTTTTCATTTAAGAAATTTGAATGTGCTTTAAAATCTTGAAAGAACTTGTTCACTGCTGAGACAGTAAATCTTTTGTGATTTTATTTTGGTTGAAGATTTAAGTTCCTGGCTCCATATTTGGAATGAGTGTTAAACTTGTCCTAATATTAATCTGAAGCTTTCTCTATGCTGCTTGAATACAGTAGCATTAGTTCTGCTTCACAAACCTGTATAAGATTTTCTGGATGGCTTGCACTTGGGGTAAGGAAAAATACTATTGATTTTAATATCAAGAAGTGACAGGACAAGGTCATTTGAAGGAAGAAAATAGTTTTTGTACAATAACTTTAGCTCTGCATAATAGGTACAGACAAACTCGGGATGACATGCAATATAAATAAGATAGAACTAATTACTCTGAGTGTACAGGGTAATAATAGAGATATGGTTTCTGGACAAAAGTTTCAGTTCTTGACCATTTTCTATTGCCAAAGTCTATAGATGGCTAATACTTTCGGTATATTTGAAGTCAAATAGTGTAAATTATGTTTTTTGCATAATAAGTTTAGTTTTAGAACACAGTGACCAACGTTTGTGGATTGCTTATATTTTAAAAGACCTATTCAATTTTAGGTGTTAGAATGTCACAAATCGGTGTCATTACTCAAATATTAATGGGCTGTACACAATAACTTTTGTTCTGGATTAAGTTTATTTACTAAACTTTGTGCATGGTTTTGCAAGCTAATAAAAGTAACAAAGAAACTTATAGATTTTGGGCACTAAAGCTTAGAGTTCATGGTAAGTCTAGTAAGAAAGTTATAGTTTCTGCACTGTTTTGTTCAAGACCATATGCATTGAGAGCCATTGCTTAATCGTCTCTGGAATCAACAATAGCCTTCTAGTGCCTTTGTATGGTACCATTCCTGGTACTATTGTCAATGCCAGATTATGCATTGCCCTAAATATCATCTTATAGTTTCTTGGTAATCCTACATTGTCTAATCTTTGATACATTTTTTGGTTTAGCCTGCCTTGACTGAAAGAAAGCATTGCAATCACATTGGTGTCTGTGTGTCCACACATACTTCTGTCTATTCACACTTTATATTAGTTGGAATATTTATGTTTTTATGTGGTCAGTTTCTCAGATGCATTTAGCCAAAGTCATGTTGCTTGATCTGTGAACACGTCTTGATGCATGCAGTTTCAATGCACCAGTCACTCAAGTGTAGACTATGTCTAAAAGATATGGCCATTATACCTTATCAACTCTTTTATAAATTGATTCCAGCTGTAAACTGCACAGACCCAGGTCTCTGCAGTTTGTTATGAGTAATTATTAGAGCAAACAACATTGACCCTGATCTGCAAGCACATTATGCTATAGCAGAAAAGGGATCTTTGTTGTTTGCAGTTTGACCTACAAACAAATGCTTAATGAAGAAGAAAAAAATTTAATGTGTAAAATAGTTTTAGGGGAAAAAATTATCATTATCTGTATTACCAAAATTTGTCCATACCAAATATTAGAGGACAAAAAAAAATCGAAATTTGGTTGATTGCAATTGTATGAAAAATTAGAGCATATAAAAAGCTCACAGATGATGCATTAGTTTGCTTGTGGTATGCCAGACTTGTTTTAGCTTGGACTTGTGTTTCCAGGATTTCAGTATTTGATACAAGTGAGAATCTTGGATATCATTTATGATTCGTATATATATTTGCATTACTCAACACTGGAAATGAATTTGTTATTCCTCTGAACATACACTCTTGTGTATTACCATGGGATGCAGTAATATGTTGATATTTTTCTTTCAGTGCCAATTGGGAAAGAAACTAATGGGACAAACATGCGACTGCAATTGCCCAAAAAGAAAAGGTAGGGCAAATGATTCGGTTGACTTCTCAGTCAACTATAACAGTTGAATATGTTCATATCTTGATAGTGTGAGGTGCTTAACATATAACTAACAAGCTTTATACAAAGGATTTCCAAGTATTCAAACATTCCTATTATGCAATTTTACAAAGAATGCTCTTTAGCTGTTCTATTATTCCATTGTTTCTTTCTTCTCAAATGTTTCTTTATTCTCAAAGGTAAGGTGATATATTTTCCAATGATATTTCTAGAGGAGGGGAAATTTAATATCATTGGGGGTAAATATATTAGGTACATATGGCATTCAGATTGTTGGCTGTCCTTTAAACTTGATTGGTAATCAGTATTAAGGGCATCCATCATATCCATGATCCAATGTATGTATTGCTTTTAGCCTTCATTGCTGGAGGCGTTGTTTGTTGTTCAAATCCATAACTGTTCATTTTTCATTTAATGATCTGGTCAATATATTGCTTGTACATTCAGTTGACTTGATGTGCATGAGCCCTGAGGAATGATGCTTTATTGTTTTGTTCTGATTCTGTGTCATGCCTCATAAAATAATTTGCTCTTGATGTCAGCATTGTCTTGTAGCAGTTTTAATTCTTTTACTTTTCAGAATATTTTTATTTTATTTTAATAGAATAGGATAGAAAATTTATTTCTTTGCTGAGTGAATGGATGTGTTGGATTTTCAATGTTTTTTAAAGCCAGCAGAAATAAATATTATCATTCTTTAGCTTGTTTTCATGACTCTGTGTGCTTTACTGTACATGGTACAGACATAGCTTGGTTTATTTCGTCTTCACTAGCCAAGGTTCCAGTATGTTAACTCTATCTACACCTTGGTGGATTTAACAGATATTTCTGTGCTGTGGGTTTCTGAATTTCATTGGATGCAGCATCAAGCTTCTGCATCCAACCAAAGTTAAGTTGTTCCGATTTGAACACCATTCCAACATGATCAAGACAAGGGGATACCCAAGTCAAAATCAGATCATTAATAATCAATTTTCCATGTTAGATCAGTTGGTAAAACATTTGACTTGTAATACAAAGGGTAATGAGTTTGATACCTGTCCAAAATCGGCAGCCCCAATGTGTCCATGGGAAAGACACATGGCTGCCATTTCCTCTGCATGATAATGCTAATAATGAATTAAAATTGCTGTTAATATGGTTGTTAACACCAAACAAAATCTATGATTGAAAAACAAAATTGGATTTAAAATTCATTTTTCAGCAGGACCGACAATTATCCATGTGTTTGTAGTAAAATAATTGAAGGATAAGGCAATTTTTGTCCTTGACCTAATGCTGTTGGATGTTTGATGTGGCAGATTTAATATTACAAAACCCTTGGAACCTTTCATAAAGTGACAATGTTTTTGAAATGCAATGCAAATGGTTCTCATATCTTGATCCATCTTGGGGTACAGATTTTTTACCTGTTGTCTATGAGAACTAATTAGTTGATGTTGTTAATTTAGCTCTTGTTTTGGTTGTGAGTGCAGTTCTTGAAACTAAATTTTAATAATGTTAAAATAAAAACATGACGTGTGGGTCCAACCATCCACTTGTAGATTGAGAGATATCAGGTGGTAGGTAAAGCCTTTAACTTACTAGGCTATTGACACTAACCCCGCACATGGCAAAATGTATACATGCTTACCAAAGGTACTGCACACTCAGAAAAGTCCAGATACTTTCAGCTTTGCTGTAGTAGTTCTTTATTTTTCAATGCATGAGTCAGAATTGGATACATTTTATTCTTTCTTTCAAATTATTTCTGAATTTATATTGACATGGTTTATACAGAAGGAAAGGAATAGTCATCATATACATGTGTGTGCTTCCCCTACAGCCAAAAGTCCGATCCAAACATGGAGGGTGGTATGTTTACTGGAAGCATGGAAAATCTGCTGTTAGAAGGAGAAGGTTTGGAGACTGTGATGGAAGAACGGTTAGTATTCCTTCAAGTTTATATTATCGCTATCTGGTTTTAGAAATATTTACCTTTGTTACATGATGAAAGGTTGAAATCTTGTAGAACTTTACTCAGAGTAACCATGTGGTTTGACCTATAATTAGAATATGCATGTTTCACCTGGCCAAAGTAATTGTTAATTACTTTAAATTAATTACAGAGGAGGCAAGGAAAGCAGGCTCAAAGAAGGGTGATAGCAATCACATTTTTGTTTTGTTTAACAAAGATTGTCATTGATGTTTATACTTAAACCAGTGGATAGGCCTTTTACAAAACTTTATGCATGTTGTTATGTACTAGGTCATCACGTTTGTGTGGTTGTTTCAGCAGCCACAAAATGCATGAAATTGGTACCTACAAATATAAATCTATTCACAATAAACCAGTGGTAGGTCAAGCCACAAGGTTGTTTTGATAAAGCTACATGTGTGCAAATGTTTTGCTTAAGAGAAGCAACAAAGTATGTTTTTTTAGTCACAAATCATGTATCCTTAGGAGTATTGATTGAAAAAATGATGTGAAAGTGCCAATGCGTACAACAAAGATTATTTTTGTAATTCAGAAATGTGTAATTTCTTGCATGTATACTGTTTATTTCTACTGTAGCATACTGTATTAGACCTAATAAGTACCCCAGCTCTTAGGCACTCTAATCTCAATTTTGAATCATTATATTTGACCATTGGCATAATTGTTTAATCAAAAGATTTATTTATCATTCAAGTGGCTAATTAGGTTTCATTTGTATTTATTTATGCATTTGGTAGATAGTAAAAGATGCAGCTGGTGGCTCTAGTACTGCATGTATAGTGCAGCTGGAGTAACTTACACCAAAAATGAAATTTATTTGTGCTCTGGGTATTTATTAGATTAAATACAGAATATCTAAATATTGATTGTATGCGCAGAAAGATTTTTCTATATGTATTTTGTGTATTAACATAATTTCTTACTTGGTTCAGGTCTAATTACACATGAATTATCAGCAGCAAAATGTTTTAATAGAATCTGACATAGTTAAGATATATAGATTGGTGGCAGTGACAACAGCATTGTCGGTACTAAAATTAAATGTTGGGATGATTAGATCACTTGTCCATCATGCTTTTTAATGCAGGCTGACATCATAACAACCCAGATTTCTTGGCCATTGCATTTGGCTTGTAGGTATGTTAACCAATTGAACAAGTCCAGACTCACATGTTTGTTTTTGTCATAGACAAGGAGGATACATTACAGAAGTTTGTGGTTGAAACCTTTAATGATGGAAGGAACCCTTATTTTATAGTCATGTTCACAAGTTCATAAAGCGTGTAAAACTGTTTTGTAGTTCATTTGCTAAACATTTTGAAATTCTGAAAGTTTTTTTGTCTTTGTCTTGGAATATGAGCATACCAAGGAAAATGCCTGAAGGTTAAAGATTTGTTAGGATTTATGATGGTGGTGGTGATGCTGGTGGTGTGTGCATGTGTGTGAATGTGATATTAGTTACTTTAAAGCAGTGTCTGATTTTCATTGCTAAAATAGGTACAAGACAATATCTTCCATAAATTGTATAAATTTAACCTTTGAACTTGACAGCTTGTGATGCCTTATATGTCATGTTTGCAGGGTGTTTTTGTGTGTGTGGGTGCCAGGACATAAGCAGACATGCCAATAATAGCTATGTTGCCAGTCTTTGTGACTGGCTTGCTCTTGGGGCCAAGAAGAAAACCTAATGATTAGGAGATCAAAAGGTGAAAGGTTAATGTCATTGTGATGGAAACAAGAAAAACAGTTTACAAAGAATAACTTCTGTTGTCCATAATCAATGGTTTCCAAATTTTGTGAATAGCTTGTGCTTTCTCTAAGAGGAAAAAAAATCTCAGTTGTGAGGGGGGTCAAATGGTCAGTGGTAGAGGTCACTTTGACTAAAAGCATATAAATAGTTTCTGTACTTTAATATTATTTCTACGTATGTTGACCAAACTTTGTGGCTGGCTTATATTTGGGATAAGGAGGAATCATCTTGAGCTTGTGATAAAAAAAAGCCACAGGCCATGGTTTCACTGTTACTGAAAAAATCAAAATAAACTCAGTTCAATATTAGAAGACTTGGACTCAGCTTTGTGGATGGCTTGCACTAGGGTAAAGGAAATTTCTTTTGATTTTGGGGTCAAATGTCACAAGTTAGTTTCCCCATGTTTCAGACTACTTATGTCACTGTACATTGCATCGTGAACATTTAGTCACTCACAGTCTGTGATTTTAATTTTTTTGGAATTAAGGAAATATACATCTCCAGTGTTGATGAAGTTTAGTCTTAGGAGAGAACTAGTAAAAATGATACTAACAGCAAGTCATACCAAACACTTATAAAAAATAATACTAACAGCTGCTTTGGTGCATCAAGAGTTTAATGTTAGGACTGGTCAGCCTGATGTCAGCATAATGTGTTTGGGTGGGACAACATGCTACACGTCTGTGGCATGATGCCCCATTGATTGACATCACTATAAACTGCCATGCTGCAGACATCGTAGCAATATGACTGAAATATTGTTAAAGCTACATTAAAAATTCAAATGACACACACATATACACAACTATCAATGAGTTATGACTATTCACCAAGAATAAATAAAGTATTACATTTGTACAAATATGAATAATATTTCATCCACACGTAGCATGTATACAAATATTTGATTTTCACTGATGTAGTGATACTGAATATATTGATTTGGTTTTCCATAAATGATGCTGAATCATTTAGCAACAGAACATATACCTTGTGTCCAGTTGATGACCACAAAGTATTTTAAGTCCCAGCACTGTCAGATGGTCAAGAAGTCACCATGCATGGTCTGTCCCTTGCAGTCTGCCAAATGATCCATCAATAGCCTCTTGTTTGCTGCAGAACTATTGGTCCAGAAACTCTGGTCCTTCACCAAGAGAAAATCACTATCTTTATACCAGTGTCTCCACCAACAGCAGTATACAGGTTGTACAAAATCCAACTGTGTCAAATTATTATACATCCAAGATATCAGCTCAACCTCAAAAACCAGCTGTACAGCCAAAATCTACTCTACAGCCAAAATCAGCTAAACCTCCAAAATCAGCTCTACAGCCAAAATCACATCCATAATTACTTGATAATATGTTGAGAGCCATTTCTTACATTAGACATGGTAAAGTACAAATATAATCATGTATGTTACACATGCATGCACACTAAGTTACTTGTTACATATTAAATCATTTCATCAGAACAACCATACAAGATTATAGCTAGAATATAAATATAATCATGTATGTTACACATGCATGCACATTAAGTTACTTGTGGTTTGTATGTGTATCTGTATTCAACAAGAATAATGTCACAAGACCTCAGACATTTTCACATCCTTTAGTACATGTAACATTTCAGTGAATTATATTTGTCCATTTTTACAATTGCTTATTTAAAAACAAACTATAATCTAATAACATGGCATCAGAAGTCAAGTTAGACTATCTGTAAAATTTAAAATAAATACTGAAACATCCAGTGTATCGGCAATTCTATCACATAATATGAATAGCAAAAATAAAATGGAAAGTTATATTTCACTTACCTCTACAACTAAATATTGCTTCATAAAAGGTGGACAGCTTTCTGACCAAATGTTTGTTGTGTTATTAATTATCTGACTTGCCTCTATAAGTACCATGGTTATGGAGCAATCCAAACAGCCTAAGGTTATTGGCTTTCTAAGTGCAAGCACTTTGCTCATACAGCATTGGGTCAACCAAACTCAGTATTTTGAATTAAGATATTAATAAACCACTCTTGATTACAGATTTATGCAGAAACGAAACTCCAACAAATATTAGTTATTGTATAATGCATAAATATTAAGTACATATAATTCCATGATGGTCACTCAATCCCCTTACTGATGGATTTCTATTCATGAACCATGGTGAGGGCCACAAATGTTCTTTTAGTAAATATACCTGTCCCATCAATAATTCATTCACAACTGGTTCCCAAAATAAACTGAAGTCATAAGTTTCAGCATGTGATGCTGAAGTATCGCTGAAAATTAAGAAAGTGAAAAGGGAGAGAGTGTGGAGGGGGAATTAAATGGCTGAATACATGTTTTATAGTTGTAATGCAAATAATTGTCAATAAATTTTTTTTTCTGATAAAGTTATGGTATTTTTGGTGTAAATTTTCATTACTTTTCAAGATAACCGATCTTTGACAGATTATTAAAACCATTTCTCACAAGGTTTCAATGCATGTATACATGGCTACATTTCTGTGTCATAGTATATTCAAAACAGAAATATTTTTTTTTTTATAGAAAAAAATCTGGATATTTATTTAGAGAAATATGAATGTCAAAACTTATGTTTCCACTTTTTGCTTTGCTGGTGGTACAATATTGAGGTGATTTCATTGCAATTACTTCATGCTCATCCGACTAACAACATTTGATCTCACTCCTCCATCTTTGAAACCGCTTTTCATGCACCAAGTATGCTTTTAGCTTGATTGCCTTGCTATCAATCATATGGATAAACCACTGTATAACTTTTCATATTTGAATATAAGAGGGTATGTCACATTAAGGATGGTTACACTTAAACTGACTTAAAAGATAAAATTTAACATAAATTTCACTTCACAAGACTTTTGTAATTGACATTTATTTCTTCAGTTGTAAAACCAGTAGTAGAAATATGCTTCTATTTATTAAAAATGTAAATTTCATGACATTGATTCAAAGTTTACAGGTACTAACTACTGGTTTTTGACACTAAAATGACTGACATATTGTGTATTCATTCACTAGTTTTGACGACAACTTTATTAAGGTTCAGTAAATATGGGCATATTTTTTAAAAATAACTAGAGAAAAATACCTCCCCCCTTCCCAGTTGGAACATTGCTGTCCAGCATCAGTGCATAATGAGGTTTACTTTTTTCATGTTAAATTTTAATGTCTTGTTGTGAATTTTTCTGTAGATTTCAAAACAGTAAAACAACCATTGATGACAAATTCTTTACCTTGAAGCAGGGTGTAAAAGTTAGGTTTGCTTTGAAACATTAAGCATAACTTAGAAATGGCCTTTAAACACATTTTAATGTTAAAGAAATTGTGCTACGGTAATATCAGTTCACAGTATCTGAATCGTGTAAATAGGACAGTTCATGCAATGATATAAATGTGAACAGGTCAGAATTCAAGTCCAGTCTTTCCACAAGATTAAATTAGGCCAGAGTTATCATACAGTCCTCAATTCAGCCATGATTGAGAATTGATTGACCCTGCAACAATGATAAAGGAGCCTCGAGTGGCCGAGTGGTCTAAAGCTCTCTCCATTACGGATCACTGCCATCTCACCTCTGTCTGCATCAGTTCAAGTCTAAGATTCGGCTAATGTAGTTATGTGAGAAAGCTTGCCAGTAGCTTCTTGTGGGTCTGTGGTTCGTTGCGGGGTTTTCCCAGGTTCTTCCTCCACCAATAATACTGGCCACCATGTATAGCCTATCATGTGCTGAAAAATGGCACTAAACCCTACAACAATAGTAACAATTTTTAAAATGACAAATACAGTAATGTTCTTTTTCTTTTTTAAATACTGAAATTGGATGGCAGAATTTATTGCTTTATTTAGCAAGGTCAGTTTGTACTGAACATCTTTTCAGGACAATTCAATTCAGCTGCTTGCCCATTGGTATATAAATGTATTGCAGTTTATTGTGAAAGATGCCAAATCCTTTCTATCATGGATCTTTTCAGGAATATAGGCATAGTCTGATGATAAGATAAGAATCTGAATACTTTCAGTTTCTACATCCCCAAGCATCTGATTATAAACAACTTTGCAATCTCTGGTTGTAAAAACTACAGATTAGGTAATTATTTTGGACACAACATCATTGCATGTATTGTATTGTGATTGTTTTCACTCTATCACCCTAGGTTATTCCCTGAGCATTAAATAATCACAGAGTAAATGTTGTTTTTACGAACACAGCAAATTATTAAAAAAGATTTATTGAACATCAGCATATTTAAACAAACAGTTCAATATAAGCTGTAATTTACCAACATTAAATAAAACAAATAAGGCATTACAACAAACACTTTTGTAATTTTTTCAAGTTTAGTAGTGTGGATATTGCTGCAGAAATGCCAGGCTAAGGGACAGAAATTGAAATTGGAGAGGATAAATGTATATAAGATGGTTAGTTTCTTGAGGCTTGTCAGCATATGGCCAATACATTTCAAGACAGATCGTTTCCTTAAAGCTTCCCTACAGAGATATTTACATTTGAATAGAATTGCAGTTGATAGTCATTGTCAGATCCAAGCAGTTTAACAATTTCTTCACCATTTATGAGAGCACTACTTGTGTTAAGTACAGGCTTTACACTGGATATCCTTTTACCCACAGCTATTGCTTGAAACGTGTCAGGGTTGGCCTACTTTTTATTAGCAGCAAAACAGTCAATCAAATTGCTTGACTCTGCTTCAGATGTGTTAATCAGTTAAAATACAGTGAGGAAATGGACCAAGCATTATCATCGGCATAGTTATATAAAGAGTCATGTCTAAAAATAGAAGATATTGGTAAAAACATTAAAAAGTAATGGTCCATGAATCCGTCTCTTAGGAACCCCTAGATATTTGTTTTCATGAAGTCTTCATGCAATCCTCAAGCAAGTGTAAAAGTAGTCTGCATCTGTAACCTTTACAAAACTCACCTTAATGTTTGTTAAAAATGTTCTCAGAAAATGATGCTAACTGTTGGTTTCTCACAGTTTGGATTCAATGGGCAAGATGCTGAAATGTCTGTAGTAACGTTTGTCAAAAGGATTGTTCTTTTTGAAAATTGGAACTTTATTTCCGCTAAACTGGAAAATTATTTGATTGTCTTGTTGAGTTAATTAGATCTGTTATATATATACCATATGGATTGGTAACCTAGCTTGTAAAGTTTAACAGGAACATTATTTCCTCCTATAGTGTTTTGGGAAATTTAAACGTCTTGTCATTTTATGCAGTTTTTCATTGTTAATTTACTTACTTTCAAAAAATATATCCATGTTACTATTGTTCCTATTTTATAAGAATGATGGTCATTGATTGGCTCAAAAAAGAAAAAGAAAATTCAGAAGAAGTCATTGTATGGGTAAGTTGTACATAATAGCTATCCTGAAACTAATAGACCATTTTCATTGCATCACTGCCCAGTTAAACACTGGCTGTCACCAAGGAGATTTCACAAGGCTGGATTTTAAAGTGGGCACCAACAAGACAATTTTTTATAAAAGTTAGGTTGCATGACATATCATTTTTGGCATTATAAGTTTCTTCTTAGATCAATTGTTCATAGACTGTACATGTTTTGCTAGTCTTGACACGAAAGTATGGTAATTTGGTTAGACATTAACATTACAGCCCTTGTCTGTGTCTAATAGCAATAGATACAGCCAGTGGAAAAGGAAATGGATACAATATGACCAACCTATTTTGCACTTTTTATAGGTTAGGGTAATATTCAAGTTTAGGAGGGGGCCCAGAATGGTCTAAAGCGCTGTCTCACCTCTGTCTGCATGGGTTCGAGTCTAAGATTCGGCTATCATAGTTATGTGAGAAAGCTTGCCAGTAGCTTCTCGTGGGTCGGTGGTTCTTTCCAGGGTGTTTCCCCGGTTCTTCCTCCACCAATAATACTGGCCGCCATGTATAGCCTATCGTGTTCTGAAAAAGGGTGTTAAACCCTTAAAAAAAAACAAAAAACAAAACAAAACAAGTTTAGGAATAAATTGTCTGTTGTGCAAATTTTATATACTTTTGTTGATGTACCAGTGTTTCTGCCATTTGTATCAAACAATATGTGTATATTCCAGGCATCAGAGCCCTAAATGAGGTTACATGATCACACTATCTGTTAAATTTCTTATCTTGCTTCTGTATCCTGACAATTTATGAAAGTTGCTCTCTCATTTTCCCACATTTTCATTCATTTGATTAAATATTTGGCTTGTATTCAGAGTGAATCTCTTCTTTCGTATGATGACACAAGTTCTCAAGGAAACATCTTTCTTTGGTACTGATACACTACTTAACAAACACTTCAATTTACAATTTAGTCTCTTTAAAGTGGTGAAAATTCAAGTCACTGAAAAAAGAAATTTGAATTCAAAGAATTACTTTATGTTTCTATGGCAATAACAGCACATGCACTCCTTTCATATAACATTTGCCAGACATGCATATGTAAAGGAAGAAAAACAAAATATGCTATTATGTTTAAACACATTTAATACATTCAGGAATTAAGATATTGCTTTATATTATTGGGGAAGTCTATCTGGACCAGACTTTATTGTGGGACTTGTATCAGAATTTCTATCAAAACAGACTTTATTGTGGGACTTGTATTAGAATTTATATCAAAACAGGCTTTATTGTGGGACTTGTATCAAAATTTCTATCAAAACAGGCTTTATTGTGGGACTTGTATTAGAATTTCTATCAAAACACGCTTGCAGCATATCATAGTCATCATTTTAAAAGTAATTTAGCCAAACATTAATATTACATGTACCATATTTGGTAATTGAAGTATATCACTCCCATGATAAATCGTGCACAACAGGTTCCAAGAATAGACCATTATAAAAGTGAGTGCATGAGTTATTAAAAGAACTCAAAAAAATAAAAATGGATGGTATCCCCAATGAACATCAAGAAAATCTTGGATGGGGTTTAGGGCATCTGAACTGTTTAATGTCTAAATACTCATTTTATAATCATGTTGGGTGTAATTATCACTTAATTAATTTCTAGAAGAAACACTTGCAGGTATATGTTATGGTAGATAAGCACATGTCATATTTTGTATTACATCAGTTCACATCATATTTATGATGATTATATTTAAACTGAACTAAAAGATAGAAAACACGAATTTTACTCAATAAAACTTATTTAATTATTACAGTGCTGCCTCCAGTATATGTTAGTGACATTTTACTTTATGAAAATTTCTTTGAAATGTTAAGGTGTATTGTATATGTTGTTCGGAAAGAAACAAAATATATGACTTATTATTAAAAGTTAAATTCCATGTCCTATCTACCATTTTTGACAAAACAAACTATATTAAGGTTTCAGTTACCAGTTTTGATAATGATTTTCATCATATTCAGGCTGCGAGTTATCAAGGGAGTGGTGTAATTGTCTGTCCCCTTCATGGTATTCATTCTATTGTAAATACAATACTTGAATCAATATTTCATTAGATTTTCAAAGAAAAGGGGCATGAAATTAACGAAATAAAATGTTAATCCTGAATCAAGAAAGAAAAACTGTGGACCAAAATAATATTTAGGATTTGAGTTGGTTTTCGTCCTCTGGGGATTTGGAATTGAGAGACTACATACATTGAACGATTTGCAGGTAAATTTTTCCACATCCAAGGAGAATTGCTACTGATTAGAATAGATCTGCCAACATTATTGCATGCCACATGCCATGCATTGGGTGGTGTGGTATCTTTCTGCCTGTGTATTTAACCAACAATTATGCTTACAGCTGGAAACCAGGGCATCGTAGATCCCGCAGTACTCAAAGCTTTGGTGGACTTGACTTTATGGCCAGGTAACAGGAACTGGGACATGAACCTGCCAGAATTAAGAAAATACATAGCTCTCTTTTACTACCCTGATAAAATAGTCCTGTTTATGAAAAGTGTTTTTATGCTACAAGTGCAAATCAAAATTTATGCCCTGGGCTAGAAGAATATTTTAAACGTTTTAACTGGAACTGGAGACTTTCATTAAATTGGTGTCCTTTGTTTAAACTTTTCTGTCATTTATAAAATTATGATCAAGCTGCACAAAATGTTTTTTCTTTTTCTGCAGTATAATGTTTTTACCTGCTTCATTACACTGGGCATTCTATTTTTCAGCCTCAGATTTCTGCTTGTGTATCCATAGATAAGTGATATTGATAAGTGAAACTATTTTCAGAAAAATAATGCACTTTAAGTGTAAAAACAAATAATTTGAGCTTCTTTCATTTTGGAAAACTGCTGTTTCAAAATTGCAGTTTAGATACCTGACCTGGTTAATCCTGGTTTTCTGCCCAGGGTAGGTAACTCAGTTTTCCCCTACATGATATCACCAGATAAAGTGCTGAAAGTGCCACAAACCAACCAATAAACCAACAATCTAACCATCTTTGATTTGGTCATGAACAACATCAATTCAGCAAACAGCAGTTTTCACTGATAATAAAATCCAAGGACGATGACAGTTGAAATCTTATGGACTATTTTACCAGGGTGATTTTCTCAGTTTATTTCAGTATCTAACTTCTAATTGACTTTGCGTTTGAGGCCAATAAAGCAGCACGTTTGACCTATCAGAAATTGTTACTATGGACTGTTATAGCATTCTTTCGATGTTTGATTCATAACACTTTTATAATTGAACCTGTGTTAAGGAATAAATGGATTCTTACATAATTTTTGTTTCAAGTCCTATTGCCTTTAATCATACATGCAGTAATTGATTGGACTTCCAGATAATCAAGGTTATTGCCTTGTTGATGATCACTACAATTGAGTGTAAGGGATGTACAGTTTTCTATCATCACCCAATTTAAAATTATGAAATTTCACAGAATGATTGTATACACTATTTGGGTTTTTTAAGAAAACACCTTTTGTCATACCTTTGCATAGTGAGACATATTAAAGAAAATCTTTTCGTCTCACCTTTGCATAATGAAACATAGGTTTCATTTTCCAGCAGGAATGACAGTGACATCATTGTTTTCATCGACAGTTTAAAGATTCTAGGATAAAGCTTTTGAAGGTCATTATCTTTTACAACAATTATAGCATTCCTTTGAAACTTTTCTGTGATGTTTCTATAGTGAAAAAGGTTTATAACCAGATATGCTGCATAAGAATAAAGCTAAATTATTATGATGACATTCACATGAGATGAACTGTATTAATTGGAACTCTTGTTTAAAGATAATTAAAGACATATTTAACAGAAACCATTGTCTCACCTGCATTTGATAACTGAGCTGGCACAGTGGTCAAGGAATTGGACTTGTGACTAGAACATGTGGGTTCTATTCCCACCATCAGGTCAGCCTAGATCAGCTACTGTGGTATGTCCTTGGGTAAGGCACTCTACATGCCTGATTACAGTATAGCACAGTAAAACCTTTCAAAGCATTGCTGTTCTGTAAAACACAAAACAAAACAAGACCTGCAGGCACATTTTGTTGTATGCCTTGATTGAATAAATAATTTTAAAATGGCAATGAGTCGCGGAGTGGTCTAAAGTACTCACCATTCCAGATCAGTGCCATCTCATGGGTTCTAGTCTCAGGCTCAACTAAGGTGAGTATGTGAGAAAGTATGCCAGTAGTTTCTTGTGGGTTGGTGGTTCTTCTTGGGGTTTTCCAGGGTTCTTCCTCCACCAGTTATATGGGCTGCCATGTATAGCCTAGGTTCTTCCTCGACCAGTTATATTGGCCACCATGATAGCCTACCTTGTGTAGAAAAATGGCATTAAACCCTACAGCCAAGGCAAAAACATAATTTTAACTTGAGCATTGGTATGACTGCTGGAAAGTAGTACCTTTGTTTCGCCTTGGTGATGGAGCTGAGACAAAAAGGATTAATGTTGTAATAGATTACATAATCATACCTGGGGTGTGAAATTCACATATTTGAAAGAACACAAACAAAATTCAAAGGATAGAAATATTAAGGTTTTATTTGGGGTTAAAATTTCCCGTTTATTCATGGCATCAGTTAAATGTAGCAAAATTTTATCTTTTTCATATATAATAAAGCATTTAAAACATTAAGACATTTAGAATTCCCAAGGTCCCCTTAACACAGGTTCTAATATTTTATTAACCATATCACTTTGGATAATTTTCTAGTTAAACAGATTTTCACTTTATTCTGCTTTCAGCTTTTGCTATTGTTGCTTTTTTCTCTGTTGTCATATTTTTTTTAAAATCTAGAAATGGAGACTTATATCACAGCTTTGATATCTTTCTTATTGTTAATATGAAATTGATTTTAATAGTCAGTGAAATATTTTTTTATCAGAATATGTTTATATTTCTATCAGGACCTAATCATGGAGAAAGTGTCATCTGTAAGATCTGTATTTAAGTCAACTTTAAGTCAACTTTTTATACATGGATAAATTTATTTGAAGAAAAAAAAGCAACATTTAAGCTTTTTGTGTACATGTATGTTAGGAATACTGCATTTCTGAAGCCACAAATGTTTATCTTGTCAATATTAGCATATTAGCATACAGCAAGGCGTAGGTACCTTTTTCTGGCAGCAGTCAGCACAGCATTAGTGTGGAAGTTTAGATTCTTTTTGAAGATTTTGAGTGTAAGGGTTTACACATCAGTTTTTGCTGTTGTACATTAAAGAGTGATGCCAATGTGAACTGACTGTATTCCATGAAACCTTTGCTGCTGCCTGATACAGTTGCATGGCATCCAGTTCAGAAAATGTCATGCGTATTCAGAGTTTGAATTGGCGGTTGTGCCAGCTGCTATGTGTTTTAACTAGACCAAAACCTTTGAAACAAACATTTATCAAACAAATAGATACACAAAATTGCTTTTATAACAAAATCTGGTTGAAAACATCACAAGCAGTAATCTTAATGTAATACTCCAGAGTCCAACTGGAAACTACACAGATATGCTGTTGCTTAATGCAGCAGCTAATCTAGATTGATGCAGTTTGTTAGGAGTAACAAACAACATAGATCCAGATCTACCAGTGCATTATGTGACAGCAGACAAGAGTCTGCATTGTATGCAGTTGGACTCTAAATTTAAGCAAGTATAAATGGTACACTGCTGTATCTAAAATGTTCTGAATCCATGACCGTTTTCATTATATGAATAGATCAAGAAAGATCTTGTTTGAAATATCATGTGAAATTCATTGACCAAATGAAATAGAATATATTCAGCATAATTTTGTACTTTTATGAGCAATTTCAGCTTTATGCAAAATGTAAATATTTAAAACAAGATTGGTATGTTACACTACTATGGAATACCAACAAGAAAATTAAATCTCTACTTCTATTAGTCCGACTTCATGTAAATATCTATCAAACTATATCAAAATTTCCAGCATATTAGTGTATTAGGGTGTTTTGTCACTTAACATAAATTAAAATGTACCATACACCATTATTTAAATGCAGAGACAGAAATTTTCACAATAGTGTAACTTTTTTATGTTCCTTGTTTGTCTGCCACTGTACTTTTAAGTTGTGTCAACTGCAAATGACAACTGAGGATTTACTATATCTGTGGATTTACTTTATTATTGTCATAATGTCTGTAGATTTATTTTATTTTTGTTAACTTAGGAAATAATAAATTCACATTAAGTGTTGCACTTTTGTCAGCTTTTAAGTTATATGATGGTGCAGATATGTTCCATGTGCATATGTCTGGTGGTTTTTTTTTTGCTGTATGATATGGGCAGGTAATTATTTCCTAATTGTGGTGAGTAATTATGGTGATTTCATATGTTTTTTGTTTGCTTTTTAATTCCTATTAATTTTTTGAATTAATAAATTGGTTTAAAATAGAAGAAAGGTATTATAGCTTTTAAATTGCTTAGCTAGTTATCTTTTTTAAAAAGCTGTTATGTGGTGGTCAGTGGGCTTGAAAATGGGACTTAAAAAAGTATTCTTGATTGTCTATAGGATTTTTGGTGGATTTCCTTTGTTATTGCCATGATGTATGTGGATTTCCTTTATTATTGCCATAATATCTGTAGATTTATTTTATTATTGCTATAATGTCTGTGGATTTTTCTTGTTATGATAGCAGAAACACAATTTCTCATGTTACAGCAAAAGCACTGATGATATCTCATGTTATAGCAAAAACAATGGATTTCCCTTGTTACAGCAGAACACTGGATTTCCCTTGTTGCAGCAAATACCCATTGAATCACTCTTGTTAAATTAAAAAAACGGTGGATTTCCAGTTTGCATAATTCATGTGGATTTCCTTTTGTTATAGCAAAAGAATGGATTTCTAATGTAGATGGACACCTACAATTACTACATGTCTTCATAGGTACTTCATCGGAAAAACAGTTGCTCAGTTCGTGGCACATTGCATTTGGAACCCAAGGATTGCATGTTCAGTACCCAGCTGGAACAGCTGTCTTTGGTGCTTTACTTGGGAAAGGCATTTTGCTCATTATTTTTTCATGATATAGCCATTCAAGACAAATACTCCTCAGCCTCCAACACTGACTAACCTATTCAGATAATTTGGAACTAATTGTAATTTGTACAATTTCAATTGGGAGGGGTGTGTGTTTTGTATCATGTTGATATTTAAGTAAGAAACGTGAGTTTTTATAATGATGAAAATGTTATTTGTTGATAAATTTTTATCCTTGCAATAAAAAAGAAGCAATTTTTATTTTAGCTAACCCTGCCAAAGATCAAATTTATAATATAATCTTTTGTTCATTGTTTATTATCAATCTTACAAGCAAAACCTGCTTGTGAAATTGTTAAAAATTTCATTTCTAATCTGATTTAGATCAAATTCAGAAAAATAGCCTCATGACTTTAATTATGAATGGCAGTGGTGCATGGAAATGAGATCTTGAATCTGATTGGTTGAGCTTTTTGAACAATTTAGAGACCATATTTCTGATCATATTTCATTGGATTTAAGTATGTAAGCTTAAGAGTGCATTACTGGGATCTAAGACGAGTTTAATTATAGATTATGAGGTCATCTAGGAGCAACATCCTTTCTAAATGGAAAGTCATATCAACATCAGGATATCACGAGAATTATTTTTATATCTAGTTGTTCATAAATGAAAACGGTATAGATCTAATCTTGAATACCGTTGACACAATGAACATATTAAAAATCTTGACTTTAATTCTCTGGAATTGGTGCCATGTTGTAAGATTTTTAAGAGTGCCCAGATCGCCTTAAAAGAAATGGGTTTAATCTTACATTCAGTATGACTACTATAGTGGCTAATTTGAAAATATTATCAATTAAAGATATCTGAGATGACTTCAACACTCAGCAGTTTAAAAGAAGAGGCCCTATTTTAAATGCCTGAAAATTATTTTGGAAAAATATGAGCAGTATACAGCATTATGCAGAGTAACACATCATACTCAGTGTAGAAAAATATATGCAGTTTATGAGACAATCATGTTTGTGCAACCAGTCCTGCAGTCTTTGATGAATCACCATGAAACTTTTATAGACTGGGCCATCTTATCCACTGGAAGATGGTATTGAAAATGCCATTTTTCTATTATCTTTATTTTGAGTCTTGTTAATGTTGATGTCTTTATCATTGTTGCCTTTGATAGCTGAAATATATATTTTTTTTAGTGGGTGTTTTATTTGTAAAATTTATGAAATCTGCCTTAGCAGACACACTTTTCTCCTAAGGATACATTTTTTAAATTACTTTAACTTCTTGTGTGATAGTCTAACTATAAAGAATCTTATAATTGCAATAATACATTGAATTAAAACTTCCTGGAATTTTTTTAAAAACCACAATTATCACTTCATTCCAAAATTTACATGCTAAAAGTAAGCCTAGTTGCAATTCATAGGGCCAGAATGTATAATTATTAACCATGTAATAGGCAACTAAGAATGTAAGACACATTGCAAGTTGCTTCTTTAATTTGCACAGGTACATACTGTTTATATTCATGTATAAGTATAGTTCAGCTGCACACTAAACAGACCCTGATCTGCCTTAACATAATATGGAGACAGATTGGAGTCTGTTATTTGTTCTACTGATAATTCAAAAGAATCCGCATAGACCCAGATCTGTAAATGCATTATGCAATGGCAGATCTGGTTGGATGCAGTTGGGTTCCACTTTTATTCCAGTATATAATGTATTTACAACTCAGGCAAGCAGTGTTAATTGTCTCTATAAGGACATACATGTGTTTATTCAGAGGTTGAACTCCGTGATTGCTGAACCCAAGTTCACATTGCTCATCCCTTGCCATTTTAATATCTTAGTAATCTAAACATGTGTACCACATTTGTCTTTATTATCGTGGGATAATCAGACAATGAAAACATGTTACTTCACATGAACATCACAAACATAGTCCATGCAGCGAAATTATCCCATTACAGTACTAAGATCATGGAAAGTTCCAGCTTCAAGGTTACTAACAAGCTAATATCAAGAAACACATGTACATCCAACTACCTTCTCTCTAGTCAACCTTCCGAACCTGTTTGCAAATTTCTTCATGACAAGTTAGAAACCATTAGAGATAAGCTTTGACAATACAATTTTCAATTGACTCGTCGTCACCATACAGATGCAGTGCAGAATTTCAGTTGTAACTGTTAGCAGCCTGTCTATGGATTTAGTACATGCATGATGAAGAGTGTACCAATGTCATGAACTTGATCCAATTCTAACTTCACTGCTGCTTGAGTGCTTAGATCCAATATTGCCTTCACTGACTGATGTTATTAATATCTCTCTCTCGTCCAGGGAATTCCCATCATTTTTCAAAACTGCCATAATATGGCCTCTGCTGAAGAAACCAACACTTGACCATAATGATTTAAACAATACTGAAATTACTCTTCTGAAAGTAGTTAATAACATTATCTCTGCTTTGCATAGTGGAATTATTACATTCCTCACCCTCCTTGATTTGTCTGCAGCATTTGACACAATAGAGCATGATATTTTACTTGACCGTCTCGAGCATGCATTTGGCATGCACAGTACAGCCTTATTCTGGTTCAAGTCCTACTTGGGCAACATGAAACAAATTGTGTCTGCAAATGGAATACACTTTAGCCTAGTTGATGTATGTTGTGGTGTTACACAGGGGTCAGTTCTTGGACCTGTTCTCTTCATTCTATACACTCAGCCACTCTCAAGTGTCATAGATCATCATCCAGTGTCTCACCAATTGTACGCTGATGACACCCAAATATACAAATCTAGCCACCCAACTGGATTTGATGTTACCATCCAAGGAGTAGAGAGGTGCATTTCTGATGTGAAATCATAGATGACATATAACATGCTGCAGACGATTGATGATAAAACTGAGGCCATTCTGATCACAACACAAAGACTTTCTCATTCACATCCTTTACCTCAAACAATAAATATCAGCAACACCAACATTAAATTCACACAGTCAGTAGGAAACCTAGTGTTACTCTGGACAGTACTCTCATATTGCACCAACATGTCATGAACCTATGCAAGGCTGCATATCTTGAACTGAGATGTATGAGCTCATTCACAAGTATCTTTCAGAGTACCACAATCAGAGCACACCTCCCCGCTGCCCTGTACCCTACACTGGCTATCCATTTGATCCAGAATCAAACACAAAATTTGTTCTCTGTGCTACATTTCACTGATGGACTCTAGCCCAACATACCTATCTGGCCTCACCCATGTGTGCACACCAGCAAGATACTTATGTGCCTCTCTTGACAATCATATACTCATTATTCCCACTATGAAAACGAAGTCATATGGACAAAAATATGAGAGCCCAGCAATATGGAACAAATTGGCGATTTAAATTAGACACAAAAGCACAGTGATCCTTTTCAAGATTGCTCTTAAAACGCCTTTTTCGACTGCAAGAACAAACTTAAAGACCTAATAATGTGTCTAATCTCAAGTATGTTTTTATGTTTTCTAATTTCATAGTATTGGGGGGGGGTGTAGTCATATCATTAAATATGTTTTAAAGCTCTTAGAGCTTCTAAAGACTAGGTGCTATACAAATTTCCCATTGTTATTATTATTACTTGATCCATTTTGGTAAATGACATCAGTGTGATGTTATGTTTGTTCATTAATATAGAAATGCCCTTTCGTTTCTAAAGTGATCATAAATGATAAAGAGATTAGTATATGTTTTTAGTGCTCTTCTGGGAAAATATAATTTTTGTTTTAAAGATGGGGATGGGTCTGTTTAATGTCTGTAAAAAATGAAATGCATGGACCATATCAAGATTGGTCAATGAGGCATAATTAAACCTATCATCAGAGCTGATATAACCATACGAAATCATTTAGCACATAAACCAATGAGTATGAATGCTAGGTAGATGCTGAAAATTTCACAAAAATTGATTGAAACATGGTGATGTTTGAACTCGTATACGTTGCACAGTGATAGTAATTGACATGATAGGCTAGACTTGAGTAGACAAGACTAAACTGGACTGGACTAGAATATTTGTGGGGCTTATCATTGTACATGTGATAAAATTATGCATAATTCCTTTTCTAGTGGTAGTATTGGTCATTGGGTATGGATGTTTTTTAATTTGATGGACTTCAATTAGCCAGTTAATTTTTTAATTCCATGTTCTGCTCAGCTACCATATGCATTTCTGTCAATTAAGTGAAATTATGCCCTTTATAAATTTCTTCTGTCCATAACACAGTATAGGTCTGTATGTGATAATGACTTTGTCACCTCATAAATGGTCAGATCAGTGAGACAGTATATAAAATATGTATGTGCCAGTGACCATTTGTCACTGTATCAAGGGTTCTGTACACGAGACAGTTCAAATCAGTATGTCGCAATTACTATGTCACCATATATAGGGTAATGTCCCAGAGATCATGCAAATCAGTGACAGTGGCCATGTGTCACTGTATAAAGGGCTCAGTTTATGAGACGGTCAAAATCAATATGTGCCAATTACCATGTCACCTTATAAGAGGTTATGTCTATGAGATTGTTGTGCAAATCACCATATGACTGTGATTATGTGACTGTTCTGAACCATGAGTTTGTACAGATAAGTATGTGACAATTACTATATGTCACCTTATAAAGAGTTATGTACATTAGACTATGCAAATCAGTATGTGACAGTGATCATGTCACCTTATAAAGGGTTATGTACATTAGACTATGCAAATCAGTATGTGACAGTGATCATGTCACCTTATAAAGGGTTATGTACATTAGACTGCAAATCAGTATGTGACAGTGATGATGTCGCCTTATAAAGGTTTATGTACATTAGACTATGCAAATCAGTATGTGACAGTGATCATGTCGCCTTATAATGGGTTATGTACATTAGACTATGCAAATCAGTATGTGACAGTGATCATGTCATCTTATAAAGGGTTATGTACATTAGACTATGCAAATCAGTATGTGACAGTGATCATGTCACCTTATAAAGGGTTATGTACATTAGACTATGCAAATCAGTGTGTGACAGTGACTATGTCATCTTATAAAGGGTTATGTACATTAGACTATGCAAATCAGTGTGTGACAGTGACCATGTCATCTTATAAAGGGTTCATTTCATGAAATCTTGTACATCTGTATATATCATTAGATAATGTTGGTGTTTATAAATTTATGCAAAAGACTGACCAAGGGTATAAATGTCATCTTAAGTTCAAAATAACATACTAGATATTTCATCAATGATGTAACCCTAATGTCACTGACTAAATCCTCCTTATACTCATATATCACTGCTGTGCAATTGCCATGCAAATTCATTCACAACCAAATATATAACACATTTGTAACACCATTCATTTGCACAGAATACACTCTTTTATTGCTTTTTATGTATCATGCATAAACTGAAAATTAAAACATAGCTTCCGTGCACCAAAAAAAATGTATTGCTATCATCAAACCTCAAAAATTACAAAAGGATATGAATGTAAGAAAAGTTCTTTTTTCAAGTGGACCCTGGAAAAAACCTCGGATGTGGGTCAAATGGTGATTCATTATTTATAATAGATGGTAAATTTCATGAAATTTTGTACATTACACAAGACCTCTTAAGTCCAACATAGATGCAAGGTTTTGCAGTTGATTCCCTGATTGATATCCAAATTTGTCCAGTCACTTAATTTAAACATATTCCTTTAATTTGCTTTTGGTGTTATCTTTCTACACCATCAATATCCTGTAGTTTCAGAGTTAGCATTGAGATATTTGGTGCAAGTTGCTTTTATATTAAGACACCACCCAAAAATGATATCTTTTTGGAAATCATATTGGCACTCACCAAAACAAAATGAACAAAGTACTATTCATCAGTATTCTTTTGGTATAAATATGCGTTTGGCATCAATATGCTTTTGGCATATTGTAGACATTTTCATACAAGTCTGGTCCAACTGCATACAACATAGACCTAAATCTGCTGTCTCATAATGTAATGGCAGTTCGGGGTCTGTGTTGTTTGTTCTTCTGATTGGCCCTTACAAACTGCATTGATTTAAATCTGCTGACCAGTAATTATGAAATGGCAGATCTGAGTCTAAACAGCTTGCCGTTGGACTGAACTTATAAGCAGGTATATAGACTATATGGAATGTACCTATTCTAGGCCAAAGTCCTTCCGGAAGCGTGCCCAATCTGATGGTAAAATGAATCATCCCAAGTAAGTACTTGATGGCAAAAATAGTCACAATTAGCAGTGTTGCAGACTAATTGTATTATATTATTTTATTCCAGTCAGTGGATAAATTTATTTTGGTTGCCAAGCACCCAATTTATGTATTGTGTTGTATTTTGCCTAACACGTTTGTCCCTACTGATGGAAGTGTAGAATGCTGACCCTAATTCCATGTACTTTTAGATTGGCCAAATTGCTTGCTATGATGTCAACACTGTTGGAATTTTGGAACATTGATACTAATTCCACGTACTTGCCAACCTGCTTGCTATGGTGTCAACACTGTTGGAATTGTGGAACATTGACACTAATTCCATATAGTATCCAATCTGCTTGCTATACTGTCTTTCAATAATGTGCATTCACCATCACCTCTTTATTTGCATATTTAAATACTGTCTAGTCTCATTTATCAGATTTCCATTTTTTGGACATGTTACCTTAATAAGATTCTATGAATGGGATGCTATGGTTTTGAAAAGACACCATGAATTGAATGGCTTTGGCATTGATAAGGTACTATGAAGGAAGTGGATGGCTGTGGGCTTAAAATAAAATAGTCAAGTTAATGCCTGTGGCCTTGATAAGATAATATCAATGGGATGGATGTTGCCTTAAGATGGAATGAAATGGCGGACTGTTATCATAATAGGATACCATGAATTGTATCAGTTGTTTTAATAAGATACTATCAATGGCATGGATGTTGCCTGATTAAGATAAAATCAAGGGGATGGATGTTGTCTTAATAAGATACATTGAATTGAATGGCTGTTTTAATAAGATACATTGAATTGAATGGCTGTCTTAATAAGATACATTGAATTGAATGGCTGTCTTAATAAGATACATTGAATTGAATGGCTGTCTTAATAAGATACATTGAATTGAATGGCTGTCTTAATAAGATACATTGAATTGAATGGCTGTTTTAATAAGATACATTGAATTGAATGGCTGTTTTAATAAGATACGTTGAATTGAATGGCTGTTTTAATAAGATACATTGAATTGAATGGCTGTTTTAATAAGATACAATGAAGTTTTTGGGTTAACTTAGTTTGGATACTATGAATTGTATAGTTGATGTCGTAATAAGAAACAGTGAAATGGATGGCAGTTGCCTTAATAAAAGTACAATGGATAGATGTTGCTTTAATAAGATACAATGAATTGGATGGCTGTTGCCCTAATAGGATACAATGAATTGTGGATGGATGTTGCCCTAATAGGATACAATGAATTGGATGGCTGTTGCCCTAATAGGATACAATGAATTGGATGGATGTTGCTGTAATAACATACAGTGAATTGGATGACTGTTTTCTAAAATAGATAATATGAATTGAATGGCTGTTGCCTTAATAGGATACAGTGAATTGGATGGCTGTTGCCTTACTAAGATAAAGGGAATTGTATGGGTTATCTTAATATGATACAATAATTTGGATGACTGCTTTTATAAGATACTATGAATTGTATGGCTGTTGCCTTACTAAGATACTATGAATTGGATGGCTGTTGTAATAGGATACTATGAATTGGATGGCTGTTGTAATAGGATACTATGAATTTGATGACTGTTGCCTTAATAAGATACTATGAATTGGATGACTGTTTTAATAGGATACTATGAATTGGATGGCTGTTGCCTTACTAAGATGCTATGAATTGGATGGCTGTTGCCTTAAAAAAATATTATGAATTGGATGGCTGTTGCCTTAATAAGATACAGTGAATTGTGTGGGTTGTCTTAAAATGATACAATAAATTGGATTCCATGAATGTAAAGGCTGTTTGGCTTAATAAAATAACATGAACTGAAGGGCAGTTGTCTTTAAAAGATGCCATGATTGTAATGCCAGTTGTACCTAGATGCAATGAATTATATCACTTTTTCTGTAAAAAAATGCCACAAATGGAATGCCTCTTGCCATAATTAACCATCAGCTGGATGGCTGTTGCCATTATTAAGCATGAATGGAATGCCTTTTGCCATTATTTTACCCACACTTGGAATGCCTCTTGCCATAATTAACTATCAATGAGATAGATGTTGCAATAATTAGCCATGAATGGAATGGCTGTTGTTATAATAAACATGAACGGAATGGCTTTGTCATAATTAACCATACATGAAATGGATGTTGCAACAATTAGCCATAAATAAAATAGCTGTTCTCATATTAAACATGAATGGAATGGCTGTTATAATTAAATTATGAATGGGATGGATGCTGTCATAATTAACCAAGAATGGAAAGGCTGTTCATCATAATAAAAATGAATGAGATGGTTGATCTCATAATTAACCATGAATGAAATTGTTGTTTTCATAATTAACCATGATTGGAATGGATGTTTTCATAATTAACCATGAATGAAATGGTTGTTTTCATAATTAACCATGAATGGAATGGCTGTTTTCATAATTAACCATGAATGGAATGGTTGTTTTCATAATTAACCAAGAATGGAATGTTTGTTTTCATAATTAACCGTGAATGGAATGGTTGTTGTCATAATTAACCAAGAACAGGATAGCTGTTGTCATAATTAGAATGGAATGAGTGTTGTCATAATCAACCATGAATGGAATGGCTGTTATCAATAATTGACCAATATTGGTATGATTGTTGTTATAATCAACCATGAATGTGTGGCTTTTGCAAAAATAAACCATGACTGGGATAAATGTTGCCAAGATAAACATTGATAATAAAGTAATTGCATTAATCAGATACTATATATTGAGGTGGCCCCAAGTGGCCGAGTGGTCCAAAGCGCTCTCCATTACAGATCACTGCCATCTCACCTCTGTCTGCTTGGGTTCAAGTCTCAGATTCAGCCAATGTGGGTATGTGAGAACGCTTGCCAATAGCATCTCGTGGGTCGGTGGTTCTTTCCGAGGGTTTTCCCAGGTTATTCCTCCACCTGTTCGTCATGTATAGCCTATCTTATGATGAAAAATGGCATTAAACCCTACTACATGTAGTCACTACCAGCTTCAAAAAGATTGGGAGGGGCTGGAATATATTATCAAAAATGATATGTTTTGGATCAGGCAATTTATAACAAAAAGCAGTGGAATTTTCAGTGACCACAACATTAATGTTTATTCATTATCTTGAATGAGCACAGATGGCATAAGATTTATGAGACTAGACTTTATTATATTTTGTAATGACTGTGTAATAGCATGTCTGCCATTATTGAGATCTTTGCATGACTTAAAATTTATTAATGTTGATTGAAAATGAATTACCATGTTGCAGAAATGGGGGGGGTGAGTATAAATTGCATGTATATTGCATTGCAAATATAGTATAGACTGAGTTTATTTTGTTTAATATACTTTGTTCTACAAATTTACAAGTATAGTTATCACCAAACCATGCCACTGGTTTGCTAAGTGGGTTTCTGGTAGGCTAACTGTTTTCATGAGTTTTTTGTTGCTGAGCCTTATTTCCCCCTGTTTAAGATACAAATTTAAAAATAGATTAAAAATCATGAAATTGAATTGTACATTTAATTAAGCTGATTTAGCCCAGTACTTATTACTTTATATATATGTTTTACAAATAAAAAAAATCTTCAGAAATTGATTTGTGCCGGAAGTTGAGCTGGTTTAGCCCAGTGCTTGTACTTGAAGTGTAAAGTATCATGTACATATGCTAACCACTGAAATACATAGAATGTTTAATCTAACGAAAGAAACTACCTTAATTTAAAAACAGTGCATTAGGAATCACATATTTTTCTTTCTAAGTGAGGGGCCTATGATGGATTCATATGAGAAATATAAACTGAGTATAATACTCCTTCTCTATAGAGCATCTCAATAGAAAGTAATCCCTTGTATGTTCACGAATTCCATTTCATTATGTAATAGTAGTTTTTTAAAATAGATAATGCATAAATGACCAACCATTTAGTTTTCAGGATGGGAGGGATTTTAAAAAAAATGTTTCGGGTTACTTATATCTTGAAAAACGTATTCTTGCTCAGATTTATATCCCAAACACCATTTTAAATCTGTTATATTAGTTGAAGAAATAAAACATTGTAGGATAAAAGAATGTGTGTGTGTGTGTGTATATGTGTATGTGTGTATATATATATATATATATATATATATATATATATATATATATATATATACCGTATTTTCCGGCGTATAAGTCGATACTTTTTTACTTGAAAGTCGGGACATCGTCTTATACTTCGAATCGACTTATATGGATTTTGTCATTGAAAGTTATTATAAGTTACGTTCATAACTACAGGTAATAAAATGAACTGTGTACAACATGGATGCGCTTTAAATTATAATAAAACAAGCATGGAGTGTTTATTCAGCTGTGTCAGTTGATAACAGAATATAGCAGTGATTTGTTCAGAAGTAAAATCACAAGCATGTTAGCATCGGTAATGCAATTTGACGATTGCCAGTAATATGGAATATCATACAATACCAGTAAAAAAAAATTGTCTTATACTATATGGACAAAGGATGGAAAATAAGTCGAATTGGTGAATTCATCTTATACTCCGCATCGACTTATAGGCCAGAAAATACGGTAGATACAAACATATATATATATATATATATATATATATATATATATATATATATATATATATATATATATATATATATATATATAAGTGACCTTAGACATTATATATATAGTGGAACTCCGCTATAATGTGCCCCGCATCAACAAAAATTCAGATAAAACACAGTCGCAGCAAAGCTCCCGAAATTTCGTATATTTTATAGCACATGATTTTTTTTCTTCTTCAAAATATGTGAAATAGTATAATTAGAATTTATTGTCATTTTCATTAAGAGATTGTGTATGGTGAAGAGGACACATATGATTTCAAATAAAATACAATCTTGACGTGGTCCCTGAAATTTTAAATATAAATAAATTTTAAATATGCACGTGTAGTTTTCTCATTCTGAAACATTTTTTTTCATTTTAAGTATGATAAATAGTGTGTAAAACATTTGCTGTTATATTAGGAAGAGTTCGTGTGTGAATTTTTAATATAATATGATCATGGCGTAACTTCTTAAATTTATCAATTTCTCCAAGTTTTTAAAGTGTTATGCCAAAATAAATGTGGATTTGTAGTTGTCTTCAATTAATTCCGTATACAGTCGTTGCTCAAACAATAGCCGACGTGATTCTTCTTTAACTGCACACACAAGCAAGCAGCAGACAGTGCCGTGGTTGATACAAGTTTCTCATAGTTTAATATACATCAACTTAACATTAGCTGCCAACATGTTTTCTGTGCTTGGTGGTGTTATTAGACACAATCCGTTGACCATAATGTCCGCTTTATTAGCTTGAAATTGAGAGGGTATGAAATTGTACATGCATTCAGCTTAAAAACCAATTATAAAAGTGACTTGTGACAATTGCAGGCCTATTGTATTTTAAGTTCTTGGTTTACAAGTGTATGGGGTTTACTTATGAAATTGTTATTAATTTCCCCTTTTTTTTAAAAATTAAAATAATATTTTACAGATACGGAAAAGCAAGTTCACAAATGGAAGTTGTTCACTTTACTCTGCACAAATAAAATTTAATTTGACACATATATATATGCCAATGCAGTGTTTGCTTTAAAACCCCACATTAACGTGACCCCGCTATTAATGCGATCAAATTTCTTGGACCCCAACTATCGTGTTATAGCGAGGTTCCACTATATATATATATATATATATATATATATATATATATATATATATATATATATATTAGTCCCTCAACCTGATTGGTCCTTAAGGGATCATCACCAACAAGGTAGAGCATTATTATTAGGGAGTACTGGATATTTGTAAAGAATGAAGAAACAAATTGGTTTCAAACATGAAAATACTAGGACACCTACATGTAAAGAACACAAATTAAAAACCACTTTCTAAAACTTCACTTCTTCAGATGTTTGATGAAGGATAGAAGAACAAGTATCCTTCCTTTACACATTTCATTCTAGATTTACCATATCTACTCACTCATAAGACTGATCTAGCTGCACACTACATAGACCCTGATATGCCTTCACTTAATGCTTCATCAGTTCAGAGTCTGGGTTGTTAATTTTGCTGAATACTCCATGCATACTGCCTTGACCAAGCTCTACAAGCACATTATGGGATGGCCGATCTGGATTTGTGTTTTTTTCTTCAGTTGATCCAACTTTGGATTTAAACACCACTCCATCCATGCCCAGCTAGGTAAACCCCATTGGGGATTGGCAGTTCATAAACAGATATTCAACAAGAAAAGGGTTTCAAATTTGCATCCTCCCTTTTCCCCTAATTCCTATGAATTGAATTCCTATGAATCCCTATAGGTCCTGCAGTCAGCCTTTTCTTGGAAGTGACAACCTTCCATTTCATACTGCTAGGGACCAAAGGGTCCTGGCATCAAGGCAGGAGTTGAAGTCTGACATCATCCCTGACAACATGGAGTGAAAGAGGAAGGTGAAAGGCATGCCATCTCCCACAGTGCACCCTAGGAACAATGAGAAACATTCTTGTCATCCAGTTGAGTCTTCCCTTTGGTACAGTCCCCTCTTACCACAAGCAGGGTCTTGTGACAAGGCTTTCTTTACCCTTGGTTTCCATCACACCAAAGAGATACATCCCTTCCACAAAAGAGACATGGGGCTGCAAAATTCTCCCTCCCGACAGTGGGAACAAAACAAGAACATTCTGTCAATCTTGGTGGATTTGCAAGAATTCGATACTGAACAAACAGAGGTGGCACCACCTCTTTTACTGCCCTATGTCCCCTCCCACCCATCAACTCAGGCGGAGAAGTAAGAAATCTGTCAATTTACAAGGCAGTAAATCAGGTTTACTGTCTTCTGCCCTGGGATTTGTGTTCCAACATCACAGGATTAGAAAATGCAAACATTCTAGCAAACTGGAGAAACTCGCTAGGCAATATTCCAACCAGACCTATTATTGCTCCCCACACTAAGTTGTGTTAATGAAACTTCCTCTAAGGTTTACCATGGGTCAAGAGCAGACCAGGTAGGTAAGGAAGTGGCTATTCCTTGCCTCTGTGTTGAAACCATTGGTCTTGTACTTGTTACAGCTTTCAGAAACTCCCAACTTAAATGCTGTGGCATGACATGTGGGCATTTCTTGGGGACCTAGTCCTGTCTTTCATTTAAGACACTGGAGGTTATAGAACTAGTCTAGGTCATTGTTTTCCTTTCCATGCCCTATCAATGTCAAGTAGAGTTGCTATAACCATTTCAGGGATGTGGCTCTGTGATCTTGCTCAAAAGACAGGAACCTCCTTTGTACTGATCCTCTTGAGGCAGAGTCCTCCTTCATAGATGGAGTCCCACCTGTTGCTTCGCAGGACCTGAGGGTCCAACAACACAGGTCCTTCATATCGACTGTTGGTAAGTTGAAACTTTCCAGGAAGCATGGTCAGCCTGCCAGCTGCCCAGGGATCATCATATAAGCCTATAAAGCAACACAGCCCCAGTTCAAGAAGCAATGCCATTTTGAACATTCCCTCTAGCCCATTGGCCAGCCAATGGGGTCACTTGAGAGTCCAGGGTAGAAAGGAGGCCTTGATCTTTAAGGATAGAGGGAGGATTGGACCTAGGACCTGTTTTATGACTGAAAGTTATCGCAACCTCAAAACCAGGCAGTCAGGTTCATATTTTTAAATTCATTTGAGTGGCTTAAGTGACCATTTTTGTGTATGTTTAGTTTTATTTAGTCACATAGCTTACTTTATACTTTACAGTACTTTGAACCATATCAGCACTGCATATTTTCAGTATGGAAGGTAATTTTAAATGACAAAAAGAATCATTTGCAGATCATGAAGGTTATAATATGCAAGGTGATACGTTTTAACAAGACTAGATTTGCAATATCTGCCTGAGGTCAAAAATTGCTTAAAGAAACCTTCTCCATTGTTTCTTGTAACCATCACAGAGCATGTTATGGCATTTCTGTCTGTACATCAGTTTGTCCATAACTCAAGCAATCAGTGCCTGTGGATTTGATTGATCTGATTTTAGAATTTGTATTTCTCAGGTCAAGGTTGATATGAGGGGATGACAGTTGAATGACACAAATTTTGTATCATAGTTGCTATATTGCCTGCCACAACAAATATCAACCATGTCAGAAATACTAGAGTGAGACAGACAGATCCTTTTGATGATGTATGTGTAACAGTATGGTCATGTCTTTTTTGGGGTCTGAATAATTAGCTTAATTCTACATTCCAGATTCTATATATTATGAGTGACCTTCTGTGAACAGCATCACAGGGTCTGCAAGTCTCTTTGTTTTTAATAACTGTTAGAAGGAACAATGTAAACCCATTAGATCTTATTATTAAGTATCAAATGTTGGAATTTAGGTGGTTGTCAATTTGTACACTGTCTACATTGCTGTCCCCCAGACCATTAGACAAAGCAAGTTACTGGTTGTCTTGGGATATTTTAAGTACTGTAAAGTCTTTTCTTTTCATTCCTTGAATACAGGTATTTATATACACCTCACTTGTGCAGTTTAGAGTGTATGTGCCGGTAGGTGAGCAATAAAGATAACTGAAGTAAAGTATATGCCAAAAATGCACATGTTAAGTGTTTCTATATGCCATGTTATAAACCCTTGCAGATATAAGTTAGGTATGCCCCATGGAGTGTAGGGCATACTCACAGAGCATTCTGAGCACCTTGGGTATTTCTGAGAACAGCATAACATCTCAAATGTGACTGTACTACTTACCTCCCTACACAAGTCAATGATTTTCTTCAGCTTTGATAAATAAATAAGATTTCCACAGTTGTCATTCACTCAATGCAGACTGTTTACCACAATTGAGAAAGATAAGATCCATCATTTGAATGTGTCTGAAAAAACAGTTTTATTAGTTTATGACATTTCATCATGATGTGGTAAATGTTTGACTTTTTAATATTGCTCTTGTTTTAGGTTTTACCTTCGTGTTAATAAGCATATTAAAAATGATTAAGCATGGATTGCAAGGTTTTATCGTAAAGTATATCTGTGTTTCATTATTACATCCGTATGTTTTCAGTGAATAACACTGCAAAAAATGTGGAGCTAGCTGTATTTGATTGAAATGTTACTCTTATCCTACAGTCTCAGATTTGGATCACTTCTGCACCCTAAGGTATACTGTGAATGTCCTGGTAAGGACTTGGGGCAAGCTCGGAAAAGTAGGGTACATCAATCTTTTAAATGAGTCTGAAACAACAACGTTATACAAGGATACATACAGTACATATTCAGTTTGCACAATTACGCATCAAAATCTTGGGTTTTTTTTCCAGCATCAATCTTTGTGTACCAGTCTCACCATGCATGCTTATTTCTCATGTCTCTGTTTGCTTTATCCCACAATACAGTCTTGTTTTGGCAATGTGATATCATTATTCTGTATAGCATCATTTATCCAGATTCCTGTGGAATGGAAAAAAATCTGATATCATTACACTGTAGAACAAATTTATCCAGATTCATGGGGAAAGGGGGAAAAAATTGTCAGCATGCATGCAGGTTTCTGTTTAAAGAATGTGTTACATCAAACCTGCATGGCCTATGGATTATATATATATATATATATATATATATATATATATATATATATATATATATATATATATATATATAATTGGTGTATATTTTATAGTTGCTATAAAGCAGTAACTTGAACAATATCTTTTTTAAAAACTATAATTTATATTATCACAAATAAATTAATTTATAGGATGTGTTTAGGTAAATTAGTAATATTGATGAATAAGGTTTATATAACCAGTCATTGTTATACTGTGACATGATTAATGGGAACCATTTATCAGACCTTTCATGGTTCAATACTTAATAGTTCATTCAAATGTGACACTTTTTAAAAAAGCAGTTTGTTATGGGGTAATTAAACTGTAATCATTTTGATATCACCAACTATATATAATATTTTTATGGACTTTGTATATAAAACAGACATGAATAGTTCAAAACATGCACTAAATAATGTAATGCCTAATGAGACTTTAAACTCTATTCCTACAGTGCTTTTGTAAACATGGATCTAGGTATCATTATTATTATTATTATTATTATTATTATTATTATTATTATTATTGCTGCTGCTTCTATTTTATTATTATTGTTGCTGTTATTATTTTTAATATTTATAGTATTCTTGTTATTATTTGTATTATTTATTATTATTATTATTATTATTATTATTATTATTATTATTATTATATAATTATCATTTTACTTTTTTAGTAAGCTGCTAAGTCTCATGTCTTACCTAGATTCAAGGGGAAACAAAACATTTTTAAAGTGGATATATTTGTTCCGGCTTGTGGGTACTAAATAAGAGGTTATAATATGTATACAAAGCCTTAAGTCTCAGTGACATTGCTAAGATAAACTAAATTATTCATTTTTAACAAATAAATACTGTGCAAAACATTTTAATGTCAATAGAGAGAACTAGATTTTCAAAATTGTTTTGATTAATGCCCTTGATTTAATATTTGCAGGCGTCTGCTTAGCAGAGGGTATGTAACAAATTGTACTACTTGTTTATTTCCCATTACTAAAAGGTACTTCTTGTACTCGTGACTGCTGGTGCCATTTCATGTCAGAATAGGCATGTTAATCTGTCATAATAGGCTGTATGCCAGTCTGATGATAATGCTTGTGGTTGCCACTTCTGTTTTTATGAGGTTTAACAACACCAGTAGTAACCACTGACATAAATCCTGACTTCACCCAAGCATAACTCTTTATGAAATTGGCTACAATATAACCCTCTGGAATGTAATGGAAACTCTTTATGCAACTGGCAAAATTATAGCTTTTTGCATGTAATGGCAACTTTTTATACAATGGGCTAAATTATCTCTTTTTGCATGTAATATTAACTGTTTATGCACTTTGCTAAAAAAATTATAGTTTTTGCATGCAGTAGAAATTGTTAATGCAGTTGACAAAATTATAGTTTTTGAATGTAATGGAAACTGAAAAAGCTCTAAGCTGTTTATTTATATGCTTAATACTATAAAGGCAAGGACACTATAACATTGTTACCTCCTTTTGTGTAAAAATAAGACTTCCTAAATGCATAACACTCATGTTCTTTGTGCATGTCACTCTAACATTGTACTCTTTACTTGTTGTTTCCATATTTAGAATGGAAAAATAAGAATTCATTATTTCTGATCATTGTTCAAATGTGGAGGTGCAAGTCAGCTGATTTCACCCATAGTAAATGTGTACTGGTTTATTTATTAAGCCCAGTTTCATGACCAGCATATCAAGACAGCATTTACCATTTGTCTTTACCCTCTATTCTTTGAAATCTTCCTTGTGTATGTTCAGGAATGGTTTCAAGTGTTTTACCTTGATGATTATGGGGGACATTTTCCCACTAAAAACCACTAGTGTGCCTTTTAATTTGACAGATTCCTTTTATCGTTGTCAGCAAAAGCAAGTCTTTCTTTATCAGCTATAAGCCAGGTGATTTACCTGGCTGCTTTTCGCTGGTCCATTGGCTTTATGCTTTAGGTCGTAAGTTTGATCCCTAGCCAAGTCATACCAAAAACTTTTAAAACTACTTATTCTCGGACTGCTTGACTGAATTTGACTAATTTTGACAGCATCCTTTCATGGAGGGCTTTCAAATTTGTACATTAGCTGCTGATCTGCCATGAGATATATATTGTTTAATATTGTCGATTTAATTGAAAGCCATCAACTCCATTGGCCAAAGTCATTATATTTTTATCTTTATTCAGCTTGTCCTATTTTCATAAGAGAAGCTTGAATATCACTATATGCCATCCTAAAGTAAAACCATTCTTGTGTTTTCATCCTTCTAGAGTGAAATCTAGTTTCTGACAGTTGAAGCAAATATCAACAGGATAGGGACACCCTGACTGTACCATTATATAATGTGCTGCCTTGCATGAATGGTTGGTTGTGTGTTGATTTAAGTCAAGGGAAATAATTTGTGTGATATAGCATGAATGACTGATAGTGAGACATCTTATCAAGCTCATTGTTTACAGTGACATGCAACAAAACACATACTAATTATACTAATTTGTATTTTAAGGTATATAAAGTATGTTGTGGCCAATGTGATGCAGCCTTCAGTTTTTGTTCCCATTAATTTTTTAAGAATCTGTTCAGGTTATTTCCTTGATTTCTGTGTGTTACAAAGTGCATTTTTCGTTTGCAACACTTATGCTGGATTTTTATATCATGTGTCTCTTGTACTTCACTTGATATCAGGCTTGTCATTTTATTGGTGCATTGCAGCTCTGACATGCATGTATGATGTTGCAGCTGTGATGAAACTGTTGTCTCCAGTTATTGAATCATTATAAGATTTCACATCATCATGCTCCTGTGTATTTAGCAAATATTTCCTTGTCTTTAAATATTGCATGCTGTTTCTAAATATCTAAGAATGATTTAGTGTATATTTTGTCCTTTAATTATTGTCTGTGTCCATATTGCAACATTTTATTTATAATCTGCAATTTTGACCTGGTGAAGTTTGAAAACTAATGAAACATGTATTATCATGAGATAGTATTCCTAACTGTGGACGAATCTCCTAGGTTCGGATTTCCCTGTCCCACATCAATATTTAGGATAGAATCTAAGAATATTATCACCTGCCCAATACATGCATTATGCATTCTGTCCCCCAGCAGAAAGAGACTTCAGGCTTATGGGTGGAATTAGTGTTGGTCTGTAGATGTGCATAATGTTATTAAATTTCACTTTTCTTAAAGGTGGAGGTAGATGGGAAAAGAAAGAAATTGATTGTACCAAAGTCACCACCCCAATTTTTTTTCCTGAAAAGATTCTTTCTTTTGTACCACATGCTGATGTCATGAACAATATTTTGCTCTACATACCATCTTGCTACTCAATATGCAGATTCTAAAATGTTCCCTTACATACTATTGGATGTTATCACAACAGTATTTTTTTTTTCTTCTATGATTAACACATTAACCCCTAGCAATGACTTTACGGGGCATGAGGTAGTAGCCTACTTCCAAGGTCTTTAGCATCGAGGTCATGCATGATACACTAAAGTGGGTGGTATTATAGAAAGGTAGACAGATGTAGCTCTACAATGATACCAAATATTCTGGACATATTAGTTGCATTACAAAATACAAAGGGCAAAACCTAAGTTTTTGGACCTGGTTTTTTTTTTTTTTCACCTAAAATTCGCCCATGGTCGGAATCTGAATTTGTGTCGAGATATAAGACTCTATGGCCTCAGATATACAGCAGACCAGTCTGAAGCGCACACAGACAGTTGAACCTGTGCAAAAAGTAGGATAAAGTGGACATTTTGAATAAAAAGTCTTTTCCATATAAAAATTATGGGTCTGTTAAAAAAAAGTCCATTTTTTCACTTTCTGCTCATGTGCCAGCAAACTAAGCAATGAAAAACATTTTCTTTAGCACAACTAGCCATTTGTCTAACAGAATATTACCTGGAAATCAATGTATTAGGTCGTATTCAGAAATAGAAATAGTCCTCAAAATGTGTTTTCTACTTGCATTTCATGCGAAAACGGCAAAAACCTCCAGGGGTTAATGTGTTAATACAGCTTGTCACATATCTTTTGATGTTGATGAAATTAATAATTACATATTACAAATGTATGTACATGTAAGTAAATGTTTATTAATTTCCTAATCAGTTTCATATCTGCAACAGATATAATAATACCTCATGTCATCACAAATGATGTCATAATGTCATGTCTACAAAAAACACTAAGGCATCAGAATTTATTCCAAAGTATGTCGCCACTATTCTGCAGTTTGGCAAAACAGAAATTGGCCTTTTTCATCATACAATCAATTAGAATCAATGAGAATATTAAATTTGTGCTCATTCAAATTAGATTCATTAAACTCGTCTTGTAATTTGAATTTTTTGCATGACAAAGTAGAAATTATTTGACTCATTTGCTATGAGCACTCTGATAAGATCGTCTGTATTTTTAATCTAGTTTCTCATAGCTTTTAGTATATGGAGCATTCTTTACCATTGTTAGGTCCAATAAATATTAACAATTATGTCTTTGTCTCTTTTGTCTGAAATTTATCTATGCATGAAAAGTAATCTGAATGGTCAGTTTAACACTATCAATGGTAAATGGTTTATCCTATATTTATGAGTATGGTAATGTTATAACTTTTGTTTTGTCCTTCCTTTTTTCTCTGAAGCGATTTGTCCAGCCCATTGAAGCAGGCTAATAATAGAAGGTATTGTGTGTATGGCAGAGTTTGCAGTCTGGTTCACCTCTTGTGTTACTCTGTATTACAGCTTGACAGACAGAAAACTAGAAAATAACATTAGTAAATAGTTGATGGTCATTGCGGTTGAGTATAGAAAAATGACAGGAAAGGAATACTTCTTGCGGGTTTAGCATTGTTATTCTTTGCATTATAATCCAGAATCATTAGGTCTAAGATGCAATGAAAATGATTTTTATTCATCTTTATCTCTCATTGTCAAACTGTAAATTAATCAGTCATTTACAAACTTGCCATGATAAAAATTACTTGCCATGATAACAATTACTATCATAGTGCAATCCCATGGCTTTGATCTTTGGAAATTTGAAACAACTGAAAACTGCAAAAACAATTGGACCTGCAGCACTTAAAGCTTTAAAAGTTTTACTGTGCATTTAAACAGTTTCTAGAAGCCTGTGACTACCAGTCTTATTACTGTATTTACTCACTTAAAAGTCAAGTCAAACTGCAATCTGCACTGACCTAGATCTGCCACTGCATAATGCAATTGCATGCATGGGTCTGTGCAGTTTTATAGAAGTAATCAATATAATTAAAAAAACATAGACCCTTGTCTTGCAGCATGTTATGCTATGGCAGATCAGGATCTTTGTTTTGTGCAGTTTGATCTGACTTATAAGTGAGTATTAATGGTTCTTCTTTGACTGCTTCAGTGGCCTAGTGGTCAGAGTATCTGCCTTGGATACAGGAGGTCGTGGCTTTGATCCCCAGATGAGTCATACCAATAACTTACAAAAATGGTACTAACAGCTGCCTTGCATGGCATACAGCATTAATAGGTTAGTGTTAGGACTGGTCGATTTGGTGTCAGGATAATGTCACTTGGTGAGAAATCATTCTACATGTCTGTGACATGATGCTCCAGTGTTAGGCATCATTATAAACTGCCACTCTGCAGACATCGAAGCTATATGACTGAATTTTTTTTAAAGCTACATTAAAAATCCAAATAACACACACATACTAATGGTTCTTCAAAATAAAAATATTTCATATATTGCCACTTGTTACTGTAATTTACTTTCTTGTTTGGACATCTGAAGATCTTGCCCAGGTAACAGCTAACGGTGGATTTGCTGGGATTTATAGCTGGGATGGTGTACCCCATCATGTCCATACTTCACTTTTACTGGTATATAATGACTTTTGAGTTGATGGCCTTGTTTTGGCTTATTATCACCATCACAGCTCCCTCTAAATCAGCCCTAACTTGGACTTGCTGCAATGTCTGCCATATTTTTGGGATAGTGCAGCATCAGTGGAAGTATCTCTTCTATATGTGATATAAACTTGACATGACATAACAATTTCTTTATATAAACTTGATTAGTGATTTGGTCAGCCTGTTCTCATATACTTAGAGCAGTAAATTGTAAGTATTAGATTTAAATGAGTAACACAAATTATTACAACAATGCAGTACTCTGTTTTCTATTTATGTTTCTGTCATTTCATAATGTGATATTTGTATTCAAGTCATATACTTCCTCTTGGAATTTTGATGCACTTTTTTGAAAGAATTGTTATATATCTGAAATATTTTATCGTTAATTATTTGTTTGTTGTTTATACAAAAAAAATTATTGCTTTGAAAATTTTATTTTGGGATTTAACTCGTTTTTTAAAGCAGAATTTGTTAAATATTTAATTATGAGCTTAAGAAAGGTAATTCATTAAATTACTGATATCTTTTACAAACATGATATGACAAACGTGTAGAAAAAGTACAGATTTTATCAGAAAAATATTGAAACGAGAAGCAATACATCTTTTTTGTTTAAAAGTTGAATTTAATGTTGTGCAATAAGCTGAGTAACATAAACGGAGAACCAGTCTGTTGTTAGGCATTGTAAAATGCATGGTGTAATGGTTAGTCTGCCTGAGCTTTTACTTTGAACGGTATATTTTACAGCACATTTTTCCTACCCGTACCAATTGATATACTGCAAGGCAACCAGGAAGAAATGACAGCAACATTCAAATTCAGTTTGGAAATTTCCAAACATTCTTGGTCTTAAAACAGAAAAAAATAATTGTCTTTAATGCATAAGCATCTTGGAGATTGTCATCCTTCCTTCTTAATAACAGTATTAAGAGAAACTTTGTAGCTTTTTTTCTTAAAGTATTTTGCTAATGTATTAAAAGAACAAAAATTTATATATGCCAAAAAATTGTTTGATAAATTGGACTTTTCTTATCACTTTTCACTCATTGGAGTGGATTAGAAATACTTGTAAAATACCATGAACTCTGTTGAGATATTCATTTAATATCAGTTGTCTGGACAACTAAATTTCTATTGTTTCTCTATATATTCCATTGTCTAGATGATTATTATTTATAATATATATTATATTTTTGAAGGAAGGCAATGGGATAACCAATCAATAACAAAAATGTCTACCATTTCATATTTCTTGCTGTCCAAAATGGTTGTCAGTCAGTATTTTATGTATTTTCTACTCACCTGGCCATAATATCAAGTGAGCCCATGGCATAGCCTGTTTATGTTGTGTAGTGTGTGTCCATCATCAGTTGCTGTTACAAGTTCTCAAAGAAACAATCAGACCAGTTTTAACCAAACTTGACAGAAAGCACTGCTGCATGATGGTCTATGCATAAATAATGCTGATTCACCATCATATATGGCCACCATTACAAAAATGGTCTAGCTATAAATTAATTCTTCTTAAGACCACTAAACACAATCAAATGATGCTGATCTTACATCAGATATAGCTGCTTTTGCTAAAATTGGAAACTTCTTTAAATGTTTTCTTCAAAACTAGCTCAACAAAATCCAATCAAATTTGACAGAAAGGCTTTCATACTTGTTCAGAAGCCAATCTGTCAATTGAACAGAATGGCTTTTTTACTTCATACAAAATATGCCAATATGTCATTAAATGTGACAAGTTTTTTCACGTTCAAATTCTGCCAATCTGTCATCAAATATAACTGCTATTACTCAAAAAAAGAAAACCTTAATATGACATATGAAAATTGTGAATAGAATTTGACCAAATTTGACAGAGAACATTCTGTCATGCAGATCTTTCATATTGATACAATTAATGTCAATATACCATCAGATGCTGCTAACTTTAAGAAAAGTACATACAATTCTTGCAATTCTTTTCGAAATCCACTCCACAGAATTGGACCACATTTTGATAGAAAACATCATTGCACAAAAGGCTTTCAGTTTAAGGCTTTTAGGTATTTAGACTAAAACAGGGTGCTGCCTGATAGGATGTGGAGGTGTTCCCTCCCATCTGCTGTGGTAGTTTAGTCACCCTTAGTCCTTTACCAGTTTCATGATCTTTGTAATTCATCAGAGGGAATTGGTCTTGTTGATTTATTTATTGTTTGGTCTAATCACAGTTTCATGTTGATGCAGAGTTTATATACCTTGAACCACCAGTGTCACTTGCACCGGTCACTCTCTCAGAAGTTAATAATATTAATCTGTAGAGTGCTCTGCTAATGATTAGACATGGAGTAGCTATCTCCCTTTGATATTGTTCAGTTGATGGTGATAATCAAATAAGTAGTAAAAATGCCTTTAAAGGAAAAGCACCACGAAAATGAATCCCTCAAAAAAAATCATTCTGATGGCAGTATAAGTTCTCTTGTGACAAATAAAGAAAAGTTGGAATGATTAAGAACATTCTAATATGATTCAAATGTTTTATTCAGCCATCTGATCTTTTTTAAATTAGTATAACTTCTTAAGGCTTCCAAGTTGGTAATTTTTACGGATGGTGCCAATCCATTATCTAAAATGGAGGTCATTACCAAAAATTCACACATTTTTAAAATAAAAACTTCCCATAACAGCTCAACAGAGTTATTCCAACTTCAACAGAAAGAATCATAGCTTCTTTCAGTATTATACAAAGGATGGTGAATAATGATACTATAGATAAAGATGCAGAAAACTGAGAAACATTGAAACAATTGCTTAACAAATGCAGTGAACAGCATTGAGAGAAATCTCAACATAAAGCATTCTACTGACCCTGATTCCTAGGCCAACAGCTCTTGCTTTTGGCAGTTAGTAAGACACCAGGAGGAGAGCAATATCAAGCCTACTTGGGACTCTTGTATTTAATCCTTCCTTAATATGTCCAAAGCTTGTATTCCCTCCCACGTTTCATTATTTTGTATTTTTTATTTGTGTTTGGTAGCTTTTCAGTGTGTTCATTATTATTTCTGTCAAATGCAAAAAAATGACTAAATTTGTCTTTGTATAAAACAAACAGTATTTAAGAAAATAAAAATTTAACTGATGTCCATTTAGAAGACTGCTTATGGTCATGGTGAATCATGCATTAAAATAAAAATAAAAGAATAAATAATAATAGAAAATATTGCCCCATGCTCTAGCCAAGCAAAATAATGCTGTATTGTATGACTTTTCCTATAGAATGATTAACAAGTCTAATTATATTTTTAAAAATTATCAGACATTTAAGTTTTTAATTCTGCTGGTCAGAAACCAGAAGAGCTTATGGGATTATCTGTTGTCCAGGATTTGTCTGTCCATTAGCACAAGTTTTGTTATTGCTCTCTTTCAGATCTACATGGATGTTTGCCATTAAAATTGGCACACGCATTCATCATGTAGAGATGAAAGTGCTGCAGCTCTCAATATGGCTACCACAGTCAGCATCTTGTTATTGCTCCCAAATGGATGTTCATATCACTGTGAGGTTTTCACTAAAGTCAGATATGGCTGCCACAGTGGCCAGCTTGAAAATCTTGTTATCAGTACTTCTTCTAAATGAATGACATATCGTCATGGGGTTTTCACTAAAAGTCTTCTTTTAATGGTTAGATGATCTTTAAGTTAAAATTATGCCATAATGGCAGTTCTTGTTTTAGCTACTCCTTTTAACGGGAAAGTCATTTAATATGGGGATTTCATCAAAAGAGTTCTTACAATGTCTAATTGACCCTAAATGAAAATGATGAACTCTAAATACTGCCAGAATTCTGGCTGTCTTGAAAATATTGTTAACTCAGCTCCCAAGTGAATGGCTATGACAACTTGGGGTTAACACCAATATACATATTTTGATACCTATTCTGTCCTAATTGAAAATGAGGCCAGTCCAATATGGCTGCCATGAATGAATGATCATTATGACATAGTGTTTTGGCCAAAAGACTTGTAACAATGTGTATATATATATATATATATATATATATATATATATATATATATATATATATATATATACAATGTATAGACTTGTAACAATGTATACTTTGTTATAAATGGAAAGAGTTTCAGTCTGGCATCCAGTATCATATGTCCACTACAGCTAATTTGAAAATCTTGTTGTTGCTGAAGATGGTTTCAACATTCAGTAGTGAAAAGGAAGAAATGGACTTGTATTCCTGTGAATTCTTTTCACCCTGTTGAGTGTCAGGCCCTTCAAGTTACTCTTGTTTGTTTATCAAGCTACATTTATGGAATGTGGTTCTAGGTCAAAGTTATATCTGTTTATCTGGTGTTGGTCACGGAATGTTGTCTTTGATGTTTTTTCCAAAATCTTGGTTGGGCTTGTTTTTACTTGCACATAGTCATAGTAGAGCAGAAGTCTCAAACACATGGCCCACAGGCCACATGTGGCCCTCTAAGCTATATCCTGTGGCCCCCACAATGATTGGTGTCACAAGGCGTCATGGGAGATAACAAAGGTGGTGCGACCCTTGGTCCATCAAAAATGCCCACATGCGGCCCACAGGGTGGTTTGAGTTTGAGACCCCTGTAGTAGAGGATAGAGATTTATGAATGTGCATATTTATGGCAAGTTTTAGTGTATAGGTAATGCAAACTATGGATTGTGCAGTTTCATTATGTGTATTTCATTATACAGTATATATATTATTGTGTGGGCATCATCAGTATACAATAATCTTTTCTGTTTCTCCAGACTTATTTAACAAGTTTTGTTGAATATCATTTTTAAAAATTCACTTTGCATGTATGTTTTTCTAATATAAATATTACTTGTATCTTTAAGATGTATGTATATATGTATACAATATATATTGAACTAGAAGACAGGATCCATCATTTAGTTCAGTTACCTTGATCACCAATTGCACCAAATGCAGTAGAACTAGCTGTTTATTTGTCTAATGGTTATTGACCTGACAGAAGAAACTATAGCATATGTACTCACAAGACATGCCCAACTGCAAACTGTACATACCCAGATCTACTGTCACATAATGCACCACCAGATCTGAGTCTGTGTGGTTTATTAGGAGTAATCAAGAGAACAGACAACATAGATCCTAATCTGTAGGTGTTTTATGCTATGGCGGATCTGGAATCTTTGTTGTATAATGTTTGACTCCATTTATGAGTACATATGGTAATTATATGCCTGTCAATTAGGATACTAATTTAAGATAAGCATTTTATAATTCCTAGTAATTGGCACAGGATATGCTTGTACAGTTATTCAAAATATAATTAAAATTGTATAAAAAATGTAAAAGTTACAGAAATATAATACTTTTTAGCTTATATGAAAAATGATACCCACACATTCATTAATAAGCAAACAAAAACTCACAAAAAGGTTCTCCAAGTCAATGCTCATTTCTCAGTTGCATGAAAAATGTAAAAGTTACAAAAATATAAACTGTTTACCATAACAAAAATTGTTTAGCTTATACGATATGATACCCACGCATCCATTAATAAGCAAACATTGGTCTTTTGGGTCCAAAACTCACAAAAATGTTCTCCATGTCAGTGCACATTTCTCGACCTCAGCTGCCTGATAGGATTGAAGTGGCTATTTAAATCCATTTTGAACATCACGATTTTGTTTGGTACTTAAAGGTATGTAATTCTGATGTCTCATACCACTTAATGGGTTAAACAGGTTACACTAACATATCGTACATACTTGTGTGCTTTATTCAGCCAGACCATTTTTTGGGTAGATAATGCCTCTCCCTACCCCAAGTGAGGAAAGCGTTCCTTGCATGGACAGTCATCTAATTGTTCTAGTAGGTGTGTACACATGGTGGAGACATTATGTAAAATATCGTTGATGTGCATTTCAAATTTATTTATTTAAACCTCATGAAATTGACTTGACTAATAATTTCTTTAGCACACATTATAGGTATTACTTTCAATATGGTATTGCTTATATAGTGAAACTATCTAGGTGAACCTCTGGACTGGACAAGTACTCTAACCATATTAGTCAGTAGTTTATATAAATTACTGTTATGCAGTATTTTGACATATACTTCTAGCAACCAAAATCGCCAATATTAAGTTATCTAATCTTCCTTGCACCTGAATCTTTCCAAGTGTACAAATTATTTATGACAAAAATAAAATCACATAACATTTTCCTAAGTACAAAAATATTTACAAAGTTGTAATAAAAATAAGTGTATAATTCTTTGTACCAGAAATTAAAGGACAGAAGGTAGTTATAATTCATATGATTGATAGCATATGAGACATTAGAGAGTATATACAGTTTTAGACAATACAGTATTTAATTTTGCTCAAGCAATTATACAATTATACCCTTCGTTTAAATTTAGTTTGGTTAAAGACTCGTATTGCTAATCCTTGGATCCTGTCTTTGAATCCTGTTTTTTTTTTTTAGACTTGTGCACTATTTATTTACCTCACAGTATCACAAAAGTACCTTTTCTGATTTAACCTACTAGACTAACAATAGTGACAATGTAAGTATGTCAAATGTTTGAGCCCACTTTGATGGAAGCTTGACATAGTGATTGCTTTGGCACTGTGTGAATTAGTCCATCCAGGTGGATTAAGCTCATATTAAAGTTTTCACTTGACTAAAAGTAAAAAGACAGGCTTAACAAAGAGGCTGTGATGTTATTTTTTTTTTGCAGTAGTACAGTAAAACCTGTGTTTAAACTCCACCTTTACTGCCAACAAAAGCTGTCTGTTAAGACAGATGATCTCTTATAACAAGTCTGTGCTGTGTTGGTGGGGAGGTCCAGGTGTCATGGTCAAAAAAGATCAACTTGGCTTGAAAAAGGAAAAATATCCACTTTTTGGTTAACTTGGCTTTAAAGGAAAAATATTATTTAGTTAATCTCAAAATGTTAACTGATGATAAAGATGCACACTTACCATAAAACATTGACATTTATATTATGTTAACATATCCCTGATAATTGTGAAAGTGATTATTGTGGCTATGATCAGACCTTGAGTAAATACAGAATATTTGGATTCCATTTAAATACAAAAAGAATTGACTAAATTGAAGACATTGTATGTTTATTTAGAGACAACAGCCAAATCCCTAATTCATCTTTTACATAAATGGATCACTCGTAAACAATTGACATACCTGATGCACTATGATTATACTAGATGAAATTTCCAACAGTGACACATTTTGCTTAGTGTGTTGGATTTAATACATGTTTCTTCAACAAAACAACAAATAGTAGAAACATTTACAGTGACTTGAGAATTAATTGGAAAACACTTTGTAATAGAAAAGGACCTCATTAACCCTGGGTATTACCTATTGTCTCCATAGCAAATTGATGTACTCTGCATGCTCAGTGAGAGAAAGGTGAGAAGATTTCTCATCAGACTTTATCAGCATTATGATAGGTTTTCAGTGCAGATAAACAAACCATATGATCTTGTGAACTAATATGTAAATGACTTCTTCCTTTTCAATAAGGTATGGTTAATCATATTTGGGATTTATATGATGATGGTGATTAGTGACATGTACATTAGTTTTGTTGATCTCTGTAACTATGATGGTACCTGTTAACTTTAAGAAAATGTACCACACATTTAACTTCTTGTTTTTCATTTTCATTGGGGTCCAGATTAATCTTAACTCCACCTGCTGGCATGTACTTAAGTTTTGGTGACAAAAATGCTAAGGAAAACCAAATGTGGATTAATAATGATGTATTTAGTCTCATGGCCATTCAGTTAAGATTCATGCATGTTTTCCAAGGTTAACTAAAAACAGGACATGAATGTAGGTAAAATAAATGTGCTTACTTTGAAACCTGAATGACCCTGTTTAAAAGTAATCTTTACAATACTTGAGCATTGAAATAGAATCCGCAAATTCTGTATGGATTTTTGTAATATGTTTGTTGTATTTGTATTATTGTATTGTTACAATATGTGAAAGTTGATTGTTGTCATACATAATGCAACATATTAATTTGTTATTATTATGTGAATTCATATACATAAATTGAAAATTATATGCAAGAAAGCCTTCAGATGACATCAGGTATTCTAAATAGGCACATTTAGTTATAAAGTCTAGGGCAGCTCACATTACAAGGTTCAATTAAAATTTTAAAAAGTTTTTAAAGAATCCCAGTGAGATAGCTGAAACAAAAAATGGAACAAAATGGTTTAAGATGTAATAATTGTTATTGATAAATTTTATATAATGTTACATTTTATAGCTTTGTTACATCATAAGTCATTTATGTCATCTGAATTGAAGGAATATTTATTAGTTTTATCAGAATGTGAATTTTGTGCGTGTTTTTACTGGGATTTTGGAATTGTATGGAATTACAGATGTTGTTGAATATCTATAGACCATGTTTACAATACTTAAATGTATTTTGGAACAAAAATGCTTATTTGCAGTTGGTTATCCCAGATCCAACTGCCAACAACTTGGACCTTGATCTTCATTCCCATAATGCAATGACAGATCAGGGTCTATGTGGCTTGTTCTTCTGATTATTCCTAACAAATTTCATGTGATGGCAGATCTTGGTCTGTGCAGCTTTCACTTGGTTCCATCTTGTAAAAGACTATATGCAATAGTTAAAGAAATTCAGAGGTTATTCTGTTGGGGTACCTAAAGAGTCAAAGGTCATGTACAAGGTATTTGAAAAATGATACTTACCAAGTTGAAGTTTGATGATAATTTCATTGAATCCTTTGTATTCTTTTTGATCACACAGGCCCATGGGGTCCCTTAGGTTATTTATGGTTCAATGAAATTACAGCTTAGATAGGTAAATTTGTGGTGACTTCTATGCTGTTACGTTACTTAATTGATAATGTGCATGTCCATATATTATCTTTCTGCTGAGTTGCATGTATGTTTGTCACCATCTCACAGATTTCCCAAATACCATTGCTAGCTGACCACTATTTTACACTCTTTATATATGTCTTATCTTTGAATCTACATCAGTAATTATAATAATAAAGTGTTTTTGTTCTGTATCATTCAGTTGATGATTGATTGTTATGTTAAATCTCCATGTGTATGAACTGCATGTTTATTGTGTTGTGTTTTTCAGGGCATCTTCCCCTTACTTGACTGTCAGCAGTCCTAGGTAATCTGTTATTTGTTAACATAATCTCATTGATCTATTATCTCTGCTTAATCTTGTTTTTTCATAGTTATCATTTAGTTTTGTCTTATCTTGCAGCTTGTCTCAGTTTGATCACAGTATCGGCATTCACTGTCAAATACTGTCCTAATTCTGCGACCATTTGAGACCATCATCTGATCTCAGACCTAATATACATATATACATGTATGCTATTATCACCATTTGTAAAGATTAATTTCTAGGTATTTGTTTGGTCAGTAGCCATATGCATGGGATATGGTATTTGCAGTTCTCATAAGGTTATGGAATTTGGACAAGGTGTACAAAAGATAATTGAAATATTTTTGGGTCATATTAATAGCATCCATGGTAATGGCAAAAATATAAAGAAGATGCCTGGCTCCATTCTGTCAATTAGAAAAGTATAAATTGATTATTATATATACTTTTTAAAATATTTGTTATATTATGAATTTGTTCATTGTTATTAAAGCAAATAGAAATATTCTGCTGTGAGACTATATTGATAACATAATAATAAAGACACAGAAAGAAAGAATAATATAATAAATTTATTGAAAATGCCCTAGCACTTTATCCTCATTTTCCCCTTGTATATGGGGATAAATGATTTAAATCCAAATAGCTGTCTGTTTCAGTGATTTGTGGCTAATTATTGGGCATGCTTCCTCTTAATCTCCAGAAAATAACACTTCTTTAACATTGTTGTCCTTACTGGTAAGTAAGGTGATTTATTGTATGGGATATTCAGAGACAACCCTTAGAATTTCAGTTGGATTTGGCACAATCAGACTTCTTGTTGGTTATATGTTTGGAAAGATCCACACCAATGACCTCAAACAACAAAAAAAGTTGGATAAAGCTCAGAATTTAAACCAGGTTTTGCCTAATCAAACAAAGTGTTGCCTATCCATCTCAAATGTTGTCTCTCTTCAAAGGAAGGAACCCACTTCTCATGATTTCAGTTTGAATAGACATTGATGCAGTTTTCTTTGATATTGTTGAAATGTTTAGTGTGAGAAATGTATCACATATATGAAATTATCAACCTCCATTCAGGCTATACAAAAATGACTTAGTGCAATGTCATTTTCAAACAAAGATTTACTTCTGCATTGGGGACAGAAAAGGAAAACAAAAATCTAAGTGGTAATAAATTCATTATGGGATATACCACACTTCTTACTTTCAGCTAATACCTCTGGAAATGAAAGGAGATTGGTAAAATCCCATAGACTTCGTAACTGACATTACATTCCTCCTCTCATGGGTTTGAACCCCAGCCGAGTCATACCAAAGACTGTTAAAATAGCTTCCTCACTTGGCACTCACCATTTAGAGGTTAATGTTAGGACTGGTTATCCTGTCAGGATAATGTGACTTGGTGGGACATCATGCTACATGTCTGCGGCATGCCCCAGTGCTAAACATCACAATAAACTGTCGTACTGTAGACAAATGTAGCGATATGAATGAAATTGTTTTAAAGCTACATTAAAAATCTAAACCACACAAAAACACATACACATACACACACACACACATTCCTCCTCAAATTTCTGTATCATATACCCAGTACCCATTTCATAAAATATATTCAGCATTTTCAGAAACTTCAAAAAGTGTACATTGTTTACAATAACCAGACTGTTGCTGTTTGATAGAAACAATTAGATATTTTACCTATACTTCACTTACCTTGAAATTGTTTCATTTGCTGGATGTCTTTTGCCTTGTATAATAACAGAATCAGTCATAATTTGTACGATGTCTTTGTTGAATATATCAGACAGTTTTAAGAAACACAACTGGGACCCTTACAACATCTTTATTGTTCCTACATGTTTATATATATGTAAAAAATGATAATATCAATAATGGAACTGGACATACTGTTTGTCTGCCATTATCTTCAGTCTAATCCCATATCACTCCTCCTGTCTGCCATGCTCATCTCTTCAATATAATCCTATCTCTATCTCTAGTCACCTGACTCTTGTCTGCCATACTCTTCGATCTACTGGTAATCCTATCTCACTCCTCTTGTCTCTTAAATTTAATGCTATCTCAGTTCTCACATATTTTATCTATCTTAGCACACTGTATAACTCTTACTCCTCCATCTCAATATTCCTTGTATGTATGTTATTCTTTACAGTGTAATCTCTTATCTGTGGAATTCCCGTGTAATAAACCTTGGTGTTACTCTAAACAGTAATCTCACATTGCACAAACATGTCATGAACATATACATATACAAGGCTGCATATCTTGAACTGAGATGCTTGAGCTCCATTCACAAATATCTTTCAGTTGATGCCACTAAAACACTTGTTCATTAGTACTTTTAGGACTAGACTATTGTAACTCTCCCTAGTTCATCTCAATATCCACACAAGAAACATCAAAATGTTCAAAACACAGTTGGTCAGATCATCCTTAGAGTACCATGGACAAGATAATTGCACTCCTCTTCTGATAATCATGCATGCATTATTCCTGCTATAGAAACGAAGTCACATGGACAATGTTCTTTTGCATACGAGGTATAGCAATGTAGAACTAATTGGCCACTGAACATAGACACAAAGATATAGTGATACCATTCAAGCGTGCTCTTCAACCTCACCTATTTTGACTGCAAGAACAAACTAAGGACCTAATAATGTGTCCTACCTTAGATATTTTCAGCATGTTTTTTATGTTTTCTAATTTCATGGTGTTTGTTGCTTTGTGATCATATCATTGTATTTGTTTTTTGAGTTATAGGTGTTGTCTTATGTTGTAAAGCACTTAGAGCTTCTAGAGATTAGGTGCTATGCAAAGTTCTCATTATTATTATCATTATTATTATTATTATTATTAATTATTATTATTAATATAATTTCCAGTCTTATGTTATACCCATGTACACATTTAATGTCGTGCAAATAGGAAGTATAGTCTTCCAGCTGTAGTCCATATTCTGTCTTATGAATATATTTGTACATAGCAGAAACATCGTCGACTGCTTCATGTAAGCTTATCCACATTGCAATAGTGCTTCAGTTCTACTTTTCAGCTAGATTTCTGTTTATTTTAACATTTAATTGAAATTATTTTTACAAGTTCCACAACTAATTTTTTCATATTTGATAGGATGTTTTTTTAGGGGGGGGGGGAGTCAGATAGAAGGTAATGGTCATTAAATGAATTACAGTCTTCGTGTTTTCCCTCAATGTAATACTTATTAATGGGAGTCTTAAAAGATTATAAGGTTGTTGTTTAATGAAGTAGAATTAATATCAAACTGTAATCATCCCACAAATGGGAGCTATACTTATATGATGTACCACACTTTAATGAGGTGCTTTATAGTAAGGAAACTTTTTACTGTTTTTATCATTGCATTATGTTTACCCTGATCTGGGAACAAGATAGATTCAGGTCTGCTATTGTATCAGCAGATTGGTATTTTTCTTACTGTTTATTTGATTGTTGTTGTAGGGTTTAATGCCATTTTTCAGCTTACGATAGGCTATACATGGCTGCCAGTATTATTGGTGAAGGAAGAACCCAGGAGAACCCCCAGAAAGAACCACCAACCCATGAGAAGCTACTGGCAAACTTTCTCACATAACTACATTAGCTGAATCTTAGACTTGAACCTACGCAGACAGAGTTGAGATGGCAGTGATCAGTAATGGACAGTGCTTTAGACGACTTGGCCATGAGTGGCCCCACTGTTTATTTGAAATTACTATTATCTACATCATCTTTTAATATCAATCATAATTAATTAAATGTATAGTATGTGTGAAAAAGATAAGAAAGTATCTACATTGTTTTTAAAAGGTAATAAGAAACTAGAATCATACACAATTAAGGTGTTGTTTTTCAAAGCTTTCATTTAAATTTAATTTTCTTATTTTAAACTTTGATAAAAATTCATGTTTCAGACAGCTTTCAAAAATATATGGATGTATGATTTTGATATATTAACACATTAACCCCTAGCAATGAGTTTACAGGGCATGAGGTAGTAGCCCACGTCCAAGGTCTGTAGCATCAAGGTCATGCATGATACACTAAACTGGGTGGTATTATAGAAAGTTAGACAGATTTAGCTCTACAATGATACCAATTAATCTGGACATTTTAGTTGCACTACAAAACATAGAGGGGAAAAAGCTAATTTTTTGGACCTGTTTTCTTTTTCCACCCAAAATTTACCCATGGTCGGAATCTGATTTTGCATCCAGATTTTAGACTTTATGGCCTCAGATATACAGCAGACCAGTCTGTAGCGCACACAGACAGGTGTACCTGTGCAAAAAGTAGGATAAGGTGGACATTTTGAATAAAGAGTCTTTTCCATGTGAAAATTATGGGTCCATTATACAAAAAAAGCACACCAATAAAAAGAACTCCAACTTTTCACCTTCTGCTCATGGACCAGCAAACTAACCAATGGAAAACATTTCTTTTAGCACAACTAGGCATTGGTCTTATGGAGTATTGTTTGGAAGTTGATGTATTAGGATGTATTCAGAAATAGTCCCCAAAATGTGTTTCCTACTCGCATTTCATGTGAAAACAACAAAAATCTCCAGGGGTTAATGTGTTAAACAACAACCATTGTATTCCTTGCTAAGTATGTTTGATAATTCTCATGAAAAATATATAGTTGTATAATTTGGGTAGGTATTTTACTGAGGCATCGAAGATAAGAGACATGAAATATTTTTTTTATTGCAGATAATTTTTTTTTTTTTACAGTGGTAGAATGGTCAGCATTGTGTGTGTGATTATGATTTTTAACGTAACTTTAACAGTTTTTCAGTCATGTCGCTACGATGTCTGCATTATGGCAGTTTATAGTGATATCTGGTACTGGGGCATAATGCTGCAGACATGTAGCATGACATCCCAATCAGTCACATTATTCTGACACCAGGCCAACCAGTCCTAACACTAACCTCGTAATGCTGACCCACTGGAGCGGTACGATCAGCATAGATCCAGATCATTTGGCAGATCTAAGTCACTTGATGGGTTCACATTGTACATGACTGAAGACATGAAGTTTGATGGCTTCTTGTTTGGTTGTTTTGTTTTTGTAGTGTTTTACGCCATTTTTCAGCACACTATAGGTTATATATGGCGGCCAGTATTAATGTTGGAGGAAGAACCCGGAAAATCCCAGAAAGAACCACTGACCCACGAGAAGCTACCAGCAAGCTTTCTCATATTCCCACATTGGCCAAATCTGAGACTTGAACCCATGCAGACAAGATGGCTTCTGATATTTATTAATGTTATTTATTATGGCCTGAATTAGGTTAGGCATTTAAACTTGCTCTCAGTGAATAAAGGATTGATTTGTTGTATTGGAAGATATCCAATATAACATATGCTATGAGCATGAGACATCAGCAGTGTATTCTTTCTCTTAATGGTTGATAAACTGCTTTGAAAAATGATGTGATTATGAACCTGTAGCATCAGCAATTTAAACTAATATCATGCAGCATTACGCAATACAGAATTAAAAGCAGCCCTTATGAAACATAAACTAAAATCTTAGTTTGGTGTATGGCATTGTGTCCTGTTTCTTTTAGCAATTGCTATTTTATATTTCTCAAAAACTAGGATATCTAGAGCTTCCTAGTACAAATGATTTCTATCACCAGCAGATGTTAATAAAATAATGTAGATTAACCCTTGAACAACTTCTCACAAACTATTGATTCAGGACAACATTTAGTACAGTGTTACAGAAATTTCCTGGCATGACAGACTTTCAAGATTGTACAAACGATGCCAATAAACCATTAAACATGGCCAATGTTACTGAAGATGCAAAATCTCAAATCTTAATATAGTATAACCTGGTATGAAGAAAGATAAAATGGCATGTCAAAAGCCACTCAGCATAATTTGACCAAATTTGATTAAAAGTGTCCTTTTATGGAGGAATTTGAACTGTACAGCAGATGATGATCTACCATTAAATGTGGCAATCATTACAAAACTCTGAGACGGCTCTGATGGCTTGGTTGTTAGAGCATCTCTCTTGGATGCAGGAGTTTGCAGGTTAGCTGAGTCATACCAGAGACATAAAAATAGTTCTAACAGCTGCCACACTAGGTGCTCATTATTAAGAGGTTGGTGTTAGGACTGGTTGCTATTATTGTTTTGGGGTTTAATGCCATTTTTCAGCACAAGATAGGTTATAAATGGTGGCCAGTATACCTGGTGGAGGAAGAACTGTAGAAAACCCCAGAAAGAACCATTGACCGATGTGAGAAGCTACTGGCAAGCTTTCTCATGTACCCACGTTAAATGAGCCTAAGACTCGAACCCTCACAGACAGAGGTGAGATGGCAATGATCTGTAATGGTGAGCGCCTTAAACCACTTGGCCACTCGGGGGCCTAGGTCGATCTGGTGTTAGGATAATGTGACTGGATGGGACAACATACTACATGTATATGTTTTGATGCCTCATTGCTTATAGATCACTGTACACTTGTACACTGCAGATATTTTTGCGATATGACTGAAATATTGTTAAAGCTACATTAATAATCCAAATCAGACACACACACATGAATCAGAAGAACCTATAAACAACTTTAGCACCCTAACTGCTCAATGGAATTTGACTAAATTTAACAGTATAAAGGCTTTCATTTCTATGTAAATTATTTCAATCCACTAACAAATATGTTGTTAAATAGAGAAACCTTAAACAAAATGTTTGAAAAACAAATTTACAGAAGCATCCTGGTAAAAAGGGCTTTCATATTACATTTGTACAAATGATTCCAGTCACAATCAGATATGGCTGCAAATACTAAAATAAGAAAAACTTTTAAAAAACAGTTTCTTCTGAGAATCTACACATCAGAAATTGACTAAAAAATATTACAAAAAGCATTCAGATATAAATTGATAGTCGAGGCCAATTTCCTATCACATTTTGCTGCAATTTTAAAAGATGGAAAATCCTTTAAATGACTTCTCCAATACCAGTCAACAGAATTTGACCACATTTTTACAAAAGACTGCTCCAATGGCCTAATAGTTTGAGTACCTGCCTCGGATGCGAGAGGTTGCTGGTTTGAACTCCGGCCAAGTCATACCAAAGATTTAAAAAAAACATGGTACCAACAGCTGCCTTAGTCCTAGCTAGGTGCTCAACATTAAGAGATTAGTGTTAGGACTGGTTGGCCTGGTTTCAGGATAATGTGAATGGGTGGGATATGATGCTACATGTCTGTGACTTGATGCCCCAGTCATAGACATCACTAAAAACTGTCACAATTGCAGACATCTAAATGATATGACTGAATTTTTAAAAAAGCTATGTTAAAAATCTAAATCACACACAGAACACAGACATTTTACAAGATTATTCTGGCATGAAGGGAATTTAAGTTTATGCCGATGATTCCTGTCTGCCATCAAATGTGGCTGCTGTTAATAAAAGTAGAAGCACATCTGCAGAAGTTTATCGAACAAAATGTTGAGCACAACTTTGAACTTAGTTCGTGACATCGGGGCCCTTTAGGATGCTGATGTGTAGGAAGATATAAAAACAAAAGAAACCTTAAAATATTTGTCTTCATGACATGTACATTGCAATTTCAACAGGTAGTATCCTACTGACCTAGATTTCATAGCCAACACCTATTGCATTAGGGGAGTGATCTCGAAGCCCAATGGTTGAGTTAAATGAGACCAATAAACATTGTTCACTGTTGAAAATGGGATGGACATAATGTTATATTTGCAGTGCTTTTTTGCATTTGAGAAATTAATCGTTAGGGTTTTTAAAAAATTTCAATATTTTATGCAAGTTGCAAAATTATTGTTTTTTTTATAAATTACATTTGTTGTGCAACCATATTGTTTGTATTTATATTGTGTCATTATATTGTTTGCACTCATTGCCAAATGTTACCATCCAGCTTTAAAATTATAATTAAAAGATGTCAGTGTCTTTTGTTTAGTTTTTCTGGTCCAACATGCTGGTACATGGCTAAAGCAGTGATTAAGAGATGCCTGTTATTTGATAGCATTGGTCTGAGCAGTGGTTCCAAACCATTTTATCCTGTGACCCTAAAATAGCCACCAGCAGGATGTCTCAACTCTTGGACTACTTTTCAGCATTAAAAAAGCAAGAAATTTCTTTTTGCCTAGGGCCCCCATGACCATTTTTTGGTTCATGAATTGATGATGTTCAACTCCTGTTTTGATACTTTCAATTAAATGTTTGCCAGAACTTTATTTTTGTCTTGATATGTGTCTGCAGATCGATGAATATTTGATTGATGGGGATTAGATAATGTACTCACAAATCTCACATTAATAATCTTGCAGTTAAAAAATCCAGATTGGACCAAAATATTTGTAACACTTATTTATTCATACCTGTGGACCAAAATATTTGTAACACTTTTTTATTCATACCAGGTTCTGAGGAAAATAATTTGCTCTTGGAAGTGTTTTATTCACAAATTACAGACCTCAGATAACAAACCTAATGTTCATATTGTAATTATGTAACTCTTCCAGCATTGCAAATTTGTGGGGGTTGGGACAACAATAAACTTTGTCTTGTACATATACTAACTCCTTTCCATCAGTCTGTTTTGTAAAAATAGTCCAGTTCTTTTAGAATTGTTGATGGCCAGAATTTGATTTAAATGGGATACACTCACACTTAAATGGGTACTGATGTACCTGCCCTGAAATCCTTTGAATTTAGCATGCTGTGTTTCATGTGTATTCTAACCTTTACATTAATTTTGATTTGGGCTTGTCTATAGGAACAACATCAGAGAAATAGTCTTTTATTTGGCATCAATATTAGTAATAACATTGTATAACCTTATAACTTAACATATTAAGTTTAGTCAGTTTTTGCAGATGCATCTGTATATCTTCAAAGTCATTGAAATAGTAATGCTGTGTGTACCTTTTATGATTTAGTGTATACTTTTTGTAAATTAGTATTTAGTGCTTTGATGTGTACCCTTTGTGCATTAGTAGATATGTTTAATGCTTCAGTATAATTAAGCTTTTAGTGCTTTAAAATATACTTTCCATGCTTTAGTTTATATTCTTTTTGCATGAATGTGTACTTTAGTGCTTCAATGCTTTAATATATGTGTTTAGTGTTTTTGTGTATGCGTTTAGTGCTTTAATATATGCTCAGTGTTTTATTGTATGCTGTGTGTGTGTATATATATATCTTCTTCTTGGTAGTCTCTCGAGTCGAGGAAGACAAGTTGTGCACTTTCCTTCAATGGTGGACGCGCATGTGACTCCGGAGTCCGAATTCCGATACACATATGCGATTGCATGTGGGGCATGGGACACCGGTGGTTGTTGGTATCTGGGATACATTTCTGTGGCGTCTCTCACAGGTTGCAGCAAGACGCTGGCGAAGGTCAACCTCAAAGGTGGAACAGGCTTTTCTGGTCAGGGCTCGCCAATGCTTTCTGTCTGAGGCAGCGAGCTCGAGCTGGCGTGGTTGAAGGTCTGCCCATTTGATGTTTGTCTTGAGGTTGTCTTTGTACCTCTTGTGAGGGCGGCCTTGGTTTCGGTTCCCCAGGTATAGCTCGCCATAGAACAACTGCTTTGGGATTCTGTTTTGATCCATGCGGATGACATGGCCAGTCCATCAAAGCTGGGCCTGGATTATTTTGGCTTCGATGCTTGTTGTGTTGGCTCTATCAAGGACTTCCAGGTTGGTGATTCGGTCCTGCCACTTGATCCGCATTATGGATCTCAGGGAGCGCTGGTGGAATTGTTCTAACTGACTGATGTGCCTTCTGTAGAGTGTCCACGTTTCACAGCCATATAATAGAGACGTGAGGACAACTGCATTGTACACCTTCAGCTTTGTTGACAGGCGTATGTCCTTGTGCTGCAAGACCTTGGTTCAGAGTCGTCCTAGTGCTTGACTGGCTTTTTGGGTCCTCACAGTGATCTCTTTGTCCAGAGAGCCATCACTAGATATTGTGCTGCCAAGGTATTTGAAACTGTCCACATTCTTCAGCTGCGTGTCGCCAGTGGTGATAACAGGGTTGCGAATGGACAGTGTTTGGGGCAGGCTGGAAGATGACTTCTGTCTTTCCTAGACTAATTGTGAGTCCAAATAGGTTGGAGGCTTCAGAGAATCTGTCCACGATTGCTTGTAGGTGAGTCTCTTCATGGGCCATGAGGGCGCAGTCATCTGCAAAGAGTGCATCAATGATGAGTCTTTCTAGTGTCTTGGTTTTTGCAGCTAGGTGACGGAGATCAAACACTGATCCATCCAGGCGATACCTAATGTAGATGCCAGTGTCAATGTCCCGTATGGCATGGAGCAGTACCTGTGTGAAGAAGAGGTTGAAGAGTACTGGAGCAAGTACACAACCCTGTTTGACACCATTAGATATGGGGAATTTCTCTGAGGGTTCACCGTCAGAGAGAATCTCTCCATTCATGTCAGTGTGGAGGAGCCAGATGAGGTTGGTAAACTTCTGAGGACAACCAAGTTTCTTGAGTACTACCCAGAGTGCGTCTCTGTTGACTGTATTGAAAGCCTTTGTCAGATCAACGAAGACAGCATATAGATTCATGTTCTGCTCAAGGCACTTCTCTTGGACTTGTCTCACTGCGAAGATCATGTCAACAGTGATATATATATACTCTAGTGTTTTAGTGTATACTCTTAGTGCTTTATTGTATGCTGCAGTGCATACTCAGTGCATAAGAACATACTTTTAATTCTTTGGTGTATGCTTTAGTGTTTAGTGTATGCTTTTGGTGTTTAGTTTATGCTGTAGTGTATATTCTTTGTACATAAGAACATGATTTTAGTGTTTTAGTGTATAGTCAAGTCTTTTAGTGTATGCTGTAGTGTATACTCTTTGTGCAAAAGAACATACTTTAAATGCATTACTACCGGTATATACATTTGGTGCTTTAGTTTATGCTGTAGTGTATAATCTTAATTCATAAGTATATGCTTTTTAATGTTTTAGTGAATAATCTTGTATATCAGTAAATACTTTTTCGTTTTACACACATATGACACAAAAAAGACATTCTACTACAGAGCACATTTTAAACTTTTTTCTTTTTTTAAACATTTCATTTTGAAAGTGCCTGGTAATGCATTTTGATAGAATTAAAAAAATTCATGACCATGATTGCAATAAAAAATTTGTAAAGCTGAAATCAAAATATCCAAACCTTCCTTGGTCTGAACCAATGCCATGTCCCATGATTTTATCTCAGGTAGGTAATTTATGTATATCTAAATTCACAGCTTATCCAAACTTGTGTCATTTGTGTAGTTTGGATAAATGCATTTCACCTGTAATTTATTAACTTCTAAGATAATGCAAATTATTTCATGACAACTGTCAATAAATATTAGATAGTTTTGGATATATTTTGAAATTTAGATCAAAAGAAAGAAATCAACAATCAGTAATATGCTATTCCAATTGATCTCAAAGTTTATTTTAAGATATAGTCGTATCTTTTAGGATATGACCCTGGTATTCTAAATTAATATGGTAGTCGATGGATCAGTTTTCAGGATACATTATCATGCAGATATGATTGGAATTAGAAGAGAATTTTACCCTAGTTGCTCTAGCAGATAGATTGTATATCTTACTTTGTGATGTTTTTAATTCCAGTGATTCACCAGTTCCTTCCCCCACTAGCAGCTATGGGATTGATATGACATCCCCTGAGGCAGATGGAATTCACAGTGGACCAGGGTCACATGACAGTGTTTGCAAAGATGGGGGATTTTATCTGCTTAGAAAGGACTCAGAACGTCGTGCAACACTTGTACAGATTCTATCCAGGGAAACAGATATTACAGTGGTAAGTGACAACAATGTCCATCACCATCAGTCAGGAATTATTTTCTTTCCTTTGTCTGCTCTTTCTGTCTCTATAGTCTTTTGACTCTTATCCTTCAATTTTTTCTGTTTACATCTTTCATTTTTATCTTCTTACAGTGGGAGGGGGGAGAATGTGTCTATCAGGTTCTTTCATGTCCAATGATATCATTCTCCCTCAGTTGCAAATTTTGTTTCCACAGAAAGGCTTGAGAAGGACTGCAGTGATTGAAGTCATATAATTCTTAACATTACCCAAAACCTTGGTCAGGTTTAGTTTTACAGTACCATGTTGGCAAGGATCTGCTTTACATACTCGCCTAATTGTAGAGTCCAACTGCAAACAGTTGTTTGTTCAACTGATTACTCTTAACACACTACACAGACCCATATCAGCTGGTGCGATATGTGATGGCAGATCTGGGTCTGTTGCAGTTTTGATGGAGTTGTTGCCTTTTTCAGTCAACTTGAGATCTCCACTAACATTTGCAATAGAAATTTGTATTTCCATTTTTAAAATGTTGCAGAGGGGCGCCGAGTGATCTAAAGCACTCTCCAATACGGATCAGTGCCATCTCACCTCTGTCAGTGTGGGTTCAAGCCTCAGATTCAGCCAATGTGCGTATGTGAGAAAGCTTGCCAGTAGCTTCTTGTGGGTCAGTGGTTCTTTCCGGGAGTTTCCCCGTGTTCTTCCTCCACCATTAATACTGGCCGCCATGTATAGCCTACCATGTGCTAAAAATGGTATTAAACACTGCAACAACTACAACAGCAACAAATGTTGCAGAAACAAGTCAGGTGCATTAGCTAAGATGAGTCAGGTGGCATATAACCCATCTAGAGTTATGGGTTTTGATCCAGCCACAGATTTGTAGATTTGTCTTGTCCATTGTGAAAATGGTTGCATTTAAATGTGCTGATTTTTTTTTTCTGTCATGCATGTTAGTTTAAAATGTACAACATTTTCTTTTGACAGATTGTTGACACATGGCTGGATATGATTCATCGAGATGCAACAATTTCCAATCCCAAGTTAAGAAAGGTGACCAATGAGAATTTTTATTTTTTTATTTTTTTCATGTCTTCATTCAAAGAATAAAAAATAATTGATTTTATTGAATTTCTCTTGTAGTGAAAACAACATTTTCAAGATAACCACATATTGCAAATCAGATCAGCACCTTTTAGTCTTGTTGTGCATACTCAATTCTGATTGAATATTTATCCAGGAGATGTAGCGGTAACAGGATTTTCCAGATGGCCAATGTGTCAGCCATATTAGACATTAGATTGGTACCATTTTTATAGGACTAAGACATTATAAGATGTCTCCTTCTGAATACATGTCTGGATGACCTTCTGTTCAAGAGGAGAAGTGATAATAATATATTCAAGATGGCTGCTGTGTTGTCCATATTGGAAATCAGATCAGTACCATTTTCATTTAAAACCAAATAGACATAATGAGAAGCCTTTTAGTGAATACTATTTTGATATGACCATCAGAAGTAGTTATGACAAGATTTTCCAAAATGGGCACTGTGATGGTGATACTGAACTTCATATTGGCACAATCTTTGTTTATGACCAACTAGAAATATCAGTATTTTAGTAAAAAGCCATGCATATTTGATCATCCATTAAGGAAGATTTTCAAGATGACCACTGTATGCCAGATCAGCACCATTTTCATTTAAGACCAACTGGACTTCACAAGGGGTCTTTATTTTAAAAACCCAATGTCAAGGACTTTTTGTTCAGGTGGTGTTTTGATAATATTGTCAGGATGGCTGCTGTGGTGGCCATATTGGCTATCAGATAACTTTATCATTTATGACCAGCTAAACATCATTAGTAAAACTTCCTTGTTAAATGAAGAGGAGAAGGAGTGATATCAAGATTTTTAAGATTGCCACCATCATGGTTTTACTTTACCTATGACTGGCACAGTTTTCCTTTAGGACCAGCTAGAATTTATAAAGCAATCATATGGTAAGAACCCCAGGTTGATTTGACCAACCATCCAGAGGGTGCAACAATACAAATTTTTAATAAGGCTTCTAGTTTGATCATATAGGATGTCAGATCAGCCTCCTTTCATTTAGGACCCACTAGACCGTGGGATAAATGTTTGTGTCACATTTCATGACAATCCTTCAAATAGTTTAGGAGTAATGATAACATACTTGTGCTAATAGATGGATTGACCATGGGAACAAGACCATAAAATAAATTATTCTGGTATGTGACCATTTGGGCTTAAAGATGCATCCCTCGAGTATTGGCTAAAAAGGATTTTCCAGAATTCAAGATCAGACCATTTTTTTCATTTAACTGCTGAGTGTTTAAGCCATCTGTGGTATTCTTTGGTAATAACAAGTCTTTGCAATTAGCTGCTATAGTTGACATACTGGATGTCTAATCAGAACTATTTTCATTGAGGACCAAGTCATCATGAGAAGTCTTGTGGAAACCACATCTTGATATAACTTTCCATTTTGAAGAAGTATTGATAACAAGAATTGTAAGATAGTTGCTATGGAAATCATGTTGAATCATACTGGCACCATTTTAATTTAGGACCAATTAGACATCATACAAAGTCTTTTGGCAAAATCTCATAATCTTTATGAACTGTTGGCCAGGAGAACTACAGACAAGATTTTCAAAATGCCCATCGGGGTAGCAATATTCGAAGATTCAAGATGGAATAGTAATGACAAGATTTTCAAAATGCACATTGGGTTAGCAATATTTGAAGATATGACTTTTCAAAATGGAATAGTAATAACAAGATTTTCAAAATGCCCATTGGGGTAAAATATTTGAAGATATGACTTTTCAAGATGGAATAGTAATAACAAGATTTTCTTCACAGCCAGGGTAGTGGCCATAATGGATGTCTGAGCAGCACATTAAAGACCAACAAAATATCACAAGATGTTGATTAGTAAACTCCCCATGTTGGTCCATACAGGAGGAGAACTGATAAAAATATTTTCAAGACCTGTCATATTCCCAGACAGTTTGAGTACTATTTAAGTGGATGGGTGGATGGACAAACAGAGAAACGGGAAAAGAATATTACATATATTGATATTGAAGACTTGTGAATAGCAGAATGCACATCTTCTAGTCTAACAAGGATACAGAATTTCATAATGATATCCTAGTTACTAGTGGAATTTTGCTTCAGAAATGAAAATTGCAGATTAAGGATGGATGGATAGAATGGAAAAATAAATGAATGAAGACACCATTTTGATTTATGACCAATTAGGAATGTATAGACTTTTGATGATAAACCCAGTCAATATGACAATGTATTCAGGTCTGGGGGAGTATGATTTTCACAGTGACATCCACAGTGGCTATATTGATTTGTATCCTTTTCATTTTGGACCAGCTAGTCATCGCAAAAAGGTCTGAATGTTTCCAATCAAGAAAAATTAAGAGACTTTTCCAAATTTTGCAGGACATCAAAATTAAATTTTGGGACTTTGAATATAGTCAGCAAAAATGAAAATAATATGGGATGATGAACAATTCAGCTGAAATACTGGACTCGACAAAACAACACAGCAAGATTGTAGATTAACTGATTATGCAGATATGTGTATTTAAAATATTATAGCTGAAAATTGTGAAAAAATTAATGTAGACTGAAGCAAACTAATTTTGAAGAACTTTTTAAGGGCCTTAAAACTTCAAGGTCAATCTTTTAGAGTATTGACCAATTATTGATTTAAGCTTTGTAATAAGACAACTTAATCTGGAGGTAGCAGAATTAATTCGAAACATTAATATGGTCAGTATTTTCAGAGAAACATAATTTACTATAAAATGTCAATTTATTTCATGTTCACATATAGTCAGTTGGCATTATAGTAAACTAAAAGATAACATTGATGCATTGTGAAGTCAGATGTGATAATACTAAGGTCAAAACCTAATTCACTTATAATATTAATAGTAAATGAATAATGTTTATCAACTTGAACAACAAAAGACTATCACAAATATGAAAAGATGAAAATCTCAGAAGATTTCTGATTGTAGGGCATTCAGCCTGATGTGAGTTTGTTCACTGGTTATGTTATCCATTTGTCACAAACACCAGTGCATCTATATAACAAAAGTGATCCATGCATGACAGTTTTTATTGTAAATGACAGGTGGTCAGTAACTGGCGGTCACACATAGAAGAGGTCACTCAGACTAGGCTTTACTATTTTTTCTCTTTCAGGACCATTTGTTATTGTTACTGCAAGCCTTGAGAGATTTCATACAAGACCAGAATGAAGCGATTATAAAGAATGTACTTGGTAATTTTGAAATTAATACTTTTATTAAATGTCCATAGTTAACACAATATTTATGACTTGAAGCTGATTTGAGAATGGAAATTTCAGCCAATCATAATGTATTTTACCAAATAAAATTGTGTAGTATGCATAAGGTATTCGTATTTTGGTAACCATAGGAAGTTAAAATTGATGTACCTAATGTAAATTTTAAAAAAAATCTTTCCTGTAAATGCTTTGTAAGTGGCTTGGTTTTGAAACAGTTGATAATTTCTCAACAAAAATAAATTGTGAGCTTAAATGAAAATATCTTATTGGTTGGTAATACCTTCTTTTCTTATATGAAAATTGCAAACTATGAAAACACTTTTCTGCAGTAAGTGATGTTGTGAATTATAAATCAACATTCAAATTATGTGACTTTTTTCTTTGTTGTAAATTGTGATGCATTTACTCACTTTTTTAAATATTAACCTCTCAATGCATGACAACTCATAACTAAGTGACCCTGGAGATTATTTTCATTTTTGCCTGAAATGGAGGTAAGAAATGTATTATGTCTGTTACTTCTGAATGCATCCAAAGACATGTGTTTCTGAGATATTTTGATAAGTGGATGTGTTGGTGTATTAAACAGATAATAAAATAAACTAGAGACAAACAGTCATACATATAATTATATTGCTATAAAGGATATACAATATATCAATTTAAATTATACAGTTTTAAATATTGCACTGGCATATTGCATTAGCATACAAAGTATCTAACGTATGAATCCAATTAGTTTATTTTATGAGTCTATTCATGTCACCATGCACAATATCGATTGGCATGAAAGAAAAATCAAGTTTAAGAGTGATTATAGGTGTGAAAGTGTGTTGAAATATTAGAGGAAAACATATCTCTATAATTTCTTATATCAAAGCGATATATATATATATATATATATATATATATATATATATATATATATATATATATATATATATATGTATTAAAGACATTCTGGTTTTTCTACTTCCTCACCACATATGCAGATTGGTGAACATTTAACTTTTTTATTAATTTTTTGTCATAATGAACCCTCAGTTTTTGTCTCCTGGCCCCTCTCACCCCCAGTTCTCAAATGTATCCTACCTTTTGCAAAGGTTCATCTGCCCATATGCAATTCGATCCAGTTTTCTTTTGTTCTTGGCCAAAAGGTCTAACATCCAGATGAAAATTTCTGTTTCTGAAATAGCAGTTTTCGAAGTAAAAACTGTCTGTTCTCACAAATTACAATTTGCCGCTGTATTTCTCTTTTTTTTTTTTATAGGAGTAGATAGTCTCCGTTATTTGGTAAAATTGCAGAACAATATTTTTTCCTTTTATGTAATACCATTTGCTTTGATGTACGATATATTATTCTGACATTACAGCCTCTTGACACATAAACCTGGCATGCTGGATTAATGAGTGTAATGGATTTTTCAGAAATTTGGTAGAAATTACCAAGTAATGGCTATTTTTTGCTATTTCAGTGCATTGAAAATGCACAAATAATTAAATACACCAGGAATATTCAGATTTGATGATGACATCAAAATTTTCACCTATTAACTCATTAAACCATGAGATTTTTGTCTTTTTTTTCTTGAATTGGGGGTAGAAAATACATTTGTGGGTTTACTTCACAATGCATCCAATCCCTTTTGTTTCCAAGAGACTTTTGTTAGCCAAGTGCATATATTAAGTTTTTGATGGCTATTTTTTTTATATTTGAGCCAGAATTTTCATGATTTAGCCCCTTTTTACTCCAAATCTCAAAGTTATCATACCTTTTGCAAAAATTCAGGTGCTTGTGTATTATAAATGATGTTGACATTACAGTTTGGAAATAGGCTACAACCTCATGACATAAATGTAAAATGCAAGGTTATTGCGTTATTCTAGTTCTTTTCAGAAAACTAAATCATACAGAGGATGTTATGATGGTATTCAGACCATAGTATTTAAATAGTTTTGGTGTTTGAGTTTTAAAAAAACTGCATAATATTGATTTTTGTTTTTAAATACCCAAGATTTCAGAGTGTCAGTTGTTTGTTTCATGGGATGTTTTGCTGCATTGTGGCCAAACGGGACAAATATATTAAGTGCAGTTCTGTCCTTCATAAAAATAATAAAGTTTTATTTACTCATGAGATGAGATCTATGTATTTATTCAATTAAAGCAAGCACATTTCTTTTCATTTTATATCCAAAAATGTTGACTAACTAAGCTGTAGAACATGTTTATTAAAACTGGTTCTTGAATGAATAATAAATGTTATAATTGTCAAAAAGAAATTCTGTTGGAAAATCCACTAATTCACTGACTAGCATGAAAATCTATATACAATTTCAGATAGGTTGCGAATGATACTAGACTTCGATAGTACAGCTCTGATGGAGATCCAGCTAGCTCTCTACGTCTTTCAGGAAGCAGTGAGTACACTAATTTGGGACATTATCGGAAGAGAAATTCAGGTTGATAGGTTGTTTGATTGGTGTTTAACAGGACATCATTACATGAAAGACCACTTAATGCTTATGTATACATGAATAAAGTGTATCACCCAGAGAAACGCAACAGCAGATAATTTCATTTTGCATTTCCAGTGTTCCTATTAAAAAAAATATCAGTGCTCAGGAAATTTATGTTCAGCAATATGTTTGTGTGATTTGGATTTTTCATGTAGCTATTTACAATTTTCGTTTCATATCAGCAAATTGTTTTATAAACTATCACAGTTCATAAGAGTATAGAAATCATAGATTTAGATCACAATAATTAAATTGTCAGTATTTAAAATTCTACCACTATGAAGCAAGGAAATTAACTGTTCAAGTAGGACCGCATAATGTGTTGAGTTACCTTTCTGTGTTAAACTATCTTAAGATACCTTAAGATATGCATGTTATGTGTTGAATCTTATTGGAAATGTTTGAAAATTTTAATTCCTATAGACCCTCTAGAGATAGAAAAGTTTCACCTGATCGACCAAGTTAATTAGTGTGTACTCAATAGCAATTTATATCTGCATTACCAAAATTTGGCACCAACCTGAATTGGAATTAATGGAATAGACTATATTGGTTTCATATTTGATGTTTCCATCGCCTACATTTTTGGTAAATAATTTTAATATTTTTGGTGGTCTTATATATAGGGGCTTATTAATTTACCCTTAAATGTAACTAAAGAAAAGCTCCATTGTTTTATCCAAAATGTGTCAGTCCAAAAGAAATGTATGGAACAACTTTCCTGTTATTCTTTTAGTTGATTCATTGCTCTGGCTCACTAAATAATGGAAACAAATTTCACAAATAAACTTAAAGAAAGTAAAAAGGAAAATATGACAGCTAATAAGTCATGCTTATTTTTTAATCCTAACCATAAAGATTACATTGAAAATACTGATGATATATAACTTTTTACTTGTACTGGATGTGCCCTCAAGACATTTTCTGTTACATAAGAATGACAACCTTGCATATATTTTTATTCTTGATATTAAAAATGCACATACTTTTTCAGTATTAAATACCATCAAAATCATAATTCTTTCAGAAATCTTGGTTAGGATTTTTGTTGTATTTTTTCATACAGGATGAAATTTGAACCTATGGTGTAGATTTTGATTGTCACTAATTACACAGCAAATGCTATTGTTGTTGTGGGGTTTAATGCCATTTTTAAGCACATGATAGGCTTTACATAGCTACCAGTATTAATGGTGGAGGAAGAACCAGGGAAAACCCTCGGAAAGAACCACCAACCCAGGAGAAGCTACTGGCAAGCTTTCTCACATATCCACATTAGCCGAATCTGAAACTCGAACCCACACAGATAGAATGTGAGACGGCAGTGATTCGTAATGAAGAGCACTTTAGACCACTCTGCCACTCATAGCAAAGTGTAGCGGCAGATCAGTAGCTTGGTGGTTTACTAGAAAATCACGGTCATGGTTCTGTTACATGTATGGTTTTTGTCTGGTTTTTGATTAATTAACCAACATGTCAAGATATGTTAAAAAATTGCTAATTTTGCTTCATTGATATGTTTTTTTAGTGCCAGAAATGAAATAATTTATTAGGTTGTGAGACGTAAAAAAGGTTTTATATTTGGCCATCCGGAAAACATAAGAAAATATAGTTTATGTACAAAAAAGATAAAAGACATAATTTCTCTTGTGCAACTCACTGCTGATAAAATAAAAACATTAGAATGGACACTGGGAGTTTTTTTCCTAGTTTCATCAGTAAACACAATTTGATGACAAAATATTCTATTGTTTGCATAATTTATTTTTGCATGAAAATCATTTATTATATTTTAAGGTGAGTGCAAACCTGAAAAGGCATGACATTCAGCCTCATTGGATGTTTGCACTGGATAACCTTCTAAGGAGTGCCACTCAGGCTGCTATTACAGTTCTCTCCCCTGGTAAGTATTCACTGAATATAGTTCTCTGTGGATTGATCCTTTTGATACTTGTAGATAGGGCAATAACAGACTTAGCAGTAAGGGATGCATTGATATAAATGTGATTAGGGCAGTCAGTTTGTAACCATTAAGAATAAAATGTGGAACCTTCATTTAATTCCTTATATTCATTATGACTTAATCACTGATCATGGATGGTGCATTTCTAACTTAATGTGGAAAATATATTAAAAAATTACTACTTTTTATAATGGAAAAGTGTCCATTTGTTTTATATTTTTTGGAACTCAGATTTGGCAATGCAAGGATAGTAGTGATGAATAAACTTAATGAAAATTACAACAACAGCATGCATCACATAGCATCACACTTTTTGGGGGATCTCTTTTCACTTGTCAACAACTACCTTACCTTTAAAAAGTTACTTCATGTTTTTTTCTTTTGTATGAGTGAAACTTTATTGCCTTATGGCTGATTAGTTACATTGAAGCTACTTTCAGTCCAACATTTCCACTCCTAACTGAATGGAATATATTTTTGACAGTTTAAAAGTTTATAGAACTTATAACTTATTAAGTATCAGAAAAATTCATAAGTAGATTTTAAATTGGAGGTAGTGTTATTGTGATGTAAGCATTAAGAAGGAACCTTTTATTATCATGATTATGGAATCAAAGTAAAATTACAGCTGACAAAAATACATATTTATGCATACAGGAATTTAAAATAATGTGATGTGATTTCATAAGTTTTGTCATCAACTTTTAGTGACTATATGCCCTGTGATGCATGTGAAAGGAGTATATTGTGCTATCTTTGTCCATCCCTTCCTCCCTCCATCCATTCATCCATGAACACTATCAAGATGATTATCTTTCAGTAATATGCGGGATTAGGTCATGTGTAATGATCCTTGCAGAATGAAGTTACTAACTGCAAAGATGATTGCTGTTGGTGGTTGTGTTGCAGTTAGAAAACAAGCAATTTCTACTTGCAAGATTCAATGTTCAACTGTTGACAATTCAACTTGCCACAAAAAATCATGAAACAAAATGGGAATATTTTGAAAGACCAGAAACAATGATATAACAGATCATTTTCTTAAAACCACAAATTTCCCAAAAATATTTTATAAGTGTTTTTCATATGTTTCGACTCTTTGTCTTGAGTATACAGTTGTTATACTTTCTAACACAAAAGAATCATGAAACAAAATGGGAACATTTTGAAGGACCAGAAACAATGATATTACAGATCATTTTCGTAAAACCACAAATTTCCATATTTTTTATACAAGTGTTTTTCATGTTTCGATTACTTGTCTTGTGTATACAGTTGTTATACTTTCTGTCACACAAAAGAACTGGGTGCAAATCTTGCTGGAGCCAGTGGAGATGAGGAGCAAGAGACATCTGGTGTTCCATCCACCACCTCTGGAAAATCTGCTGAGGTTCTCTATAGGAAATCCATGGGCAAAGAAATCCGTGATCAGATAGATTCAGTGGAGGAAGAAAATTTCATGTGAGAAGATTATCTGTGCTGTCACAGCAATTGATTTGATACATTTTACATTTGTCTCAATTTTTTGTGGTCTGCTCTTTAAATTTGTGATTCCTGCAAAGTTTGAATTTTATGAAAATTGGTACCCTTTGATTTATAGTGAATCTTATGTTGGCTGGGTCACAGAGATAGCGTTTCTTCCACAGTTATGTTTCCTTCCATTGTCAAGAGACTACAACTGAAATTAATCTGCATGTGTAAATGTCTAGAATCCTCATTTTTGGTTCAGGACAGATTTTAGTAGAAATTAGAATTGTAACCTTTCATTGCAAGAACAGCAAGATCACTGAAGATATTGTTAGTGTTCTTCTCCTAAGACAATAACCTGATCTTTGACAAAGTTTAAAGAAATATAAAAAAAAAATATGCATTTACTCTTCTTAAGAAATATTTGCATTCACAAATGAATAACTATTTTTTTAAAAATATTACAGAATGGTTCCTAATGAGAATTAAATTTATTGAAAATTATAGAAGTTGCAACTGCTTATTTGATACTTTACCAAGACGACCATGGACTAAATGAGTATGACAAATGTACACAAATGATTTTATTCTTCCATTAAATATGATCATAATATGTTCTATTGAATTAAATCTTTTTTCATTTCTTTAGGTTGTTACATCAGCTTTTAAATGTTCAGAAATCTTATGGTGATATTCTAAGGAAATCCATTGATGAGAAGAAACTGCAGATAGAACAACTACAGTAAGTTACATGAACCCTGTTGGCTTAAAGGTGATTTGTCCTATATGAGAGTTATGATTCTTGTTAACATTGTATCAGAGTTATTATATTTTAGGGCAAAAATCCTCAATTTCCTTGATCAAATTTTATCAAAGAAACTTAATTTAAGGAGTTCTGCTTCATAATGACATTTGATGATTTTTACACGTTTTACACTATACAATCAGACTAACAGTAGTGAAGCATTAATGTAAATGGCAAAATCTTCCCAGGGCAATTAGCAGCTTTGGTTTTGTAGCTTGATGTCAACATGGTGGTTAATGATACAGCTTCCTACACCTTAATGGACTCAGATATAGATTGTCTAAACAATAATTAATCTGTAGTAGTTACCATGACTGTCAAGATTACTCATTACTTTGCCAGTTACTTTATAAACAGTGTCAGTGTTCTGATTGTACACAGTTACAAAGTTTTATAATTGAAGACGTGTCATTGTTCTGATTGTACAGTTACAGAGTGTTATGACTGTATGCAACAGATATCTGTCAGTATGTTTGACAGAACATAATCATATGTTAACAGTTAGCAATTTTGGTTAAAATGTAACAGCTAACTTAAGAACATAGAAAGTAAGGAAAAGATAACTGCAGCCTGTACTTGAATCATCAATAAATGACCTTCACACAACTCATTATAAAAAGAAGTAAACATTTTTTACATTACTCAATGTTTACATGTTGAGAAAAGTAATACATTATCCATTTATAATAAAATAATCTCCTACTAAGATTATTTACATGTATTTTTAAAAAGAATTTACCTGTATTACATAGGAATATTTAAGGAGAGATAACTTGCATTAGTACATGCATATCACAATCATTGCAAGCCAGTTAAGGGTATATGTGTGTGGAGAAGCGGAGAGCAAAAGTTAGGAAATTACAAATGAAGAAGAAAGAAATAATTTTCACTTGTAAACATTTCAGGATATACCGTTCCATTTTTATACGATTTTATGATATTGTACTTCATATAAGAAATCCAAATATTCCTGTTCCAGCTTTATGATTTTCATATTTAGCACCTTTAAACATTAATGCATTCATACATTTATGGCTTCACAAATTTCAGGGTGTTACCATGAATTACTTTACGAAATTTTGAGTGCAGAATTTGACTGGTTAGAGTGTGAAAATGGATGGTTTCATCCCATTATCACATAAAGGGAAATAACTCTTGAAATGTGCATCCTGCTGACTGAAAAATAATTTATTTGCCTCTTTCACTATCTCATTATTTTACTCCATTGATGACAGACTTACTAATCATATAATTGGGAAGAAAAACAGCATTAGTGCCATAACATCACAATGCTGATACAGTAAACTATCTCTCCATAAACACCAACATTAGATTATATATCTACCCTTCAGAGGTAGATGCCTGTTATCTACAATATAGAAATAGAATGCTAAAGTGCCAGCTTAAATTACACTGTCTACAACATCCCTTGTGACCGTCATTTTTTAGTCATCAGTGACCAGATAATCACTTGATTCAAATGGACAGAAAAGGCAGACTTAGTCCCAGTTGCATTTGACTTTAAAATCTAGGATATCAGCTTCAAGATTGAGGGTCAAGTGACATAACCAAGTGGCCATGGAACAAGTTCTGTTAGGAACTGTAATTTTGCCTGTAATTTGGTTTATCAAAGAGACAAATCATGTTTTATTTGTTATCTCTAAGAATGTGAATTATTTGTTAATTTGAAGTAAATAAGGCATGATGTATGGTTGCTTTATTTTCTAGACCCTTCAGCAACTACCCCATACACTAGCAGTGAGTTCCATGTTTTGGATAGTAATGTACTATCTTGCCTATATCTACACCCCACCAAGGCCCTAAAAGATATTTTTAAAAATTATCAGTATTTATATACTTAGATTCAAGAAAAGAGATTTGGATGTCATTACAGATCATTGTTGTGTTTTTAAACCCACAAAAATGTATACTCCATAAATGAATGTGAATTTCACAGTATTAAAATAATTGCCTTGCGGTTTATAAGGTACGATTATGGGGGTGGGGTATGCATGCTTGCACACAAGGACAACTGATATTAGTTTGCCTTATCTCAAATTATCTTGATTTTGAGATGAGATGTCATAACTCGTAAATTGGAATATATATTAAGAACATCTGGTTAAGAAAAGTTATTAACCTGTTGACATAACATATGGTAAATAGATTAAAAGTGTTAGCCTCTTTGTTGTTTACCAATTATATGTAACAAAATCACAGTTTATTGATGGCTGTACAAACAAAATTGACTGATTTAAGGTGTGGACAGTATAGAGCTTCATTTCCAAATAAAAAATCATTCTTGGCTATCATTGGTGACTTTAAATATTGAGTTCCACTTTGAATACACGTGTCCATTAAGCTAATCTATCAAAATCACGGTAGCAGTGTTCAAATTCCATACATAGGCTTCCATTGAACCAAGGACTGGTATTATGATGACCTTATTACGATCAAGCAGGACAACCCCAAGTGCTATAAATAGCTATATTTAAAAAAACACCAAAACATGTATTACTAAGCTCAATTAAGATTTATGTTTCTTAATGATGGAAACAAAATAACAGCAAACAATTGAAATTTCAATTATAAGAGTTTAACATTGTTTTCTCTGCGTTTATCGTGATATAAACTGTAGTTGCCGACTCACACAGTTTACATAACGCCCTTCGAGAGTTATTTGCAGTGTGAGTTGGCAACTGACAGTTTATACCACGATAAACGCAGAAAAAACAACTTTAAACTCTTCATTGTAACAGCTGTAAAGTACGACATAAAAATGACTGCATTTTCTTAATTTACCATAACGCATTAAACTGCAAGATAACAATTTGTATTCGTTGTACTTTTTACAGTACATTACATTTAAAGCTAGCATATACATGTACATATATACGGTGTGATGATATCATAAAATACAAAAAAAAATGTGCATGATTCAATTATCCGGAAAACTCTTTATTCCGGATATATCCACTGGGAATGAATGTGTCCGGATTAACGAGGCTCCACTGTGTGTGTGTATATATATATATATATATATATATATATATATATATATATATATACCTTCTCCCTGATTTTAAAATTGTTTCTCATGTGTACATGCAAAAACTGGTTTTTCCTTCCAAATCTAAACATTCATGACACTTGTAAGCAGAATAGTTTATTAAATAAAAAAGCAGAGCAAATTGATATCAGTATATCTTGAGTGTGTCCTTGACCTAATTAGTTTATAGCAACTATGATAATATTATTCAAATTTAATATATGAATTGTTTTCAACTGAATGACAAAAGTCTTACAAGCATATCTATGCAAAAATTACTTGAGGTCAACAAATTACATTTAGGATATACATTTTTATTAATATACAAATGCTCAGTAAATTTTTTTTGTACTTTTACAAAAACATTGATGGTACAGATAAGCAAGAATGACTAAAGATAGACTAATTCAATTTTCATAGGCATATTTATATGTAGTTGACATGATTTGAATTTCAGGCAGTTTTTGCAATTTTTCCAGTTCAGTTTTTTTATCTAATATGTCCATAAGGCCAAGCGATCATTTGTCTGCTGTGTGTTGTCTGTTCATAGTTGATATTTAACTCTCATGTCAAACATGCTTAATGATATTTGACCAGATTTGAGAGAGACCATCCTGGCATGAATCTTTTTTAAAATTTTGTTTAAATGATGTTGATCTTCCATCAGTAATTGCCACAATTACTAATACATGTAATAGAGAAAAAAACAGAACAACTCTGCAAAATTCTACCTTATTAAATGAAAAAATCCTGGCATGAAGCTGTTTTAGATTTGTTTAAATGATGCTAATCCATTATCAGGTATGGCTGCCATTACTTGAAAGTGGTAATAATACTAAACAGTTTGTTCTTTAAAACCTTTCAACATAATTGGACTAAATTTGAAAGAAGGCATCCTAGAATAAACCATGCTCTGATTGTAATGTGTACTATCAGATATGGTAACCATTACTAAAAGAAGACAAATCCTTAAATGACTTCTTTGCATTAGTAATCTGAAGAATATGTTATTGTTATTTGTTATTTTAGTGTTTAACGCCATTTTTCAGCATACGATAGGCTATACATAGCGGCCAATATTAATGGTGGATGAAGAACCCGGGAAAACCCCCGGAAAGACCACTGACCCACGAGAAGCTACTGGCAAGTTTTCTCACATATCCATATTAGCCGAATCTTAGACTTGAACCCACGCAGACAGAGGTGAGATGGCAGTGATCCTTAAGACTATAAACAGATATAACAGAAAGTATGTTGACATGAAGGTCTTTCACATGTGTTCAAATGATGCCGATCCACCTATTGATATGACAGCCATTACTAACATACAGAAAAACCTTGAAAAGACCACTGATTTAACCAAATTTGAAATAAGGCATCTAGCATAGATGGCTTTCACATTTGTGCAAATTATGCCTATGTACAGTTAAAAATGGCCAGCATTACTAAAGTTAGGAAAATAAAACAATAACTTAAATAGACTTCTAGACTTTTGTCAGCATTCTGGTTTAAAGATCTTTCAGATTTGTTTTCAAATGACTATTTAGTATGTCCATTGTAACTTGAAAAAGAAAAAAAAAACTATTCTGAACAAAAGAGTCTTTTACAGAATTTAACTAATTTCTGCCATTGAGGGTCTTCATATTTAGGCAAATGGTGCTAACCTGGATTAAATATTGCAAGCAATACTATAAATAGAAATATTATGAAACAACTCTATAACCCTTGACAGACATTTACCAAATTTGACAGCATATTCTTATGAAGGGCTTTTAAGTTTATACAGATGATACCAGTCTCTAATCATATATAGCTACTGCAACACAAAACGAAAATCCTTTAACACAGTCAAGAAAACACTAAACTGAATTTGACCAAATTTAACAGAATTGCCCAAGCTTAAAGCTCTTTCACTTTTATAGAAATGATGCCAATCTCCTATCAAACAGGATATTTGTTTGAAAGAAATAGTAAAACATCTACACGGTTTCATCTCAAAAACTGCTTTTCAGAATTTTACCAAATTTTAACATAAAGCTTCCTGATAATAGAGGCCCTATAGTGTCTGGGAAACAATGTTTTATCAAATATGGATGAGGGTTTACAAAAACTGGGTAAAACTTAAAACAGTTGTTCCCATAACATATAAATGGACAATATTGGGAGAAATTCCTTTTTGGAGTGAAGTTTTTGCATGTATCAGTCAGGTGAGCAATTTTTGGCCCACTACAGCAGCTTGCTGAACTTAAGACACTTACCATTTTTGGACTAAATATTTTAATCCTGATCAAGCAAGTAGATGAAGGACATTTTATATTTATTTACATTAATATGCAGATGAGATGATCAGATTTTCATGCCATTACAGCAGGGTTTTTAAATACTTATTTTGGGAACTTTACGTTTTTTAATACAACAACATTGTTTGCACAATAAAGTTACAACCACTTTAGGTAGACAAATGAATTTTTTTTGGCATTTATGCTGATTAGATTAGCACACCATTACAGTGATTCTTCCATTTTTAAAGCTCATATTAAAATGTTTTGAAATTTAAAAATTTTGTTTAAAAAATACCTTAAAAGTTATTTTTCAAACTTGTGTCTACAATTTTGGGGAATAGATCATTATGGGTCTGTACTGTTTTACAAAAACAAATCTTTTTTTCTGTATCTTGGACCAAGATTTCAGACCCCTGGCCCCATCGTTTTTATGCATGTTAATGAATTCTAGTATTATTAGTATCAGATAACATATCTCATATTTGACAGGGGCATTCTTATTCAAGTAAGTTATGCAAAATTGCAGTAGAAATAAGTGATGTTGCCCATGGAATACAACATACAAACAGGTGCTGTGCTAAGCAATATAAGATGAAGAAATAATTTTGAGTTTGACTGTTGTCAAGATCCATGAAGAGACACAATTTTCATTTTAGATATCTCTTAACATTACATATGCTTTGAAATTATATATATATATATATATATATTGCATTACCTCTTTTTGACTTTCAGGCAGATGATGAATACACCTGCACCTCATTCACTTTTGATGATGTCATCTAATCCATTTATACCTGATACCCCAAGAACACCTCCAAGTTAGTTCAGTATTATTAGTAACATATTACAACACACTGCACTAAATTACATCACATGTTACTTTGCCATGTTTTACCACACCATGTCACACTGCATTCCACTCCACAATGCAGTACCTACACTTCATCAAACCACACCATATCTCATCACACATAACCTTTTCCTGAGCAAGTTATCATTTGCCTGATTTTTTTCTTGCTACAGTGGCAGTATCACTTTTCAAACTGATTCCTTATTTGATATAACAAGTCCATCATGTGTATTTTATTCATACCTATATTTCCACAATTTAGGCCTGTTTCATTTTTCTTCTTTTCTCTCTCTCTCTCTCTCTCTCTCTCTCTCTCTCTCTCTCTCTCTCTCTCTCTCTCTCTCTCTCTCTCTCTCTCTCTCTCTCTCTCTCTCTCAGAGGATGAATTGATCTTAAAATGTCAAGTATGCTAGCCCTTTAGTATGCATATAATCAGTGAGAAACTTGCAAAAAATTGATTTTGGATACAATTAAAATGTTTTATTTTACTGATGAGTACAGGCTGCTTTCAGTATTTTAGACATGAAAGTACAGTAGGTGGAAATGCATAGAGCAAATCTTTAGCATACCTTAATTATTCTGGGGGACTTTGCATAAAATGGCTCCCTTATACTTGCAATCATTTGGACTTTGCTGAAATCTGCTGACCTATGTTTTCTTTGAATTTGTTTCTTATCCTGTCAAGAAGGAAGTAGGTATATATGTATAGTACATGTAGTGTATTTATCACCACAGAAATGGTACATGTCAGTTTCTTAGAGCAGTAATATTGTAGGTCAACACCCTCAAAATAGAAACATATTTTTAAAAAAGGACACTCCATAATTTGAACTGCACTCTAAAGGTCATGCCTTAATTTGAATAAATTATGGATTTATTCTATGAAAAATAAGGCACTTGCCATGTGCAGCCAAAAACTGCACTGCAGTAAAAAGTTTAAAATAACAATTAAATATGTGTACTTAAAATTTTAAAATTTGCTTTCTTTTTAAGTTCTGGCTATCAGTGAACCTCCAAATGAAGCCTTGGTTGCATGGCTACAGGAACATGGAGTGGATCATAGATCCATAGACAAGGTGAGATTCCTACAATAAAAAAACTGCTTTTTTATTCAGATTTATTTATCTTGAAAATAGGTTCATCATTTTGATCAGCATTTTCTTAGCATTATAATTGGTTACTTTGCAGTGCCCAAAATAAGTAGTAGTTTATTAATCATTAGTAATTTTTTTATCAGCTTTTATTAAGGGCAGCAGACTTTTTCTCAGTATGTGTATTTCATAGGACAGCTGACTTTTTTTAGGCAGGTTTATTTTGAGGACAACATGCTTTTGAGGTGAGTGTGCTTTTTAAGACCACTTTAAAGATGGGTGTATTTTTGAGGACAGCATTTGAGATAAAAGTTTTGATGAATGCTTAATTTAAGATATGTGTCAGTTTGAAGAGTTTATAAAAACTTTGGATGTATGTTTATTTTTTAGGAAAGCATTTTTTTAAGGCAAGTGTATATTTTTAGGACAACTCACTTGTTTGGTGGGTTTTTTTTCAAGGACATCTTGGTTTGAGGTAGATTTAGTTTTGGAGGACAGTTTGTTTTTTTTAGGACAAGTTTTGAAGTAAATGTGTTTTAGGTCAGTTTATTTTTGTAAGTATTAGATGTTCAAGTAAGTGAATCAATACATGATTTAATAATGTTTTGCACATAGTTGAGATCTTGTATGTTTTAGTAAGTTGACCTACATACAATGTATTAAATGATTTAATAATGTTTTGCACATAGTTGAGATCTTGTATGTTTTAGTAAGTTGACCTACATACAATGTATTAAATGCTTATAGTAGGCTGCCTAATTTTCAAGTTTTCAAGCTTTTGAAAACTTCACAAGATTTTTTATTATTTTTATTGGGTTATATATTGTGTAACAGAAAGAAAATTAATCTTACATAAATCGCTGCTTTCTCTTGTATAAAGGATATGGCTTCATGACAGTATAAAATATTTTTGGAGGTAATTTTTGTAATACATTTCTGTACGACTATGTTACAAAAGATGGCAGACAGTGACTTCAGGGGAAGTAATTATGGTTTGGTGTTTTAGGGAACAGCAACACAGTACACGTATCTGCTGTAGAGGCAAATAGCATAACAGCAATACAGTACATGTATCTACTGTAGAGGTGAATAACATAATGGCAACACAGTACATGTATCTACTGTAGAGGTGAATAACAATGGCAACACAGTACATGTATCTACTGTAGAGGTGAATAACATAATGGCAACACAGTACATGTATCTACTATAGAGGTGAATCACATAATGGCAACACAGTACATGTATCTACTGTAGAGGTGAATCACATAATGGCAACACAGTACATGTATCTCTATAGAGGCAAACAGCATAACAATCTTTGTCCAGAGACTACCACAATATCCACAACCGTCTGGTAAAATGATGGGAGTCAGAACTTCTTTTTTTTTTTATGAGTCCAGGACCATAACTGTGGTGTAACCCCAAAGTTCTAAAGTACAGTCTAAACTCGCAAGTTGGATCAAAGCGCAAACTGCATAGACCCAGTTCTACTGTCATATTAAGCACTGGCAGATCTTGGTCATTGCAGTTTGTTAGGAATAATCTGTTAAACAAAAAACAGACTCTAATTTGCCAGTGCATTATATAATAGCAGAGCATGGTCCTTTTATTCTTTGCAGTTTGACCTGACTTTTTAGTAGGCATATGCAATAATTATCAGGAAACTTGACTATACCTGTCACAGACCTCATTTTCCTGAACACAAATGCTTTTCTGCCATCAAGCAAGCATTTTGCTTCAGAACCATGACTTTGAATTTGATATTGCCACTGACAGTATGACTGGATTACACTGAGTACAAGCAAATAAAAAATGTTTTCACATTGATTCATCTGAATATGATATGCTTTAAGGTAAACAATGCTTTCCCCATGAAATAAAAATTTAGTTTGTTTGTACTGAGCTATCATGATTAGTATGCTGCAGTGACCATTTCAAGCAAAATTAAACCATTTGTTGGTTTGAAAACAACTGGCTACAAAAATGAAGGACTATTTTATACATGACTTATATATGTGAAATTTGCAGAGGAAGGAAAGAGTATAATGGCCATTAAGACCGACCTAATAAGTTGGTTGAACAAATCTGTGTGTGTTATCAGCCAATAAAACTCTAGTATATAACAGTCAAGAGAACTGTAGCATTTATCAACTAATAGAACTCTAGTACATATCATCTAAGAGAACTCTAGTACATATCAGTCATGTGAACACAAGCACATAATCAGCCAAGAGGACTGTAGTACATATCAGGCATATCAAGAGGACTGTAGTACATATCAGGCATTTCAAGAGAACTTTAGTACATATCAGGCATATCAAGAGAACTCTAGTACATATCAGACATTTCAAGAGAACTTTAGTACATATCAGGCATATCAAGAGAACTTTAGTACATATCAGGCATATCAAGAGAACTTTAGTACATATCAGGCATATCAAGAGAACTGTAGTACATATCAGGCATTTCAAGAGAACTTTAGTACATATCAGGCATATCAAGAGAACTTTAGTACATATCAGGCATATCAAGAGAACTCAAGTACATATCAGGCATATCAAGAGAACTGTAGTACATATCAGGCATATCAAGAGAACTGTAGTACATATCAGGCATATCAAGAGAACTGTAGTACATATCAGGCATATCAAGAGAACTTTAGTACATATCAGGCATATCAAGAGAACTGTAGTACATATCAGGCATATCAAGAGAACTGTAGTACACCACTCCCTCGATAACTCGCGCACATCGGAATCCAAAAACATCGACCGCACTATAAGCGAGGTGCGAGTTATCGAGGGACCTATAATAACAAAAGGATCTATACAAAGGCAAAAGGGTGGGTGGGTGGCAGTTTTTTTTTTATAGCTTTTAATACTCAATTCATAAACGTGCTGTGATTAACTGTGAATAAATATCTCTTCATAATGGTGTAGTTTATTTTTTCCTCATAGAGTAACATTAATTTCAGGATAAATTACCGTATATAGATGAGTTAATCGAAAACATTATTCCACGTGGTTTACGTTCGATCGCAGGAGTCTGACGTTTTATCAATAAAGTACAGCGAAATCTCTGACAACATGAATTCCCCTTATCGGTAATACATATTTAAAAACGATATTACCGATAAGGGGAATTCATTTTGGCAGAGATTTCGCCGTAGTTGATTGATAAAATGTCAGACTCCTGTGGTTCGATTAACACGTGTACCGATTCACGCATTGTGTATTACGTCACTAATGTTTGTGCTGAATTGGATACATTCTTCTTTTATTGTTTGATTCAAATTAGACGTATTTGATCGACTCTTTTCGAGAAACAATGTCAATCGATCGATTCATATACAGTGTATATATTTGATTGTGGTAGAAATAAAATGAAAAATTTGAAACAATGTAAATTAGAAGACAATAATACAAACGCCGGTTGTGATACGCTGGACAAATGACTCGACGTTTTGAAAAAATCAGTTAATTTTGTGTTACTCCCTGATTTCGCTGCCGTCGAGCAAAATCGTCACACGCTTGATTCCATGCACAAGACATAAGTGATAAAACAACACAAGTCTCTTTTAATGAATTATTTTAGTGCAACAAACACTTGGCCAAGTTTGTTGATCAAAACTCACGGAAGTACTCGCGGGTTTCGATGTGACGGTTGATCGACTCTTTTCATGTTTTCATAGAAAAGAATATGTTGCAATTATGATGTTTACATTGAAATGGAAATAAAGGATTATTATGTGGTTTTCACACAGCAAGATATTTAATTGCTGTTTATTTTATTATCTGTTGCCACCTGTTAGCATTTACCGGACATTTTAATTGATAGCTATTACACCAGAGTGTTTATTAACGGCGATTGATGACGGTGTATCAACAAATAAACCCGAATATAATATATGATATCTTATTTAGATTTTGCAAATTTCACAATATGGAATCGATCTTTATGGGCATTAATCATCTTTTTTATGATAAAACGAGAAATGTATAAAGGTTTCATTTACCAATTCTTATCATAGTTTTTCTCACGTTCAGCATTTTTTTTTTTAAATTTAAAATATATTTTATCTTTGGGTAAACATCGGGATCCACACCAGACACCGCGTTATAAGCGGGTTCGCGAGTTATCAGGGGGCGAGTTATCGAGGGAGCGGTGTACATATCAGACATATCAAGAGAACTCTAGTACATATCAGGCATATCAAGAGAACTGTAGTACATATCAGACATATCAAGAGAACTGTAGTACATATCAGGCATATCAAGAGAACTATAGTACATATCAGGCATATCAAGAGAACTCAAGTACATATCAGGCATATCAAGAGAACTGTAGTACATATCAGGCATATCAAGATAACTCAAGTACATATCAGGCATATCAAGAGAACTGTAGTACATATCAGGCATTTCAAGAGAACTCAAGTACATATCAGACATATCAAGAGAACTCAAGTACAGATCAGACATATCAAGAGAACTCTAGTACATATCAGGCATATCAAGAGAACTATAGTACATATCAGGCATATCAAGAGAACTCAAGTACATATCAGGCATATCAAGAGAACTGTAGTACATATCAGGCATATCAAGATAACTCAAGTACATATCAGGCATATCAAGAGAACTGTAGTACATATCAGGCATTTCAAGAGAACTCAAGTACATATCAGACATATCAAGAGAACTCAAGTACAGATCAGACATATCAAGAGAACTCTAGTACATATCAGGCATATCAAGAGAACTGTAGTACATATCAGGCATATCAAGAGAACTGTAGTACATATCAGTCAAGTGAACACAAGTACATAATCAGCCAAGAGGACTGTAGTACATGTCAGAAATATAAAGATAACTGTAGTACATATCAGACATATCAAGAGAACTGTAGTACATATCAGGCATATCAAGAGAACTGTAGTACATATCAGGCATATCAAGAGAACTGTAGTACATATCAGGCATATCAAGAGAACTCAAGTACATATCAGGCATATCAAGAGAACTGTAGTACATATCAGGCATATCAAGAGAACTGTAGTACATATCAGGCATATCAAGAGAACTGTAGTACATATCAGGCATATCAAGAGAACTCTAGTACATATCAGGCATATCAAGAGAACTGTAGTACATATCAGGCATATCAAGAGAACTGTAGTACATATCAGGCATATCAAGAGAACTCTAGTACATATCAGGCATATCAAGAGAACTGTAGTACATATCAGGCATATCAAGAGAACTGTAGTACATATCAGGCATATCAAGATAACTCAAGTACATATCAGGCATATCAAGAGAACTGTAGTACATATCAGGCATATCAAGAGAACTGTAGTACATATCAGGCATATCAAGATAACTCAAGTACATATCAGGCATATCAAGAGAACTGTAGTACATATCAGACATATCAAGAGAACTCTAGTACATATCAGGCATTTCAAGAGAACTCAAGTACATATCAGACATATCAAGAGAACTCAAGTACAGATCAGACATATCAAGAGAACTCTAGTACATATCAGGCATATCAAGAGAACTGTAGTACATATCAGTCAAGTGAACACAAGTACATAATCAGCCAAGAGGACTGTAGTACATGTCAGACATATCAAGAGAACTGTAGTACATATCAGACATATCTAGAGAACTCAAGTACATATCAGGCATATCAAGAGAACTTTAGTACATATCAGGCATATCAAGAGAACTCTAGTACATATCAAGTATATCAAGAGAACTCAAGTACATATCAGGCATATCAAGAGAACTCAAGTACATATCAGGCATATCTAGAGAACTCAAGTACATATCAGACATATCAAGAGAACTCTAGTACATATCAGGCATATCAAAAGAACTCGAGTACATATCAGGCATATCAAGAGAACTCAAGTACATATCATACATGAAAACTCAGCCAAGAGAACTCAAGTACATATCAGCCAAGAGAACTCTAGTACATATCAGTTGATATTTGTTGCCACAAAAGCATCTAAGTTTTAAAATTCAGGAAGTTTAGGAGCAAACAGTTCATATGATAGATGCTCATTATGTTATTATTTGTAATGCTTGTTTATTCTTTACAGATTGCAGCTGAACAATACACATTAGATGATCTCTTAGAAATAATCACATGGGAGGATTTACAGAAACTTAATATAAAGTAAGTCTCAGTTCACTATGTACCAATAATTTGTATGATACAGTAGACATCTGTTTATATGAATGAACCAGTGGCAACAGATGCCTATTGAAAAACAAAAAATATTTGGTGCAAATTTATATTTCCATTTATAAATAAAAGAATTTTTTTAATATAGGTGGTATTTCACCTAAAAATGCAGCTAGGGCTTGCAGGTATGATGTGTATTCAACTTTGTCACAGTTGTATAGAAATTAATGTTACTATATTCATCATATATGTTAGAACACCATCAATTAAATTTTAAAGTTATTATTTTGTGTGAACTGTGTATGTTCAGGGTCACATCTGGGTTTTTTTAGTCATAAATTGTGGACACCTTTTAAATCATTTGAAACATACAATGTATGAAAATGCACTCAAACTGAAATTGTATTGTTAAGAAAAACCTATGTAAGTTTTAGATTGATGGAAAAACATTGTTTGATGGAAAATAGAAACTTGTGCTCATATCCAACAAGCATAATTAATTTTAGATGAGTTTTAAAAAAACATTGTTAGTAGAAGCATTATTACAATGACCTGTTACTAATTTGTATTCAATTTTAGGAAATAAAATTAAATATTTGAAAGACATGTTTAAAAAAAAAAAATCATACAATTCTGCTCATATCCAAAAAGCAAAATTAATTTTAGATGTGTTTTAAAACAACATTATTAATAGAAATGTTATACTATTTGTACTTCAGTATTTGACGTATTGTGTACTATGCTTTTTAAGCCATTTCAGTAGTTTATATTTAGGGGGCTAGCAAATTTTACTCTAATATATTTAACAAGCATAATACATTTTGACATGATTAAGAATAATATGGTTTATAGAAGCAGTATTTTCATGACATGATACTTATTTTTAAAAACAATTTTGAGACTATGTAAGGACCATTTAAGGTTAGCCATATACGGTTTAAAATGTCAATAAAAGCTAGTTGTGATGGAAATATATGGAACTGTGCTGATGGCCTCCTAAATATATACTACTTGTTTTGTAATAAAATAACCTTTGTATTGATATTCTTTTTAAACAAAATCAGCTTAAAAGCATCCAAAGCTGGCTTCCAATGTTGGCTTTGTAGTAAATATAACCATTGTCTTTGTTATCGTGTCAAAATAATGAGTTTGTTGCTTTCTGTCAGTTAGGTTTATTCACCACCCAGGCTTCTATTTGCTTGGCATCTGTAGTCATAAATGAATATAAGCAGGCATTTATGTTTGTGGGTAAATAATATACACATAAATAACTTGCTTTAATAATACTTTTTGTAGCCCATGCTAGCAAAAAGATTATCAATTGCACTTGTGTAAATGTATTTTTAAATATTTATTTATTTGCAATATACTGTCATATAGTTTACCTGGATATATTACAATCTGGGTTATGTAGCGCCTAACACTGTGTGTGTCATGCATGAATGGTAGATACCATCAAGCAATCATTAGATTATTTCCCTCTCATTTGTTGGATCCAGTTTTCAGTCAGATAACATATTCAAACATTCGAGTACTACCAAGTCAGGAAACAATGTGCCATGTAGTATCTGACTTTAGCGATACAAGCTACAGTATGGATGCCTACACTGCATATACAGAGTTCATGGATATATTTTATTTTTTACCCTTTACCTCGTGTAAATGCCTTTGGATGCCTCTGCCCATTTCACATGGAAGTTTGTTTTGACACCTCTACACCATTCTCATGGAAGTACTTTTCAATGCCTGCTGTAAACATTAGCCATTTTGAGTGGGTTTTCATTGCATCACCTTTGGGGGGTAAAAACTATTAGATACTACCTTCATTGGTGTGAATGACAATTACATCAGATCATGTGGTCACTGTTCAAGGTCAGGTTGAAATCTGTTAATTAAAGTAACTGGGTAACATTCTTCACTCTCTAAAAAGAAGGCCATGGATTTTGTTCAGTACTTTGAGTTTTCACGATTAGAATTACATCTATGAAAGCGTCAATAACCTATGTAAAGGTTTTGATATTGATGTAGGCAACAATTAGTTTTTATATATTATCAAATTCAGATGACTTTAGTGACATAGACAAATAACAAGTCATTTACTTGAGTATGAGAAATGGCATATACAGTTGTTCACACTGGGTTCTCAAGATTTTAAAGCACATACAAAATTCCTTAAAAAAAACTAATATACAGCTATAAAAATCGGATCTTACTCTTAAATCTCTCTGTACATAATTATAAAGGTGTTCCAAAATTGTAAAATGGTTTAAAATTATGTTAAATGTAACATATACCACACTAACAGTTAACAGGTAGGCCTATGTGAATGGAGTTAGACAGATAACAAGTGTCCTGTTTATAGCAAACAGCACTGTGTAACTTGGGTACATGTATATCAGCTGACCAAAAACCCATATACTCTTTGAGGTAAATGGTTAATGCTTATTATGAAAAAGAGAAATAAAAGAGTATAATATAAGGTTTTGTTTCTTTCATTTTATTAATTGTAGGGGGAATCCTACACAAATTTATTTTGTTTCTTAATACTTGAGATATATGACCTTGGTGAACAAAAGTTTAACCATAAGTTCTGGGAGAGGGAAACAAGTTCATTATTTTATCGTGTCCCAATATCTATGGAAAATATGGTAACCATGCAGTTGCATGTCTTAGAATAGATCCTGGAACACTCATTCAGTATGATATGCAGTCATTTGTTTGAGAGGGTTGGGGTAGCAGGAGTTTGATTCTGACCTGGTTGTGTCAGCTGATAGTGAGCCTTAGAGAGATAACATTTCTAGTGTCTTTGTTATCATCAACAAACTCAGAATTTGTTATACATTATGTCCATCTGTTACATCATATGGCTCCATTCTCTTGGGTCACATGTCATAACATGTATCATCCTCTCATAGGGGTGCCGAGTGGTCTAAAGTGCTCACCATTACACAGATGAATGCCATCTCACCTCTGTCTACATGGGGTCGAGTTTCAATTCAGCCAATGTGGATATGTGAGAGAGTTTGCCAGTAGATAGTCGTGGGCTGGTGATTCTTTCTGTGGTTTTCCCAGGGTTCTTCCTCCCCCATTTATACGAGCTGCCATGTATAGTCTCTTGTGCTGAAAAACAAAACAACATGGAGCTGCCCTAGAAAAGTCCTACAACAACAACATCCATTTATATCCAAGGGTTCCCATCAAAGTTTGAAGATGAGGAGTCCTGGGCTCATCATTTATGAATCTCCAGTCTGTTTCTGAGAGTCCCTAGTCACTTAAATGATACCAAAAAAAATGAAAAAGTATATAACCATTTAAAAAAAATTAAAGATCAGGATTGAATTCTTAGTCACTCATGATATTTTTCAGTAAATAGAATGTTAAAGTTTAAACATTATACATGTAACTATATAATTTCAGCAATACTAAAACAAAAAATAACCAAAACAATAAAATCATCAACAGTTTAAATCTGAAGAATGATCATTTAACTAGCCATGTAAAAGTAAAACATCTCCATTGATGCCAAAGTAACTTAGATGAGTTACATTCATGGTGTTGTAATAAAGAATCTATTGTGCATGTATGGCTGTGTCATAATGAATAAATTTTACACATTTGGTTGGGTAATAATGAGTTTGTTGTATACACATGGCTGTGTCATAATGAATCTGTTGTTGTTGTTGTAGGGTTTAATGCCATTTTTTAGCACACGAAAGACTATACATGGCAGCCAGTATTATTGGTGGAGGAAGAACCCACGGAAAGAACCACCGACCCACAAGAATCTATTGTACACATATGGCTGTGTCATAATAAATTTGTTGTACACATGGCTGTCATAATAAATATACTGTACACATGGCTGTATCATAACAAATAAATTGTACACATGTGGCTGTCATAATAAATATGTTGTACACATAGCTGAGTCACAATGAATAAATTGTACACATATAACTGTGTCATAATTAATCTACTGTACACTTGATTTGGTATTTTATAATATGAAAGCACATCACAATTGCTGTTTAACTGTTAAGAGATTAAATTGGCAAAAATAAATCAAATAGAAGTCATGAACAAATGTAGCAAATTGAAGGGGATTTATCGTGACCATATCTGCATGTTATGAAGGGTTGCATTATACTGAGATGTTGTATAATGAGGGACCTATGTACATCACAAATTTATTATGTCATATTTCATTTCTGTCTTTTTAGGGGTGGAATTTTATGTAGAGTATGGAGAGCCATTCAAGCAGATCGCAACAACAAAGTAAAAAAATCCAAGCGGTGACCCTGGTTGAATTGTAGTCGTGTGGCAGATTCATGTTTTATATAAAATTCTGCTGATATGAGTGAGAGAGAGAGAGAAAGAGAAACCCAAAGTTTTATTAATGCATAATAAAGCGAGAATAGTGTAAATGTCAGGAATGGTTGAACTACGAATTTAAATTGAATGATGAATAACAAAGAGTGTAAGAAATAAAAAATTTGAGAAATTATAAATACATTGTACATGTTTGGTAGTAAATAAGAATAGAATCATACTGATTTGTGACTATTTTGCTAGATGTAAGAATCAGTCAGTGCATATTAAAAGACAATTATAAATATAATTTAATACAGATTTATTTTTTGCTTCACAGAGCATTTTGAGATAAGGGTATATGCAAATGGAATCTTAAGTAAATTAAACACCAAAGGACCGAATCTCCTGGAGAATTGTGAGGCGAATGTGGGATGATGCTTCACTTTTGGATGCTGTCATGCACATATATGTATGGCATTTAGCTTTTACTATGAAGGTTCTACTTGAAATTTTTTGCTCAATTAATTCTAAATGGTATGGTACTCTTCAAAAATTTTGTGACATTGTGACGAGTTTAATATGATAATGACCTCTTGACTTTTATTCAAAATGCTCTGAAAAATAGTCTTCTTTTTCGTTACACTGAAACTTGTTTAGCAGATGTCTCTGTACCAGAAAGGATTCCTGATCATCAAGGACATTTTTTTGCCTTCATTACTTAGGTACAACAGTTGCCATTTTCCTCATGGTTGTCAACTGTTTGAAAGAAAACATCCTAGAACATCATTTCCTTTTTAGTTATTTCACAAGATGTTAATAAAAAAAATAATGATGAGATAAAATTTGGGGTCCATATTTTGAGTTTTTAAAATATTAATCCATGTGTGGTCTGTAGAAATATATGCAATAACATGCAAGTCAAATATTAAATCTGATTATTTATATAAATGCTTGTACATGTACAACAAAAAGGAAGCTGATACAGAGACATGAAATTGCCTCATGACTCATGATCATGTTTTGAAATGATAAAAGGAGCAGGATTACCTTTGGCAACATATCTTGGCATTAACACTAATTTCTAGAATGGAATCTGCATATTTGGTTGGCACATTTATTTAAAACACTGAAATTCATCTTTTAATTTTATGTGATGAAAGATTGATAATTGTTCTTCATTAGTGATAATCATTGTTAAAGGCTGGTTACTGCAAGACTGTTTGGTTGTACCTCTGAACAAAGTTGAAAAATGGTTTCATGTTTTTACGGTTCACAAACATGAAAAGGCTTATGCCATGTCTTGTAGAAAGGAATCACAAAACATCACAGAATCTGGTTAGTATCTTCTTGGAAGTCATTCTTCAACTGTGAATGATTAATGTCTTCATGGAAGTAATTTGTGAACTGTGAATGGCTAATGTTTTCATGAAAAACACTTATTCCCAGTTATATCACATATACCAAATTTTTCTTCTCAGTACAGTTTTCACATGCACACTGGACATATATAAATGAAATCTGAAGCATATAAGTTTTTTTTAATTGAGAACACAGTTTAATGAAAATGGTCACAGCTGAAAGATGCTGCTTTCCATTCCATACATGACAGAACCAGGACATCAAGCCAGCAGATTTACAATTTTTTATCAGTAGATTGGCTTCTAGACCAGTCATTTTATTTATCATCATAAAGTTTACCATGCAAAATGTACAATTTTAAGGGAATTGAAAAGAAAACTTGTCGATTTCTTTGGGGCCTACTATAGATTCTCCTTATACTCTAATAAAACATGAATCAGATTCAACTGGAAAATGTTACAGTAATAATAAATGATTACCAGTCAGTGTATACTGCTCCATTTGCCCAATGATTGTAGCATCAGCCTTGGAAATGGGAAGTTGCAGGTTCGAACCCCGGCTGAGTCATGCCAAAGACTTATAAAAATGGTACTAAACAGCTGTCTTGCTCGACACACATCATTAAGAGGTTATTGTTAGGACTTGTCAGCCTGTTGTCAGGATAATGTGACTGGGTGGTACATCATGTTATATGTCTATAGCACAGGTTTCAATGGTATTGTCTTAAATGCGATAAAGAAGCTCAATAAGTCAACAATACAGTCTAAAGGCAATTCTTTGGCCAGGCATTGTTCATAAATTTGTGTGATATTCAGGATGACTTAAAAAATAAATTTTTATTTAGCAACTTTTACAATAAGCTGTAAACCCATAACTGACAACCTTGTAACATAGAATTATTGTGTGCACATTTTGTAATATACGATGATCTTTTGTTCCATTTTTCTGATATATTTTGTAACCATTTTTTTCTAGTCCAGATAAACAACATTGATTTACACAAAATTGCATAAAAAACTGGATATTTATCTTGCCATGCAAACTAAAAGTGTGGCCTGCTGATAACAGAATACTTCCCTTTTTGTTAACTACATAATCAAGTTAGATGTTGTGAACAAACTATATATAATACTTCAAAATGTATTATTTGGGCAAATTTCATCAATCTCACCATATTAACTCTTTGCCAACAATGTCTTAGTTTATGTTAACTTGAATTGAAAAGATTGATCCAATTTTCAATGGAAGTTCTTCACTCTTTGGAAGTGCATAGTCTTTCCAAAGTCACACTCAATATACAACATGCAAGATCTGTTTTTGCAATTGATTTAATCCACAATGTAGCACAAAGACACTGGTCCTATGTTGAAAGAAAATCATTAGGTTTATTCCATTAAAACATACACGAGACTCAGGGAAGGTATTTTTTTTTAAATATATGCCAGAGTATTCACAGAGTTCATTTTTAAAATGACACGAAAATTATAAGTGCCTTCCCTGGGTCCCATATATGTTTTAATGGAACAGCTCTGATTTTCTAGGTTGGTTTTAGCACCCTTTTCCATCCCATAAGGCATAATAAAAATCAAGACACCTGCACCTGATCACTGTTTACTTACAAATTTGGACAAAAGATAGGGGGTGTTATTAATGTTAAAAAGAAGTTTATTTAATAATGGTATGCTGTGTAGAAGAGATCAACTTTAAGCAATATGCCCTATTTATTATTGATTGTAGTTCACTTAATTTTGCTTTATTTTTTTATATTTTTAACTGGTATTTAGTGAGACTTGTATCTTGTGAACATTTGGTGTAACAACATTTGCATTGTAATATACCTTTATAACATAAGTATTCCATTTGTGAGTTTGATATTTAAAAAAACGTAAGAAATACGGGTCACATATTTTTCTGGTCAAATCTTCTTTAATTTATGTGCTTAGAGCAGCGTAGGCAGGTGATAATTATTATTGTCATTTGGTTTTTTCCATCTAAAATACAAAATAACCTGTTTTAAATTGTTTCAGAATTGTAGAACAAAAAAAATAAATGATTTTTTCAAAACACAGGAATTCTCCACTCTAGCAAGCATACTTCTGATTGTCTTTTTATTTTAGTTTAATACTATTTCTTTATACAGAAGTGGGGGGAAATATTAACAAACTATCTACTGTATTGTTTGATAGTGTTCCACTGAGAAAAAATGTTTCCGATGCAGCTTTGTCAATCTGTATGCAAAAATTGTATGTTCACAAAACTTCTTCATTCACAGTAATTTGTCAATTTTTTTATTTGAAATAAAATAAATACATGTCTAGTCTTCGTTACTATCATTTTACTGGTTGAAATGTGCCTTTTAATCATAAATGCTGTTTTGTTGATGAAAACGGTCACTGCTATTGGGACATGTAAACATTCTGTTTCACATTTAAGTTGGTCTCTGTGTAGTGGTTGTCACCGTCCAAAAATATAATGGAACTGGTTATCCTCAATAGCTCATGTATATGTTTGTATATATAATTGAAGGAATACATCTGTACAGTACTTAATATTTGATCATAATGGATTTCCAGCTAAATCCTATTTTGCACAGGGTCATGTTGATACTGTGTACAGAAGGTATGTTGATGCATTTGTTAACCATAAGTTTTGAAATTCCAGTGTTTCTCAATAATAATATTTATATAGAGTTATGTGTGAAATAAAAATCTACACTTTAAAATATAATTCGTGTGTTGTTTGTATGCAAATTTATGCACAACAGATACAATGATAATCCATGTATGCATTTTTTATGCCAGTAATTTTCAACATGGCGAATGTAATTATAATTGATGACTTAGTTTGTCTGGATGGTCACTCTATCACACAGCTGCTTGTATTTAACATGCTTCTTTGCATGCTCATGTTTACATTGGGTTTATTAAGATTTTCTAATTAAAAAAATGCCTTTTTTCATTTCGCCGTTTCATTTCATATTTGGCTGGCCTGCGTTAGGGATTCAATTCTTATGGTTAGATTTTATATTTGACCATGATATGTTTTATCATTATATTTTATCTAACTGAAATGATGGACAGAATAGGGTATTTTTTTATCATTACAATAGCATAGTGTATTTTTTCATACAATACAGATAAAGAGAACATTTTGAAGCTGAAGTGGGGGTGGGGGGTCTTTGATTTCCCAGTACTGATTTAAGTGTTGATGAAGATTGTCTTGAATTATTTTCTGATATAAAAACTTAACATTTAAATATTTTTTTGTAATCTGAGGATACAAAACAAGAGATAATTAAAGCAATACAACATTGAAATGCCATTGCAGAAGATCTTAATCTTATTAGTTTTGTTTGATTAGGATTTTTAACTTAGCTTTAACAATTTTTTCAGTCATATCGCTACGATGTCTGCAGTGAGGCAGTTTATAGTGATGTCTAGCACTGAGACATCATGCCGCAGACATGTAGCATGATGTCTCACCCAGTCACATTATAATGACACCAGGCCGACCAGTCCTAACACTAACCTCTTAATGCTGAGCGTCAAGCGAGTCAGCTGTTAGTACCATTTTTGTAAGTCTTTGGTATGACTCAGCCGGGGATCGAACCTACGACCTCCCGCTTCCGGGGCGGACGCTCTAACCAATCTTATTAGTACAACTATTATGGATTATTTTATTAAATATAGAGTACCAAGGAAATTCATGAAACATTATAAATTAGCAGCAGAACAATTACTAACCTTGTAATACCAGGATTTTCCACCAACGAACTAAAGAAAATTGATCAACGATCTCATTAATGACAATTTTACTTAAAAAATAGCCCTATCACCAACGGTTATCAAACATAGCAATGATCCATACTGGGGAGGTCATCATATTTCACCTGGAATTGTAAATATTACATTAACATTGCAGTTAATCTTGTATGTGATGTCATCGATGGTAGCTATCAAGCAAATCTTGAAGAATCTACTCGTACCCAACAGGGATAAATTCTATATATAGTTACACCTCAAGTACCTCCTGGATATTTGATCATACAAGAACCCATTAATCTGTTGTTTTTTAATGATGTCATAATACATTATCATCAAATTTACTAACCAAGACGGATATCTTCTTGATGGAAAATATTTAGTTTTATCAATAAATCTGTACGTAAAATCTTGACGATTTTTAATCCAGCTGGCAGTTACATTTAATCAAAGGGTTAATTAAATAATATACCAACACACGAGGCTTTTTATACACAACAAAGAGGTACTTGAAAATGCCATCAGAAGAATATTAAAGGTTCTAAATTATGCAAATTCCTGTATGGATTTTGATTGAATTAAAAAATATCAAATTCTTCAGGTTGATGGGTATACAGATACTCAGATATAAGAATATCGGGTAGAATTTATATATATATATATATATATATATATATATATATATATATATATATATATATATATATATATATATACACACATTATTTGTTAACTGAATTTCGTTGATTTGTTGAGTAGTTAGTACTAAAAAGTAAAAAAATTAGTCATATTTTATCATTTTTGAAGGGTCAACCCTCAAGCGATTCTTTTTTTTATGATTTTCAATAAATTATGGCAAAATACAATCTAAAATTATATTTTTATCCAATTTTTGTATTGATTATCAGCTGATTTATGAGCATAAGTTAAAAAAAATCTCAAAAATCATCAAAAGCAATTTGAAAATCATGTGAGGTTTGACCCTTGAAACGTGTAAATCAACTGATTTTCTGTTGACAAATTGACTAAAATCTACTTTTTAAAAACCTGAGATTTTGATTGAAAATTCAGATTTACTGAGAAAATGTTGTTATAATAATATTTCAGATTTTTCTTTTCAAAGTTATATCAAACAAACTTGATAAATTCAAGAAATATTTGTATTTTGATTCAGGGTTGAATTATCACTTGCTACTTTAACTTTCACTAACAAATTTGTCACTGTTTTCATTTTCACAATGATCAGTTATATTCTTTTTCAGTTGTCTTGCACGTGCTTTTTGTATCGTATTCATGAAATTTTATCAAATTTTTTCGATCGTTAGTGAAAACAAAGAGACAAAATAATTCACATCTGTATCAATAACCGTTGCCAAAGATTGTAACATAACCTGTTGGACAGCCTTAATTAATCTATAATCCGAAGGTAGTTTATATCCATTCAAGTCTTCTTTGCTGTAAGGATTTTAAAAAATTCAGGATAAAGTCCAGTTATTTTATCATCATATTTTATTTTTTAATCGCAGATATAATATTATTAATTTTGTAATTCATTTGTATATAATATCATATATATCTAAAATGAAAAATATTAGACGGCACAACCTCATGTGAACTCCTAGATTGCAAATGATATTTTAGCAACTCAGAAGGTGATATATTTACTCAACACAACCACCATGTGAACTCCTAGATTACCAAACTATATTTTAGCAAGCTCAGAGGGCAATATATTTAAATAACACAACCCCCAAGTAAACTCCTAGATTACCAAACTATATTTTAGCATGCTCAGAGGGCAATATATTTAAATAACACAACCCCCAAGTAAACTCCTAGATTACCAAACTATATTTTAGCAAGCTCAGAAGGCAATATATTTAAATAACACAACCCCCAAGTAAACTCCTAGATTACCAAATGGTAAGTTCAGAGGGTACATATATACATGTACATATTATATTAACTAACTTAATTCTAAGGACAGAACAACCCCCATGTGAACCCCTAAATTACTAGATGCTTTCTAGCAGGCTCGGAAGGTACATATGAGCATAATTAACTTATTCTAAGGACAGCACAACATCAATATTAACTAACAAATCCTATGAGGGTCATCTCAACAGATTTCTGCACACCCTCTCCTATAATCAACCACATGATAGTGCAAAAGAGCACCCACCACATGGTGGGAGGGTGTATATTTTTTCTATTAAAGTTTAAGTTTAAGGTTAACACACTTTTAATTTAATGAAAAATCGCAAAGTATCACACCATCAACAGTATGCCAGTCATAGGTTTCAAACTCCAAACTTTCAGTATCAGAGTTCTGCACTTAAGTAATGTACCATGGATGCCTTATTACTGATAAACGTTTTAGAAATTATAATAAACTCAACTTGCTCCATGCAATCATTATACAAAATGCAACATGTTTCTAAACACATCGTATTAAATAATTGTAAATATATATCACATTTACTTCAAACCCTGGCTTTGTCAAGCCAAAAGTATATTTATTTCTGTTTTGAGACAGAAAAAACCTAACCTATATATATATAGAATGAATAACAATGCGTGTGACTACTGTTATTTTACTTTGATTTTGTCGATAAAGTCATAAGGTATATAAATATCCTTCTACTAATATGGATTATTATAAATTTATGTTACTCCACTGATAGTAATTATCACATAATTGGTTACAATGAAAAAAAAAACAATATGCAGTAAAAAGGGAGGCTACTCCTTTAATCACTCTACTAAAGAAAGATGAATGACAGTAGTTATTGCCCTTCTGTTTTCTATCTCAATATTGAAATTGTAGCTTTTGTTTATATTTCTTTGAAAATGCTGATTTATATATTTTTTGGCAACATAATGTATGTTGCAAATTTAATTTCTTCACCTGTTTCTGTGTTTGTAGATACAACTGATCTTGCACTTTTGTCATTACACCTAGTCCTTCCGAGTTTACAATTCTGGCTCTGTGTAATAGCATGTAAATAAATTATATTATTTTTTTGTTTTGGAGGGGGGGGGGGAATATGATTGATCAAGACCATCTTTGATTACTCCATAATAAGAGTCAAAAATAAATTCATGACAGAAATACTTTTTCTTCCCAACAGTAAATCAGATAACCAAAATTATTCACATTGCCGACTAAAGGGTCTTTTTTTGTCCACAGTGCCTAATTATATGATCTTGATGATTGGATGCTTCTCAAACTCGTTTTGCTCCATTTAAATAATTTTATATAATATCATTTGTTTAAATCATTATTTTGAAATCTTGCTATATAGTCTTCAGTGCTTTTTATAACCTTATCACTGTTAGCATTTTTTTTCATCATAATATCTTCTCAGGTTCAAAATAATTTTTATTGGCAACATTTATATATATATATATATATATATATATATATATATATATATATATATATATATATATATATATATATATATATATATATATATATATATATATGCCTTAATTATAATATGGAGGAATTTAAGAGATTATCCATGATTAAGCCTTCTAAATCCAGATTTGACCTTGACAGAATAACATGCGACTTACTGATGCAAGGTTTTGTTGATCAAAAACAAAATCTGATTAAAAGTATTAGTGGCACCAAGACTTAATTTCACGATGATGGTGCATCTCATGCATGGTCAACATTCAGAATTATATGCAACAATAATGTTATCAATGCTACAATGAATGACCAACGAGCAGCAATGATTATTAATTATCTAGAGGATCAAAGATATATTCTCAAAATGAAATTTATCATATTAACAGAAACAGACAATAACACTTGGATTATCCATGACAAACACGAGTCTTTCATAATGAAAATGTTGCTATATTGAGTACAAATTCTGAAGCAGGAATGTTGACTGGTATTGATAAATGATTATGAATGAGCATATACTGTAACCATGGTTATTTATGGGATATATCAGCTGAATGATAAACCCTGCGTTGATGATCTAAAACCAATAAAAAAAATTAAAATAAATTGTGGAGCCAAACGAGTAACAGAACATTTCACAAATGTGATACATGTACATGGAAACGGTTTAACGGATCTAAGATGTTAAAAAAATAAACTTGTGGTATAGTTAAAGATACCGGAGTGACTATCAAAGACAGTGCTGAGTTATGAAAGAAGCTAAAATTTCCTGTAATAATAAAACTAAATAACGAGATTTTATACGAACCAAAATATATATCAAAGGAAGCTTTGATTGAAATTATTGATCACAATGAGCATGCATGGAGTAATGCAGTAAGAATATTTCCACAAAATTGAACAGTAAGATTTTATGATGGTGATATATTTGATTTTATTGAAAATATTAGTAAAGATGATCCTTTATCCTTGAGGTTGTTTTCAAGTTCCAATAATAAAAACTGTGATCAATTTGTATGACCCAATCGAGATATTTATCATTCAGAATCTCTTCACAAAGAAATGAAAAATCTTGTGCGGAAATTTTCACAAAATGACAATATTGAACAATTACTGAATATTGTTTTACCATTCCGTAAGTTGATGCTCACTTTGCAAGAAAAAACAAATCATGGAAGCCAACATGATTAGAATTTCTTGAGGATATACAATGTAGTTGTATTGAATATGAACATGGCAGATTGTGGAATACTAAATATGATTATAAAGATGTTATTTCAGTGGATATGGCAGCATGTTATCCAGGAAGATTTCTTGGAATGAGTGAATGTCATCGATATTTTTAAAGGTTTGGACAGCCAACACACGAGATGACCAGAGTTGCAATAAACAGATCTTTACTGGATTTTGACCTAAGTGGATTCACTTGTATAATCATCTAAGTTTGCTAAAGGTCTTCATCGTTTTTGTCTTGCATGGATTGGTAGACACTTTTCAGAAAAGAAGTGGATACTGATTATATTATTACAATACATGATAGAAGAAAAAATAATATTTTATGAAATAAATGAAGCATATATATCATATCGTCTGCTACAATGTTCTTAAAGATTTTAATGAGAACGCAAAATTGTTGAATTAAAATGGTGATGATATTATTAATTTTATCACCAACATTGATGAAGCACCATCTGTGGATGAACTGGATGGTTTTATTAATAATCTCGCAGTATATAATGATGTAATGCTGGACAAACAAATCCAATCCAACAAAAATATTTTCTCAATAAACATATAATCTTTGTTACTCAATGATACATGCAAAAGTGATCAGAGATAACCGTAATATTTTAGCTATATTTATTGGAGTGGATATACATACACTTAGAAATATTCATTAAACATGGTTTAGGAGATATGGATATAATTAAATTTAAAATTTTCTCACATGCGCATGGATTTATAGCGATAAATTTACATGATCCTAGGCCATGATATTGTGTAGGCCTTGATAAAATGTTTGGTTAAATAATGATCTAATTACACAGCACACAGGGTGAACCTCAATGAAACATCTGGTGGGTAAAGAACACACAAAATTTGACAAAAACCCAACTGCATTAAGTAACAAAACTGAACTAACCCAATTATAGAAACTCAGAGGCTTCAGCTTGGCGTTATTAACCTTGTATTTTTCATTGTTATAAGGGATGCTTGTTTTTAAAGCAAATGACATTTCAGCAGAAAGGTCTGTTCACCCCCTCTGCTGCTTGGACGAATATTTTGCCAAAGATATTTGAATAGCCATGCTCAACAACAATGTGAAAAGCCTGGTGTGCTGCATTGCACATTCGGACTTTCTTTTATGGAAACAAAAAATGTCAAAAATGTAATTTACTGCAACTGATTAGTTCATTCCAAAAATTGACAGTTTACTCAATTTGCTCATATTTGTATGCTGATCAATGTGACTGATATTGAGGCCAAATTATGAAAAGACACCTGCCTTCTCATGTCTGTGGTGCGCCCAAGAGTTAAATTTTAGAAGCTTCGATTCAGAAGCTTGTTTATTATATAACAAAAAGAAACTTCTCTTTCTACATAAATACTGGATTTATTCCATCATGTGTTAAGTATATATTTATATATTTTCTGTCTCTACCGTCCTCCTAGTAGAAAAAAAATCTGACTGAATCTCTCTTTTTGGAGCAGTTTCCTAATCTTTTGGAGTATGGAAATTTGATAGGTGGCAACCTAATTATTCTTAGAGATTTCAACTTTCACTTTGTCCTCTAAACCCATACACGTCAAAACTCCTAGATTCCATTCATGTTTTCAACTTAAACAGTAAGTTAACTATCCAACCCATAAACATGTTCACAGTTTAGACTGGTTTCTTCATAGACCTGATTATAATATTCTGCATTCCACCCTTGTATCCCATGAACTTGCATCAGATCACCTCTGCATTATATGCCATCTCGACGTATCAGTCCTTAACCCTTCACCTTTATTTGCTACTAAGAGAAACCTCCGTATGATAAATAGAACCAAATTAATGCATGACATCCAAGAAAACCTAACAAACTTACTTACATCCTACAGAAGAACAACTCAATAACTGCCTGCATTCATTGCTTGAAAAACATGCCCCTGCCACCAAATGCAGAGTATCAATAAAAAAAATTGTTCTCCATGGTATAGCAGTGTTAGGGACTAGCTTCACACTGCTAAAAGACCATCGAAAAGCAGAGAGACTTTGGCTTTCCACCAGACTCACTATTCATAAACAAATCTATGAAGCCACTAAGAACGTCACATAGTCTATTTAGCAAAATTATCCCACTACAGTACTAAGATCATGGAGAGTTCCAGCTGCAAATATCTATTCAAGATAACTAACAAACTAATGTCAAGGAACAAATAAATGTACACCACTTCCAACTACCTTCTCTCCAGTAGACCTTCCAGACCTATTTGCAAATTTCTTCCTTGACAAACTACAAACCATTAGAGATTCGCTTGACAACACAATTTCAATTGACTCGTCACCATACAGTTATGATACAGAATTTCAGCTACAACAATTAGGAGCATTTGAACCTGTCTTTATTGATTTAGTACAGACAATCATGATGAAGAGTGCACCAAAGTCTTGTGAACTTGATCCAATTCCAACATCACTGCTGGTTGAGTGCTTAGACCCAATATTACCTTCACTAACTGATGTTATTAATATCTCTCTCTCTGGTCAGGAGAATTCCCATTATTTATCAAAACTACCATCATAAAGCTTCTGCTCAAGAAACCAAACACATAGCCATCATGATTTAAAGAACTACCGCCTAGTTTCTAATCTCCCATTCATATAAAAAAATCTTAGCAAAAGTTGTTCTAACCCAACTTGTATCTCATTTGAATTACAGTTTTTTAGCAATGTATAGTCTGCATATCGCCCTTGCCACAGTACTTAAACTACTCTTCTGAAAGTATTTAATGACATTCTCTCTGCTTTAGATAGTGGAAATATTAAAGTCCTCATCCTCCTTGATTTGTCTGCAGCAATTGACACAATAGATCATGCTATATTACTTCACTGTCTTCAGCATGTATTTGGCATTCAGAATATACCTTACAACGGTTAAAGTTCTACATAGTCAACAGGACATAAATTATATCTGAAAATGGAATACATTCCAGCCCAGTTGATCTATTTTGTGGTGTTCCACAGAGGTTTGTTCTTGGATCTGTTCTCTTCATTCTATACACTCAGTCACTCTCAAGTGTCATAGATCATCATCCAGTGTCTCACCAATTGTACGCTGATGACACCCAAATATACCAGTATAGCCACCCAACTGAAGTTGATGCTACCATCCATGGAGTAGAGAGGTGCATTTCTGAGTTCAAAACACAGCTGCACGGATCATCTTTAGAGTACTTCGATCAGAGCACACCTCACCACTGCTCTATACCCTACACTGGCCATCAATTCAATACTGAATCAAACACAAAATTTGTTCTCTGTGCTATATTTCAATGACAGACTCCAGCCCAACATATCTATCCAGCCTCACCCATGTGTATACACCAGCTAGATCCTTGCGCTCTTCTTCTGATAATTGTATACTCATTCTTCCCAAGGTGATAACAAAGTCATATGGACAACGTTTGTTTGCATACCAGGGCCCAGCGACGTGGAACGAATTGCCCATTGAAATAAGACACAAAGACACAGTGGTCCCTTTTAAGAGTGCTCTCAAGACTCACCTGTTTCGACTTCTGGGACAAACTTAGCGACCTAATCGTATTTTGTATCTTATATATTTTCAGCATGTTTTTATGTTTTCCAATTTCATTGTTTTAGTCATTTGTTGTTCTGTAGTGTAGTCATATCATTACTGATGGTGTAAAGCGCTTAGAGCTTTGAAAGATTAGGTGCTATACAAAGTCCTCATTATTATTATTATTATTATTATTATTATTATTATGTGAAATCATGGATGACATGTAACAAGCTGCAGATCAATGATGATAAAACTGAGGCTATTCTGATCACAACACAAAGACTTTCTCATTCACATTCTTTACCCAAGACAAAAAATATCAACAACACCAACATTAAATTCTCACTGTCAGTACAAAACCCAGGTGTTACTCTAGACAGTACTCTCACATTTCACAAACATGTCAAGGATGCATATCTTGAACTGAGATGCATCAGTTTCATTCGCAAATATCTTTCAGTTTTTGCCACTTGTATGCTCATTAGTACTTTCAAGACTGGACTATTGTAACTCAATTCTGTCTGGTTCGTCTCAATATCTACTCCTAAACTTCAAAACACAGCTGCTCAGATCATTTTTAGATCACCTCAATCTGAGCACACCTCACCACTGCTCTGTACCCAACACTGGCTATCAATTCCATACAGAATCAAACACAAAATTTGTTCTCTGTGTATGTTACACTGACAGAATCCAGCCCAACATACCTATCTGGCCTCACCCATGTGTATACACCAGCAAGATATTTACGCTCCTCTTCTGACGATCATATACTCATGGTTCCCAATATGAAAACAAAATCATATCTACAACACTCTTTTGCATACCAGGGCCCGGCGATGTGGAACGAATTGCTTATTGAAATTAGACACAAAGACACAGTGGTCCCTTTTAAGAGTGCTCTTAAAACTCACCTCTTTCGACTGCAGGAACAAACTTGGAGACCTAATAATGTTTTGTTTCTTATACGTTTTCAGATTTCATGGTTTTTGTTATTTGTTTTTCTGTAGTTTAGTCATATCATTATAGATGTTGTAAAGCGCTAGAGCTTCTAAAGATAGGCGCTATACAAAGTCCTCATAGAATAATAATAATAATATATATATATATATATATATATATATATATATATATATATATATATATATGCCAGTTGTTAAAGTATTTTTTTTTTACAATTTGTACCATATAATGAAATATAACAGGTATTAACAAAGGAACTTAAAATATCCTGCTTGTGTATGGCATTTCTGTAAATTATAATAGATGAAAATGCCAATAAAGATTCTATGTATTACAATAACCATTTAATAATTTCACCTACAGGAATGTTTTTTGCTTACATTAATGTTATCCTGATATGAGTTCATAAAGATAAAACAGACAAAAGTTTTTTTTAATTTTGTACACTTCAGTTTAATAGAGCTACAAAATAAAACAGCAATTCAGACTTAATAATTTTTGCAAATGTCTGAAAATCATATTCAAACTTTTGCACCATTGTTGCTAAATAAAATGCAAATACTGCTTTATTTTCTATTTATGCCATCCTTTTAAAAGTCTTTCTTCAGCAAAACTGTATGAATAACAAAACTGAAAAATTTTGAAAGTTTTGTGAATATACTACCAAATGTTTCTTGAAGCAGAAACCATTTCCTGATATAAGATTTCTTTTCATAATGGCAAGCAGCAGGGGGTCAAATTTACATAAATTATTTTCATGTTTTCAAGCAAGAGACCCATAATTATATCTTTAAAGCCTTCATTACAAAGCTGATGGTCCAAATGAACTTTATTACACAATCAAAATTTCATCAGAAAAATATAGATGGCAAAGTATTCATTATTTTACAAATATTGTACTGCCTGTAAAACTTATCCAACACAATGTCACACTTCAAGTTCCATATAATATTTTTCTAGCAGAAAATAACATTAATTATCTTCATCATCAGGTGGTATCCCAAGCTCTTCATCTGTCCATTTTGATGGATTTGGCCACTGGTCTCGGAAATGACCCTAAAATAAAAGTAAAAACTACTGCAATGCTTACCAAAGTATGAAATTTAAAGATAAAGTATGAAAACAATTTATCCTGAAAATGTCTATCACTATGCATGTTCATATGTATGTATGTATTGGGTATAATTACAAAACAGTACAATCTTAGCTACAAAGTGCCATTAAAATGTAAAGTTCCAAAAATTTAAATGTTAACGATAGGAAAAAATGTTGGAAGATAAAACCCTTTCCAAAGCATCAAGTCCCGTAAGATAAAAGATGCAAGGAAAAATATACTGAAATTCTCGAAAAAATATCCGTTATTATATAAAATGCATTCCTTTGAAGACTGTATATGGTGGTACATCATCATAATGTTTCTTATTTGAATTCACATAAAAACCCTTCCATTTCACAGGCAGGACATTGTGTGTTTATGAATCTAACCCTATGCAAAGTACAAGACTGTAGAGCCCAGCCTTAAACATATTTGGAGAGACATTGCACCTCCAAAATAGTGAGCTTTTGACATAACAGTAAATAACTGTTTTTAAATCATGTAAATACATAAGATTGGGAGTGTGTACAGTCAACTCCACTGAACTGCACATCGGTTAACTGCACACTCCAGATAACTGCACGTAGTCACATCAGTCCCGTTTTTTCCCAATGCTTTTCAATGGGAACACACTTCAGATAACTGCACTTTGCTTAAATGCAAACTCCGGATAATTGCACGATAAATGTATGCCTGTGGCACATTATTCATTACAATTTTACTCCGGTTAACTGCACAATGTATAGTCATGATCATTGCCAGTCCACTGCTGTAGCGCTTCAAATAAGACGACAAATAAGCCAGTAAATGCGACTTTGTAAATGACTGACATGTAAAGGACATCTTAGGTGGTATATACATGTATATCCGCGCCCACTAGAGAGCAATAGCGTGGGAAAAATCATAGTACATGTACAGCATGGGAAACATTGCTCTAAACCGTTCGGGTTTGAATGATTTCAAACCAACAAATGGATGGTTGGAAAGACGGAAAATGCGTAACGGAACGGAATTCGATTTAAACGACAACACAGCAAAAAAAAAAAACATGATGCAGACGACATTGGAGCTGAACATTTTTTCTGCGGGAGATGACCCATCAATGTCTGACATCAGTTTTCGAATAACTAGCGATCTATATAAATTCGCTATAATTCCTTGATCCATTGGTTGAATCAATGAAGTTGTGTTCAGAGGAAGGAAAACAAGCTTAACTTTTAAGTAAAAGTTGAAAGAGTGGATTCTAATCATTGTTTATATTTATTCTTCACATATATTCGTGCCGTGCTGATTTAAAGCAGTACTGTACCGTAGTTCGGTTAACTGCACACTCCGGTTAACTGCAGTCTCGTGATGGGTCCGAGGGTGTGCAGTTAACCAGAGTCGACTGTACTAATTATGACAAGATAAAATCTCTTAAATTTACCCAAGTATTAATTTCTATACTGCATGGGACAGAAAAATCCATTGTCTGACAGCCCTTGACATATTTAAAATGTTTGTTGGGCAAGTAAAGATTTATGTAACTTGGCTACCATTATGCTATTTAACCACAATTTAATCAATATGAAGAAAAATAATACTGTTTTGTGTAATTCTGACTATGTGTAAGGAGATCATTTCCGGATTTTTCAGCAATGATTACATCTAATACAGTAAAAGAAATGCTGAAAATGTGACAGGGTACTTCTAAACTAATCAAATGGTCACATTAGGCATAAGTGAATACAACAAATTATCTTTATGCTCACCAGGAAAAGCTCTGGTTCACGCCAGAATCTGTACATGATCCAATACCACATGAAAAAAAATAGGGCATCTGCTGCAAACTTGTGAACTTTGGAGTCTGGACTTTTTACTGTTCTATACTGCCACCTGAAGAAAAAAAACAAATGGAAGCTTATTTATGAAAATAATTTTTAAACCAAAATCTGAAAATTTCACTGTAAACATCAAAGTATAGCAAGCCTTCACATCAATTCTGATGTGTATCATTTGGTTGAGGCAAAAAATGCAACATTTAAATCAAAATCTGTTTTTTCTTATGGTAAGAAAAGTTGTGAATTTTATAAATATAATGACAGCATAGTTTGGCTCAGATAATTGGACACATTGTATTAAGAGAGTAATGCAAAACCCTCTCTAACTGGCCAATTAATATGACTACTATTCACCAATACACCAAGTCAATCAGTCATTAATGAACAGTCAATAAAGTATGAGACGGTTCGAAACAAAAAACCTACAGCAAAGGAACTATGGTACAAAATATAGGTAATAATGACCAACATTTGACATAATGATGTAATAACTACTTTACAGAACCTACATGTACACTGGCAACTGCCTTCTCTTTCTCTCTGAAACACATAAGATCCATTATTTGACTCTAGATGTGCTACCTCACTTTCTTCTGTAGTAAAGTTTCTTTGCTGAAATTATAAATAGTTTCTAAAGATAGCCTGTTAAATGATATTGATCATGATGTCAATGTTAGCCTAATGACACCAGGAACTTGGGAAAATGATCTGACAAGATCAAACATTTGGGAAGTTAAATTTTGTATAGCTTCAGACATACCAGTTATGTTCTTTATAACTGTAGGTGAAAGTGTGAATTGTCAATGTCAGAAATATACATGAGAAATGAATGCAGATTTAGAAAACACACATCAGCTCAGATTGCATGCTGCACAGTTTGATGGTAGCAGTGTGATTATAATTTATACAGTAGCTGCAAACCCTGCAGAATCTTAATATGAGCAAACCAAAATGACACATCACAGACTTCATAATACATAATGGAAGCATAAAAAAGAATTAACCAAGAAATTTAGGAACTGGAGCAAGAAATCAAAGACAGTGCATACAGAACTTTAAGGAACTGAACATCAAATAACCCTATCAATACCACATGAAAAAAATCAAGCTTCCAAAAGATTGGAATTTTCAAATTCAGGTCTACTCAAATGGCCAATATAAATGCCATAAACTTATGGTGGTAACACACCAATAATATATTTTCAAGTGCATTTAAATAACTATGCTGGGATAAATAAGTGGACTCGACAAGAGAAGGGGCTTTATCTGGCAGTGAATCTCAGGCCAGGCCAAGCAGTTATCACGATCCAGAACTTCAGATTATGTCAAGTTCATGAACTCAATAGAAACAAGGTTTCCACTAAACAACCAAGAAGAAATCTACATAATACTAATAGAAAACCAACTAATAAGAGAACCTGAAACAGCCAGAATTGTGACAAGTGATATATTGCCTTGCTTCCCAAGCATACCTCAAGGCAACAAATAAATTGCCCAAAAACACTGTAAAAGGAGCAATTTAGCAATTCTTTAATTGACAGTGGAATTCAGTTAAGAATACAACAGACATCCAAATATGAAAAAATTTCAAAATTAATGGTATAGAAATTGGAGTTTTAATAGAACCAAGCTTCAGCAAAAGGATAGAAGATGCATTTGAACCATAAAAATGTCTAATACATGCATAAGTAATATTTAATGACTTAACCTGGAAGTTGCTGAGCTCACTACATTACTAAAGAATGTGATGGCAACATCTGCTGGGAAAGATAAATGGAATGGAAAGCTTGTTACAAGTGCAGACAAAATGTCATTTCATAAGGGCCGGTATAAAAGTAAGCCCAGACACTTAAGAGTTCCAGTTGGAAAACATCAAGCCTACTCCTAGGGTTTGGGGTGGCATCACGAGTTCAGGCTCAGGTATATAATTGGCTGGGAAGTGATGAAAGATGCTGGGATGTAACTTCTGGAATCTGTAGATGGAATGGGGGTCAATATTGCTAGTTACAATGATAGAAAAGAGTTATCTAAAAAGATAATGGTGGAAGTATATCAGCCTTTGTTACTCCAAGTATCGTTTATGCAGATGGAAAACTGTTATAAGTTGTAGGAAAAGGAATAATTACCCATGGTTCAGAGACAAGAAGATTTATAACTGGATTTCCTACAACAGTGGGAAGCAAAATTTATTTCATGAATCACTTGGACTATTGGGGTCACCATTTTGTCATATTTTGTGAGTAAATCAAAATTCAACAAAATGCACTAGAGTTGTGTTATCTAAGACATTATCAATCACAGCAAGACCCAAAATGGATATTTAATTCTAAATTTACAAACTGTAGGAGTAACAATTTATCAAGTTCAATTGGGATTGTGTAACCAGAGGGCAAAATTATTGAAAATAAGCAACTTTTTGTTGGGAATAGTACTTGATGAAGCTAAAGCCAATGATTTTTCATTCCTTTATTGATCATGAACAAATGAAACAGAACCTCAAAAGCTGTGATACTGTGGGAAATACACAAAGCAACAAATAAACTTTGTGTAAAAGTGAACATTCAAAATCAGTAAGGTTCTTAATTAGTACATGAATGAAAGGTTTGGAATGTCCTCTGTATGCTGTTGTAAATTTATGAGTGACTAAATGTGCAGATAGTATATGAAACATAGAAAGGAGTCATTGAAAGGTCAGACTGAGAAATGCAACAGTTAGTAACCTAGTATTAATTGGAAGTAGGGAAGAGTATTATCATTAGTTTCCCCCTTTCAGCTGACTAATTAAAAGGTAAATGGGTCATATTCAGACTGCTTTGTGGCAAACACTGCTCTATAAATATATCCAAATACTAGGCTTACATCAATGGGTCAACAGTCAACTTTGTATAGCACAGAGATCAGACCACAACTGTTTCATGCAGACAAGCACCTGAAGAAAACAAGATTTTATCCAATCAGATTGACAGGGGTACTCCAAAACAAATGGAAGCTCTTGATGTAAGCAAACAGACAGATTGTTCAATTTCCTTTTCTGTTTCTAGAATAGTCCATTTCAGTAAAAGCTGTGGTGTCTGCATCCAATATTTGTAATTGGTAGTTCTAATATTTCTAAAACAAACTGAACCAATAAAAAGGAGGAACTTTTACGTTCATGTTTTCCAAGATATTTAAGTCCAAAATTTCACAGGAAAACCTATAATTGGATAAGTATGACATGTCACATGATTAGGTTTAACCAATGAGAATAGTGCACACTGATGTCCATCACTCCTTTTCCTGCCACTGTCTGAAGGCACTGTACACTTAGGATATACCGTCATCCAGATGCACCCATATTTGTGCTTCTACCTCAGTAAGGTGAATACATTGTGGAAGAGTTTGGTGCAATGAAGGCTGTGTATGAAGCAAATCATAGCACTATCATGAATGCTGTGTCAAAAGATGGTAAATGAGTGAACACTTATCAACAGTTCTAGCAATAACCTCACTGAATTACCCAGGCAGTCTACTCAGTATGCCATAGAAAACAAAACCATTATTGAAATATTTGCATAAATGATCTTCCTAAAAATAAAGGAAGAAGAACAATTATTCTTGAGAGTTCAAGTCTTTACTCTAAAATGACACAACTACATACCCTGCATGCATGTTGCCTTTTTTATTATTATTTTAGTTTGTAACTGTCAAAGACATTCTCGCAGGGAGGGACAGTATCACAGGAATACCTATAACTGGATATATACACATCACATGATTGAAACCCATGGATGTGTATTGCTCCTTTTCCAACCAATGCTAGAAGCACTTTGTGCTTGGGATGGATGCCTAATCTGTGTCCATCCAATTTATTTACCATGAGCAATCTTATATATTCTTTTAATATTTTTTTTTCAGGTAAGTAAATTTGAATTGTTCTAATGTAACCTTGCACATAACTGATAGCTTTGAATTATTTTAATGTAATCTTTAACAAAACATAACATAGCTTCATTCATTCATCAGTTATTCATTATATTGTATTGCATGCCGAATGTAATACAGAACAATTGTTTTATGATACTATTCTGTTTGTAATGAGATTATGTTGTAATTGTTGTTGTTGTTGTTGTAGGGTTTAATGCTATTTTTTAGAACACAATAGGCTATATACATGCCGGCCAGCATTAATGGTGGAGGAAGAACACAGAAAACCCCAGAAATAACCACCGACCCATGAGAAGCTACTAGCAAGCTTTCTCACATATCCACATTGGCCGAATCTGAGACTTGAACTCACGCAGACAGAAGTGAGATGGCAGTGATCCGTAGATGAAGAGTGATTTAGACCACTGGGGGCCCCTGTTATAATTGATAATTGTAATTGTAAGAGAAAGCAATGTGTGCTGGTGATGGATGCCTCATCGATATTCATCCAGCTTACTTAATATAGATGATCATATATATATATATATATATATATATATATATATATATATATATATATATAAAAGACTGTATTTCCCTTCATAAATATAAAAATGATCTGTAAAAATTCTGGATTACTTGATGGAACCTAAATACATATACTGAAAAACCTATAACAAAAGTTTAAGGAATTAAATTATCAATTACAGTGAACTACATCCTATCTGTTGCTTAATTTGACAAACTTATACAGATACAGAGACCATGTTACTAAAGAAAATATCTTTTCATTCAAAACACCAACAAGCTGACAGTGTTTGGAACAGCCCAGATGAGAGTCAGATTAGAACTTATCAATGAATGATAATAGCAACCGGGGACAATGCATGAGGGCACTTGTAATCAATAGTTAGATTTTCCCAAAATAGCAACCTCATTACCCTGGTACTTTCTCCCTTCATATGTAAAAAAATCCAACATTAGATCCAAATGTATTCATGGTTTACAGGTCAACTATCTATAATTGGTGCATAAGATATTCAGCTGTTTGTACAACATATTCAGTGGAAATGATGACATCATCTTTCAAAATGCTGTAAAACTAAATAAATGAACATGTAAATCTACGTCAATTTTTTAAATATTTTCGAAATCATTTTAGAAAAATAATGCTTGAATTTATTAAGAATATTTGAGGAAAACATGTCTTTTTATAGGTCACCCATGCTACCAAGAAAAACAGCTCTCCCTGGCTTATGGGTATGTAAATAAATTTAAACAAAACATTATAAATTGAGTTCATAAACAAATAACATTTGATTACAACGTCGACATTTATACCAAGGAATCAGAATATACAAATATGTTTCCATTACAAATGTTTATTACAAAATTTTGGTACAATTTTTGGAGTGTAATGTTTTTTTAGGTCAAGTTATGACTTTATATTTACAAATGACAGCTGACATCTAAAAGCATTGGTAGGCCTAATTATAGAGCTGTACAGATGTCACTTTTTGCCAATTATGCCAATACTGCATATGGCCGATTATTAAAATTGCCGATACCAATTATGAGACCGATTCTTTCATTATCACAGTATATATACCGTACTCGCATATAAGCTTAATAATTTAGGAAAAAATAAAAGCCTGGAAGAAGAGGGGGGGGGGGTCAGCTTATCTGTGGGCCAATGTCTAAACTTTACTGTTTTTAGGTCTTTTTGTTGACTACTGTAACGGCTGTAAATCTTGGAACATGAAACAATAATTTTTTCCGTGTCTTAAAACATAGGCATGTTAAAAAAGTAACTTTCAGTGACCCGACTATTATTAAACTATTATAAAATACTATGATTGATTTTGTTATTTTTTTTCCATGTGCATATTTTCTGATTTCTCCAACATGAAATTAAATAAAGGTAAATACAGACTTCGTAATTCGTGGGCCGGGGAGACCATGTACTATAATGTACAGTATTTACACAGTGCAAAGTGTGCATAGCATCACTTAAATCCATATTTATTCCCAAACATATTGGATGCAGATTTTGCTTTATTCATTGTTTTGACCAAATTGCATTCTTCTAGATAACATTTCAGATAGACCTTAATAGCTGTTTCATTTACAATGAATCACCTCTCAAAAGCTACTCATTTTCAATGATAAAAGCGATCCTACAAATTGAGGCAATATGTTTAAAAAGGTATGCATGTTTGATTGTACAAAGCACATAACCATCATAATTTACATGCTCATGAAGAGGGGTAATAATAAAAGCTAAAATTCTCATTTAGATCGACTAAGATCAAGATCAATCAATTTTAGTCTTGTCTTTTGGCTGAACAAACATCATAACTTCCCACACAATGGAAAGCTTGATGTTGCTGCGTCTCCTTTGATGATAGTCAGTGAAGTTCTCTCTAGTTTTGCGACAGCAGTACAGTCCAGTTCATCATTAACATGCCTGAAACTGGCTTGTGACGAGGAATTTTGAACGCTAACTATACCAGTACATTGATGCAGAGGTGTAGCTAGAGTGTTTGGAGCCCGAGGACAAGATTAATTTTTACATTCTCGGGTTCTTCCTTGTTACGTATATTTGATATAAGTCATTTATATTTATTGTTTGTTTGTTAGATTTAAATTTGGCATTATAAGTTTTAAGATTCGTTCACTGGGAGGGGGGATGACCTGTACTTTACAGAATAAACACCAAGTGTTGACCTCATTTCTGACCTGGTTTCAGAGTTGTAAACAAGCTTTTAAAATGATTGGTTGGTTCCAAGGACAAAATGGAGTTTTGTATAAACATCTTTCTATTTTAGTTGGGTCATATGCTGTTTACATGATTTCTTGAATGTAAATTTGTTCTGATAGTTTCTAGAAGATCACATGACCCTTTCCTGTTTACGTAAAAACAGCTATATAAATTATGTTTTGGAGCGAGCTATTCAGTAGAAGAACTTGGGCTTTTAGAATATTAAGTTGTGTCTTTATGAGTTATGTCAATTCATTTGGATCAAGAGGAATTATTTTGTTATTTATCTAGAAAAGAATTGTGCTCATAGATATTTTATTAACAAGAACTGACTTCATCATGTGACATCGTCTTCCATATTGGATACTTCTCTGGAATTTGAACTTAGAATTATTTGGACATTTTATTACCAGGACCTTTGCAATTTCTCTAGTGGATAATATTTTGAATTACTTTTGGATTAATTTTGGAATTGATTCTTAAAACAGTAAGTTTATTTTTCTTTTCTGAAAAATATTTGTACTCAATAAATTGTTTATTAAGTTTTACAAGCTTGTTATTTTCTCTCTTTCTATGTTACTGTTTATTCGAGCCTAAGCAAGTAACATTCCTCCACCAATAATACTGGCCGCCTATCATGTGTTGAAAAATGGCGTTAAACTCTACAACAACAGCTACAACAACATTTAATGATGGTAATTAACACTGGTATATATGATCTAAAAATGCCAGATGTTAACTCGTGTAAGTTTCTTTTGTGGGAATGGCATTGGAGTTAAGCATTCGTAGTGTGACATTCTATTTAGTGAAGATGCGAATTCTTTATACAAAAGTAATTATTTTGTCACAACAATAATTCACAGGTAATGCAACAGAACATGTAGGACTTTTCTTGTTTAGAAAAAAATGAAAATCGAGGACATAATGTAATATTTGGGAGTTCTCAGCAAAAATCAGCAGTAGTTTACAGCATGTGTTAAAAACAGTAGCTACTTTTAAGAATATTGTCTTTCAATTAATCCCCAAATCAAATGTTTATTCTTTAGTTTCCACTATTTAATTATGTTTTAAAATTCAAGCCATATCAAGATGAATGTTATAACTGAAATTATATTTTGGAAATTTATTTGCATCATCACCGATTATTTCTGCCGATACAGATTATACAGATTGTTCTAATAATCGGCCCGATGAGTATGGGCGATTAATCGGTACAGCTCTACCTAATTAATTTATAATTTTCATGGAAATTAAATTTAAACTATTTTTAAGAAAAGAAACCATTTCATAGCATTTATTATGAATATCAATCTATTCTGAATTGTGCTATAAATAGGTGAAAAAAAGTAAATAATTCGTATAAAAATGACAAAAATCATATTTTATTTTGCTTTACATTATTCCAACAAAAAAATAATAATTTGTGTGTGGAAACCAAAATATACAGAGAAAACATGTAAATGCATGTGTTTTTCAGTGTGTATTTAGGTTTTTCTATGTATTTCGGTGTTTTTAGTAACCCAACCATATGCAAGAAATTGCAAATTTCAGCTTGAAATAACTCAAAGTCAAGATTTTGCAACCAGTGACCACGACCAATATTAAAACTAGTGGACATAGCATTATGAAAGTTTCCTGTTAATTTATCTGAAAGATATAACAAAGATGAGTTCATTTTTTTTTAATCATCCCCTGTTGCAAACGACATGGACCAAGTTTTGTGCCCTTGGTGCGCCTTTTGATTTAAAAACCGGTAGTGGATATAAACAAACGGATGAACGTACAAATACTGTATGAACTGGAATACAGTTTCTAAAGTCACAGTATTAAAATATACGATTTGATCATGAACTTCAATAAGTATTGACGATAACTGGGAGACCTCAGAGAATTAAAATCTTTAAATTTAATGATACGATTTCACTGACATACCCGCCACTGTGACGAACACTATTTAAATGAACTAATCGCTGTGTTCTCATTAGCGAAGCTAGAGGTCTTAACCTAGATATGACAAACATTTTGTCCGACACTCTCCCTCAACGACTTTTGTCAATGTCGAATACCAGAAGATGTAATTTGGATAGCCTTTATATTTTCTCCATACGAAATTTACGACTGGATCAAATGCATATTCATAGCTAACACATAGTGAAAAAACTATCCAGGTTTATAACCAGTCTATGTAAAGTTTTCTGAAGCACCCATTTATTTTTACCCAAGCGCAGCAAATTTAGTACAACTCGTGTTCAGATTTACAAAATCTTTACATTATTCATTGTATTGTTTGGAAAACACTGTAATAAAACATCGAATATATATGCATACTGGTATTCAAATGCTTGTCGATAAATTATAATTTCAACTTCCGGTTTTCAAGATATGGCTTCCTTAGCGACAGGTGATTGTTGTAAACGTAGCGACAGCTAAACTGGTGGGAAGCTGACCGTCGCTTTCAGTTAAAAGAGCCATTCATATATAAAGCAGCTAGACGTCTGAAAACAGTAAGTATTTTGAAAAGTAAATTGTATGTTATTCTTAGGCTGCTTAACATTTTGGTACCAGCAGTTGCATTGCTAATCGAGGATTCAATCAGTCTCAGACACGGACAGAAAATATCACTGTAATATACTATTTAAACATAATGTATGCTTTTGGTACAAACTGAATTATCACTTACTGGAATGACATCTACTATCATTCAGTACATGTCCAGCCAGGAAAAAGTATATAGTTAAAAATATTCACCATCCTGCCATCCATACTTTCCGTCTCGGTTTGCTAATTTATATATCTGTAGAATGCCTATGTTCACTGTAGATTATATATTTTTTGTCTATGCAAACGTAGATTTTTTAAACCTGACTTTGAGTTGGATGTAAAATGGAGTCTCATTATTCTCTCTCTCTCTCTCTCTCTCTCTCTCTCTCTCTCTCTCTCTCTCTCTCTCTCTCTCTCTCTCTCAATATCACTACTGATTTGCTTTTATTTCATAGGTATTTGTTTACATCTCCATGATTTTTTAAACTCAGAAATGTAACATGTGATCTTTATTTTTAGAAGAATGAGCTGCATTTACAAATAAGCATTTAAGACTTTAACCTAAAGAGCTGACAAACTGATTTGTACATTTTGTTTTTCAGACTTACTGCAATAATTCTTTATACTTGGAAAATATGGCTTCCCCACTGGTTGAGCCACAAGGGATACCCACCATATTTGGTGAGGTTCTGGAGCAAAATGTTGCATTTTGTGTTGATACATCTGGAAGCATGTACAAAGGTATAGATGTTGTGAAAGAGCATCTAATTGAAACCCTTCTAAAGCTTGCAAAAAAGAGCAAGCCAACCATGTTTAATATCATTGAATTTAATTCTACAGTGACACAGTGGGCAGATAAGATGGTAACATGCACCCCACAAACTGTCAATGTTGCAGTGGAGTGGATTAATAAACTAAGTGCCAAAACAGGAACAAATACAAAGGATGCTTTAATCACTGCTCTCAGTGATCCTCTGTGTCAAGCTGTTTATTTGGTCACAGATGGTTTGCCTGATCAGCATCCAGCAGACATTCTAGACAGCTATGCTCAGATTGGCAGGTATCGACCTGTCCACTGCATTTATCTCTCCACAGAGGACAGTACAGACAGCGCAGCTATTGAATTTCTGGAGGATTTATCTATAGAATCTTATGGTTCATTCCATATAGTTACCTTAACTGTGCATGGCTGTGTTGAACGTATTACTCCACTCTTTAGAGCTGATCATGCACATGAAAGAATCATTAGGACAGTAAATGGTACAATCAGGCCACAAACCCAAGATTGCAGTGTAACCACAACCTTGCAGGTTGACCCAGAAGAAAGTATAGAGCTAGCACCCCGCGTTTTCTCATTGGGTGGATACCCTTATCCAGATTATCTCTATCCTCCCTATTATACCCCTAACTGGAGACACTGGATAGGCCCCTACAGATATTATTATCCTTATGGCTGGAGTCGATACAGAACAGCTAAGAGCTGGTTAAAGAGCCAGGAAACTATGCATGAAAATGTGAAGACAGCTGAAATCTCCCCAGCTGCAGGCTCACTACTGATCAACAAGAAAGTTTTTGCAAGAAGAATTGAAGATGGCTACTTCTACCTTGGCACTGTTAAAAGTCAGGTGAGCTACCTTATCATTTATTTTGATCACATGTGTCATTGTTTATGTAATTCTGCATGTGAAATTTGCTTTTTCTTATTGCACACTATTATGTTCTTAAATTTTTGTAATGTACTTGCATTTATCTTTGATTGGCAATCAGAAAAGGTGTATCCTGTTGACATATTAATATTTGCACACATTATGAAAGGCACATCAAACATGTATCTGTCATAAACATGCCTGTTTAAAGATGGCTATAATAGTCCAATTTCGTAGTATAAAAGTTGGCCAGGAGAAATTTGGAAGATTTATAACTGTGGTAAAGTAATTATTTCCAGATACAGTGTCATGCTGCTTTTCTACACATGCATGCATGTTTGATTTTTTTCCTCACTTATAATGTCTAGCAATAAATGAAACCTTGATTTTCTCTGTATTTACAACAAAGTATTGTATCTAACACCACACATGATGCCTTGTTAATGCATTTTGGAGGTTAGTTTCTTGTTTATTTTTTTTAGCTGTGTTCATCAGTCTCTAGTACATGTATCATCAGCATAATAGATCAGACACTTTTAAAGTATAAACTATTATGGTCCCAAGTAACTTTTATTTATCTAAAGGCAGCTGCCAGGCATAAACCACTCATATTAGTGCTGTTAATTTGCCTAATATATGATTACTTTTAAAGAATCAGAGGCAAACTTGGTCAATAGTCTTGAAAATGTAACTTTCACTCTTGCAGGACATTTTGTCCAACAAGTTATGAATCTTTGCATGCCTAATAGAACCACACTCACTGTAAGTAGAGAGCTTAAGTGGGATAACTGGTAAGGTTATGGTTGGCCTAATTTGATTGGTTGATCAGCCAGTGCTTATAACTGCATGTTGGTGTGTTAAGAGGGAAGATTAATGGATGCTGAAAGTATAAACCAATATTTGAAAAAAGGTTTTACTCAAAATTTACATATCAGTCAGTTGATCTGCTTGCAACTAATGCCAGTCTAAGTCATTTTGTGCAGGCATGGTCTGATGCTAATTTCCAAGACTGGATCAAGTTAAATTATTTTGGTTGGTACCATTTTTATTCTGGACCAGCTACATATTGGTATAGACTTTGGTGAAAATTGCTTGGGTATAATCAGAAAGTTAATGCCAATAAGAGAGTAGTGATATAGCTGAAGTTATTTTAAAAGAAAATGCTATTTGTTTTAGGACATTAGTAAAACAACATACCGGGTAGCTACAAAAATGTTCAATACAAACATGCGTATAATGACAGTGATTTGGCCAAACAAGAAATCATACAATGCTTAAGTGGAAATTTGAGGCAGCATACTTATTTTAGTTCTTAGATTGTCAATGTTTGTTTGTTCTGGCTAGTTGTATATTGTGCAGTAGTTAGTTTTATTATCTGTGCAAATTTTCACGAGTAAATCTGGCTTTTAGATTATTATCACTGAAAAAATGTATAAAGGCAAAGATTTTTTGCAATTGAAGCACATGTGTTCATCTAGATATCCATTAAATTAATTGATTACCAATGAAATTTTTGATTTCCATTAACAAAATGAATAAATAAAGCTTTTCATCTAAACACCATACTCATAGCATCAGTTCCCATTTTCTATTGACCAAGGATCAAATAGAGACTGAATGTATGGAACAGAAATCATAGCATGATCAATGACACCTTTCAAGAAACTAAAGTGCAATAATGAAGATTTCATTGTCATATTTGACAAACTAAAACTAAATAAATCCAATACAATTGACCTATGTTTGATTATTAATCATTTTCATTTGTATGAGCCATATATAATCAAGCCGAAAATCCATTTACCTAGATGGCTTTATTATTATTATTGGTGCAAATTAATTACTGACATTGCTTCCATTTTATGAATCAAGAATCAAACATCAGTACCTGTTTTCGAATGATCAAATTTCAAATACAGTATAGACCAATAACACACAAAAAAATGAGACTGGTTCTTGTATGCATTCTCTTCAAAATAGATCTTCAAAGTATTTATAATCTGACAAACAATTATTATGACAAATTCCATGTTTCCCCATCAGTTCAGTCAATTGTTTTATTGTATATTTGATGTGCAGTTTTTACCACTGCTGTTTCTGTTACATGAAAATTGTAACACTGCTGTTTCTGTTACATGAAAACAGTAACACTGCTGTTTCTGTTACAACTCCACTAAGCAGCTAAATTATTTTGCAATTACATAACGATATACAAGTCTTGTCATCTTGCTGGAGTCAATAAAAGAAATGTCAAAAACTTTTGCATAATGTTTCACATCTAGATAATATAGTTTATCAGATGTTTCATGTTTTTCTAACTTGGACAGAATAGTCAATTTTGAAAATACAAGGTGAAGTAAACAAGTCAACCTTTTGCACTTTACTTTTGTTTAAAAGTAATAAATGAGCCTTGTAGATTTTACTGCCCACCCTGTACCATTGAATGTCAACCTGTGAAACTTTCTGAGAACTGTACTGCTGCTTTTTTTTCAAACTATTTCATTTTTGCCCCCCCCCCCTTGATACAACATAATAAATTCCCTTAAAAGGAAAGCAAATATTTGACTTTGAAAACTGAGATGAAATACTTAAGTTGTTTAGACTTGAAGAAATGAAGAAGGTCTATGTATTCATGATGATAATTTCACCACTTTAAAACATCAGTCTTTATTAGCAACAGTTGTGTCAGGACATTTTTAAAGGGTCAAGGAATAATATCCTGTCTCAAAGACAAATACTTCAGAATAATGCATAATTGCAAACTTTAGAAATTTAGTCTCCTGAAATTACACATTCTCAGTCTTTTTAGTTCTTGTTCTAAAATGAAGGGCATATCATATTCCCCCCACTCTCTCCCTCTCCCATTGCCAGTCAAGCTAAAAAAAATCAGTTGTAAATCTGTTATGGAACACATTACCATATATTCTCACCTGTAAATTGACTCCATATGCAAACTGAATAGATCACATCATGCAGATCTGGGTCTATGCAGTTTATTAATAATAATCAGTAGAACCATACATCATGGAGCTTGATATGCTGGTTAATTATGCAATGACATATAAGGGTTTATGTTCTTTGCAGTTGGACTTTTGGATCCATTGCAAACAACATAGAAACTGATCTGACATGGCAAAAAAAGGGCCATACACTGTATTTTTTGTATGATCATTTAACTATACTAAGAACACATTATAGTGGAGAATTATATTGTTTTATTGGTAGATTATTTTATAGATACTCAGTCTCATAAGATATTGTTTTAAGTTCAACATCTATAATATTTCTCAGTTTTTTTATTTACATAAACATGACATCAATGTTGAACTGCTGTGTACTATATATACTCTATTATAAGTTGTTAGTCCAGTCAAAACTGCACAAACCCAGATCTGCCATCACATAATGTGCCATCAGATCTGAGTCTGTGCAGTTTGTTAGGAGTTATCAGTAGAACAAACAACATGGAGCCATATTTGAGATCAAGGCCTGCATTGTTTGCATCTGGAATGAATTTGTAAGCAGGTACATACGGTATATGTTGTATGCAGTATTGCTGTTAACATTGCAGACTTTGCCATATCACCAAGGACAAACAATACAAATACATAGAGAAACCTGGATCATGTGTAACACTTGGCCAGACTGGGAAATATACCTGTCTCCAATGAAACAATGTGTGTGTTAATCACAAATGGTTATTACTTGATTTATATCAGGGTGATAATACACATGCCAGACTGGTTATCTTATGAATTTGACCTTTTATGGGAATAATCAGGACTTTGTTACAAGCAAATATGTGACCATTTACAAAGGCTTCTAAAGTATGTCAACTGTGGCAGTCATTGGCAGCCCCTTTTTGCCCCAGAATTACTAACACTCTCAAAATATAAAGTTCCCTTTGCTACCCCTATTTAAAATATTTGCTCCAACCCTCCATGTATTATGCCTCATTTCAACAAGGAATAAATTTGCCATGTAGTTAAAAACTCTCATTCATCCTGATTTTCACACTGGAATGGAGATGATGGAGAAAGACTCATAAGTGCTGTGTTTACAGATGTCCCAGCCTGGGCTGATAAAGGTCACTTTCCATATTCATTATAAAATATTCTTTTTAGACAATGAACCAACTGCCTTCAACTTTACATTAACTGTTTGAAATCATAATGTATTTTGTATTTTATATAATAGTTGCCAGGGTACCAATGTTTGGATGCCTGTACTAAATTTCATATCACACAACTCTGAATAGAAATGTCCAAGTTAATAATGCAAAAGCTAATTAACTTTTTGCTTTACTTTAATATTTATCCCATGGCATTTTATTCTGTTGTACCATTGTTTGTAGAAATGGGATATTGAAGGAACATGGTTCTGTTTTCTGACTTCAGCATACAATAATATTTTGATTATATTTTGATAAAATTTAATTTTTTGAGGTATTAAATTTGTAACCAAGAAAGATAACTCAACTTGGGGTGGGGGTAAAAATAAAAGAAAACTAACAAACACTACATCCCCACACAAAAACTCTTAATTATGCAGGGTCTGCTATAGAACTGAACATATAGGGGACAACACCCCCCAATCCCCATTCAAATATGAGATGAATTTTTGGAATATGTATTAGAATTAATGAAGAACTAAAGATTGGGTATGAAAATATACTGCACGATTTTCACACATATTTTATCTTTTGGCATGACTTTTTAAAAAGAAGTTAAAATCCTGCAGTCACAATTCCTGGAGTAACCCTTACTTGATATGCACCTGTTAGGATTAATTAATGACTTTATTAGCTTGAAAATGTTGTGACTATTCTATCTTTTGTCTGATCAACTGAGCTTGTTACCACTCTGTAAGCCATCATTTCTGATCCAGTTTTGATCAGATTTAGAATATAGGCATAAATGATCATGATCTACCAGAATTTTCGCTATTACAGAAATCCACACATATGAATAAATTGGTCTTGCATCTGATTGGCTGAGCTTGTCACCACCCAGGATACCATAATTTTATTATGATTTTTATGAAATTTGAAATTAAGCCTTATGTGACCAAGATGTCTTTGATAATCATCAAGAATCATATTAGCTAAGGTTGTTACCACTCTGGTAGAACTGCATTAGTGGTCTAGTGATTAGAGTGCCAGCCGCGGAAGCAGCAGGTTGTGGGTTTGATCCCCGGCTGAGTCATACCAAAGACTGACAAAATGGTACTAACAGCTGCCTCGCTTGGCGCTCAGCATGAAGAGATTGTATTAGGACTGGTTGGCCTGGTGTCAGTATAAAGTGCTGGGTTAGACATCATGCTACATGTCTGCGGCATGATGCCCCAGTTCTAGACATCACTATAAACTGCCTCACTGCAGACATCATAGCGATATGACTGATTTTCTTGTATTAATGAGGTGATGTTGCATATAATTGGATAATTTTGTTACCATTCTGAAGGTCATGTTTCAGATATAATTTTGATCAGACCGGAAGTAGACTTTTATTAATCAAGATCTCACATTATTTTAATAACAATTGAGATCACAACATATTAATGAAATAATATTGCAGCTGAGCTTGTTACAACTCAGGAAGACTTATAAAGATCTCATTCGGTATCAAATTTTTCTGAGATCTTAATGATACAGGCCCACATTCCAAGTTTGATCCAAATTAGATCAGAAATAATACTTGAATCCAGAGTTGGATTAAGCTCTCATTATCAAATTCATCCAAAAATCATGATGATATAATCCCATATTCCAAGTTGATCAAAATCAGATCAGAAATACATGTATGTGGCTTCCAGAGTTAAATTAACAGACAATATCAAAGGGTCATACCTTATGCACACTTGGCTTTACTGACCATGTGAGCTTAGTTAAGGCTTGATAAAAAAAAATTTAAAATATTAGAACATATAATTTTTAAGGAGTTTGCTAAAAATGTCAAAGTTACCTCACTAAATAATAAAGTTAAAAATTAAATATGCTTAGACATGCATGCAACTTACTTTTGATTAAACAAATGTTTTTGCTTTTTTTATACTGAAAATGTATTTTCTTTACCTTTTTAAATTTTCAATAAATTGGGTTCTAAATATATATTTTCCTATTGCTTTGATGTAAGTTGTTCTCTATCCAAAAAGTGACACCACTGCATACATTTAACGATGGAATATTGATAAAAATAAATAAATAATAAGATAATAGCATTAAAGATGAATTTTAAAGCAATGATATGCAATATTTTAATCAGCATTGCAGCCTAAATGATACATTATTTTATTATGCCTATACTACTTTTACGGTACCAGGCTGTGCAATATGACAAATATATATGATATTTCAATGAATTACGTAACATTAATGGGGGGGAGGATTATTCATGTGTGTTGATGTGCAATGTAGACATGGTATATTTTGGAATCATTTGTATCATATGTTAGTAGGTTATATATTGTGTTGAATATGCACAGATGTAATGACTGTGATATAAAATGAAGGGAAAATAATAGATTCAAATTTCAAACTTGCAAGTGATTATTATGATATTTAAGTTTTAATTCTCAACTTGGAAGAATCTGGAAATGTTAAACTTTAGGTATATTGCAAATTTATTTGGTTTCAATGGTGTCAATATTTCTTTTAAAAACAACCCCAAAAACAAGAAACCTTTGGTAATTCTTTTATTCTTAGACTTTGTTGAGGCCTTTTTTTTGCAGAGAAGAATCATTCTGTTAGGGACTTAAAAATGTTAAAAAACAAGAAATCTATTTTAAACGTATCGCAAGAAATCACTGACTTCAAAATACATGTATATTAAAGCTTTTTGGGTTGGTGTGGTGGGTTACTAATTGTATAGGGTTTATATTGTAATGATTGATGACAGATCTCCACCTGAAATGGACTGACCTGCAGCTGTCTAGACAACACTTTATTGCAGGCACTATACGTGTTTTGATGACTACAGCATATATTTTGGTATGTTTTCATTACCACCTATCCATGAAATGCAGGCATTTGTCAGCTAAGTAAACCTCAGACACTTACTTGAACTGAATTAAAGTTATTAATCATGACAGCTAGGATATATATGGACTTACTTGGATTATTCTACAGTAGAATCATAAAATATACCCTGTACTTGAAATGTAGATAATGAAAGCCACTCACTATATCACCCCACTTCAGATGTGGGTATGGTCTTCAACACCAAAGAATTTGTTCAGTTTTGTTCTGTTATTGCAGCTTGATTTTTTTTTACTTGCATTAGCTTTTACCTGTTGAGAATTAATTATAATGTGATTTCCCATGATATAGTCATAGTAGTAATTCTTTTTATAATTGTTGTTGTAATGATGTCATAACTTTATATAAAGAAGAAGCTAGGTTGTTTAACAAACCAATCTTCCATGATTAGTTGTGAACCTGTATAATGCATTAGCTGAGTTAAAGAAAAGTAATTGTTTTTAAGAATAACAATACTGAATTACACAATATCACACCATTGATAGTTTTTGTACATGCAATTTATAGAGCTTCTTAAAACTTTAGCTTGGAAGAGTCACATAACCTTATATTGGGGTAGAAGGGAAGTACATGTATATGGTTTGGCTCAGGGCAATGCAAACCTCTTCATATAAAACTCTGAATTTGGTTTAGGTAAATATAAATTCTTGTTTGTAATGGGACTTAGTTCTTGCATATGTAAATATTACACAAATAAAAATTACTTGTAAGGTAATGAGGAGTTGAACAAGTCCAGTGCTGTCTCTTTTATCTCATAAAAAGGCAACCAATGGCAGCAGGAGCCATGGTGGTCCTAAAAGACAACCATTGGCAGCAGGTGCCACTGTGGTCATTAAATGCAGCAAATGGCAGCAGGAACCATAGTGGTTATGAAAGGCAACTAATGGAAGCTTGAGTCAGAGTACTACCATAGTTAATGTGCCAGACATGCAACCACAAGGATGCAGTTTGGATGAACATATGACATACTGGATAAAATTGTGTATTCTTGGCCAAGGTACTTTACTCCAATTGCCCTGGTACTAAAGAACTTAATTATGTTGCTATGCTGTAAACAAGGTAAACAAAAACGTAGAAAAGGTTACCTTAAAAATTCTTACAATGCAGGTGATTGCCGGTATGTAATTCCCATAAATAGCAGCATTATAGAAATGTAGCCCTGTATGACCAGTAACAATTTAAACAATTTTCATGCAGTTGTTAATTGCATTATATTAAATTTTTATTTCATTGGGATTTAAGCCTTATTTCATAGTCTTGAAGTTTGAGTCATATCACACTTGCTGACAGCATCACTGATGACTACATGTTTCTCCATCATGTTTTAATGGTACTTTTAATACAGTACTAGCTATATTTTACTGAGGAAATGGTAGCTAAGTGCCTTTTCCAAAGTCACAGCAATTAAAGAAGCCTACCTGAGCTGGCAAGGGTGGATATCCAACCAGTGGCCCATGGATGCTGTTCCAACTGAGCTACTGTTACTCCCTTGTGTTAGAAAGGAAACAAATTACATGTATAATTCTGAAAATGGACGTGTTTGAAATCAACAGTTTCCTTTATTTCATCACAAGCATAAAACTCTACATTTAGATTGGATGAAATTTATATAATTAAATATTAATTTAAAAATGTACATTTTGGAAATTTGTATTTTAATTTTTTTTAAGCACTTGTGAGAGCAAATGTCAAACTGAACTTGTAGCTAGCTGTACATGTGCATATATTGGTATTTGTGTTTTGTTGTCCCAGATTCTAAAATGAGTTTGCTAATTTGAGTCAATGCTCAGATATTTGTGGTGCATTCTTTGGCAAGCCAGTCAAATCTTATTATACATTTTTGTATATTCTTGCTTCTAAGTCATATACAAAGGCACATAGCTTAGGTTCAAATCTGATGTCACATAATAATCTGGCAGATCATTATATATATATATATATATATATATATATATATATATATATATATATATATATATATATATATATATATATATATATATATACATGTATATGGTCATTCTTAATTTGAAGAAGTAATCAAGAGTAAATATGAAACAATTATTATTTAATATCTATGTTGTTAACTATCTTTCTTGTAAATAACGTATACAAAAGGAGATTGCATTATCTGATTTATTTTCCATAGTCTATGGAAATAAGAGGAAAAGATGGAATCTTCAGGGTGAGTTTGACACCATAAACATTCAGCTGCATTAGTTTAACTTAGAATGAAGTGATAGTGCCTTTCTTTGCTCTTCGTATTTTTTTCTTTTGGGGAATCTACTAAAGTGTAGTTTATTATTTCCAATAACATTGATCTCTTTACATAACTCTGTGTTTCAGTCTTGTTTGCCTTCTTTTGGTGTTGGCAAGTGTACCTATCAAATTGGCATCACAAATATGATTGCAGAGAAAATTAACTTGACCATGTCTCGCACATCAAATATGTCTGGTCCTCTTCTAATCCTCTGGATTATGTCTGATTCATGCATTAGTGTATATTTGAGAAGGTAAATGGTATCCAGATCCGATATTGTTTAAAACATTAATCATCAGTGAAGTACTTTAACATGCAGTTGAATTTCAAGATTTGACCTGTAAAGTCCAGTTCAAATAAAACATTTCAGCATTTTTAAAGAATGTTATTGAGAATATCTGCTTATTCATAGAGATAGTGCTGAGTTGATAATAGAATCTGCTAATATTAAGTCACATTAAAAAGGAGTTCTTCATTGATGGTTTTAAGAACTGGACCACAAGTACTTGACATAAATCCATGAAGTCCATGAAAAAGTCCTAAAGAAAGTTCTCAAATGAAATATCTCAGACATTCCTGTGCTATAAACAAACTTTGTAATGTCCAGCATATCTATATATAGTCCGTGGTCAGCATAAAGGTCAAATATTGTAACTTGTTTCAGGATTTAAAATTATCAATTTATGGACAAAATGTGCAGTAAAAACATTCTAAGAAATTGTACAAATGATGAGAAAATTTGCAAAATTTCCAATTCCACAGCAATTTATGAGCTTCATACAAAATCTTTAGTTTGCTGAGAAATCAGCAGGTGTGGTCATCCTGCTAGACTAGTAGCAAGATTATCTCATAGATTTACAGCAAGAGTGCTTGATGAGGGATATCATAGCTATCTAAAATTTGTTTGTATTTCTTTCTAATTTTGAATATTCAGATTCATGGAAAATTTGTGAAGATATTGTTTCAGTGCCTTTGTATCACTGCATAACATGAAGTGCAGAATAGGTCTACGCAGATAGGTCTGGCTAGTGTAAAAGGGTAATTAATGATAGCTATCTTTTCAGCAGGAAAATGAACACAAAAAGTTCCAAGTTCTATTTATCCGGTTCATTTTTTTTTTTAATGTGTCTGTACATTAAAAATTGGAGTATAAGTGACATACATTTTAATTAATGCATTGATTTATTCTATCTATTTAACATTTATGTTTTTTTTTCTATGTGCTTTTCTTATTTATACTGTTGAAGTAGAACTTAAAGTAGCTGGTCCATTTTGCTTGTTAGGACCTGGAACAATCTTACTCAAATCTAATAGTCATTTATTCATGTTTTGCCTGCAATCAGAGCTTCAATCTGGGCACTGAACCTGCTTTTATATTATTCATAATATGGTTATCATATGCAATGCAGCTTCATCAAGATTACAACATGGTATGGACCAGTAATACTACATTCAAAAAAAATGCTGACAAAGAAAATTAATGAATAAAATATTTTAGATTCATGTAGGCCATGCAAGATAAACGGACAGTTAATTGCCTATTATGTTCCCCTAAGTTAGATTTGAGCTCGCACTCAATCCAGTGTAAAAAAAATAATTTGTAGAATATTTTGGCATTATAGAAATGTTTACCTATGTAGAGCATAAAATTTAGAAATATATGTACTTCTATATTTATTTTTAAGTAAAAATTTACCACTGGTCACAAGTTTCAGATTGTGTGTAATCTAGACATTTTATGACTATTGAGCAAAGTCAATTAGTGAATTATGTGATGTTTGATTAAAGTTTATGTTAATTGCCCATCATACATGCAACATTGATTACTCATCCAGTATGGTATTGTAAATAATTTAAGATATAGCACTGTCTGTCTTTAGGGCCCTTCATTATAACATACCCAGTTGTTTCTGTTATAAGGCTCACATGGTAGATCCCATTTTATTATGTGGGAGTTTAACATTGTATGCATAATGTATTTCATTACAAGGAAGGTTTGGTCATTATATGCTAGTAATATTACCGTATTTTCCCGCATATATCCCGCGTGTTATACCAGATTTTACAAACCCCGCAGGGGGGGTGCGGGTTATATAAGGGTGCGGGCTATATCACAATTTTTTTACACATAATAATATTTCAATATATTGTTTGAAAAACGTAACTACATAACATATATTGTTCTAGCTTTGTTTTGCTACTCTCTCAATATCAAATTTTCTGCCTGTGGCTCTATTGCCATGCACTTCAGCATACGCAATGGCAGTTAGCTTGAAGTCGGCTGTGTAAGACTTTCGTTTCGGCATTTTTGAAATTAAACAGAAAGAAATTATTTAAACTCGAATCTACACTTCACAAGAATACACTTCACAAGAATACAAGATTATTTAGAAATGTCCGTGTTTATGTAGCCTGTAGTTGAGGCACAGCTCCTATAGACAGCCTACGCACACAAGCTACTGTGTACCGTGTTTTTTTGAGCAAAGGTCGTCGGCTTACTTTGATGATGGTGCCGCTAAAGGCTCCAGTTGAAGGGTCAAACAAATACCTGTTTGTTATTGCTGCGGCAACTTCAGATAATTGTAGAACATTGAAACAGATTTGTTTTATTTCTTTAGTATATATCAGTGCTTCAAAGGTAATCAGTTCTATTTGAAGTGTCAGCAAACGTATTTTTTCTTCTTCCATCTGGTATTTGTTTTTAAATTAGTTTCATCTGCTTGACTGTACTCATTTTACGTTTCCGCAATCTGCGGATTCGGATTTTAACTAGTCAGTTGCATAAAGTAATAAGGCCAGATATCATCATTAGCGGATTATTATATAACAGTGCACTGTTAGTGTGGTTTGTCAGTATGAGACAAGGACTTGTTATTTTAACAATATATTCCAGTACATTGTTTCCTGTCATGGTGCCTTTGATTTTCTCTACTCCAAACGCAAGACTGTATATACGGTTTTTATCAGCCAAAATTGGTGTCGCCACAAATATCACCAGATGGTATATTTTGCCACCAAAACGGAAAACAGAATCGCAGTTTGCTACATCAGCGAAGCCCCGTGATCCTGTAATTGATTTCATTTCCGATTGTAGCTGTATAAATATATCTATGGTTGCGGGTTATACAAAGGTGCGGGTTATGCCAACGATTTTTTACACAAAACCCCAAAACCCGCGGGCTATATGAGGGTGCGGATTATCTGCGTGTGCGGGATATATGCGCGAAAATACGGTATACGTATAACATACATGATTTTAAGATGGTCTCACTATGAAGTGGTATACTCAGTGTTCTCACTATGAGGTGGTATATTCTATGATCTTACTATGAAGTGGTATACTCTATGGTCTCACTGTGTGGTGGTATAATCTATAGTCTCACTATGAGGTGGTATACTCTATGGTCTCACTATAATACAATTTATACTATGGTCTCACTATGAGGTGGTATACTCAGTGGTCTCACTATGAGGTGGTATACTATATCGTCTCACTATGAAGTGGTATACTTTATGGTCTCACTGTGTGGTGGTATAATCTATTGTCTCACTATGAGGTGGTATACTCTATGGTCTCACTATAATACAATTTATACTATGGTCTCACTATGAGGTGGTATACTCTATGGTCTCACTAAAAGGAGGTATACTCTTAAGTCTTACTATGTGGTGGTAATCTCAATGGTCTCGCTAAGAAGTGGTATACTCAATGGTCTCACTATGAGGTAGTATACTCAATGGTCTCACTGTGAGGTGGTATACTCAATGGTCTCACTATGAGGTGGTATACTCAATGGTTCCAACAGACAACACTATATCAAGAGAGTGCTGTTTAAGATTTCTTACCCACCCACATAACGTTATGCCTTCAATTTAATATTCAGCTTTTCCTTGCTGTAAAATGCTTTGTAACTAAATTAGAGAAGTTAGATTACAGTAAATTACATGTTCATACATATTTTCTAGTTCTTAAATCAATCGTATGTTATTAAAGAATATTAAAGTACTTCAAAATTGCAAAACATTTAGTCAAAAACATTATTCATAGTTTCACAAATAAAACTAATGTTTGTTGTTTATAGTCTCTTGTGTAAAGATTAGACATTAACTGATATTACTATTAATCATACATAAGAGCAAGGAGTTACTATATGTACTTGATTATAAGTCAATTCAAACTGCAGACTGCATGGACCTAGATCTGCCATCACAAAATGTGCTGTCAGATCTGGGTCTATGCAGTTTGCTGGAAGTAATCATTAGAACAAAAAAAAACTGACCCAATTTTCATTGCATTTTACTAGTGCAGAAAAAGTTCTGTATTGTGTGCAGTTGGATTTGACTTATAAGCAAATATATACAATAATGTATGCATGTTTAACAAGGATATTATTCCCAAGATACATTTTACTGGTATATAGGAAACAGCTGAGTAGAATCAAGCACCATTACTGTCAAAATACATGCATTGCTGGTACACAGGAAACAGCTTAGTAGAATCAAGCAACATTACTGTCAAACATGTTTTATTGATACATAGGAAACAGCTGAGTAGAATCAAGCACCATTACTGTTATAATATATGCATTACTGGTACACAGGAAACAGCTGAGTAGAATCAAGCACCATTACTATTATAATATATGTATTACTGGTACACAGGAAACAGCTGAGTAGAATCAAGCACCATTACTGTCAAATATATGCATTACTGGTACACAGGAAACAGCTTAGTAGAATCGAGCACCATTACTGTCAAACATGTTTTATTGGTACATAGGAAACAGCTGAGTGGAATCAAGCACCATTACTGTCAAACATGTTTTACTGCAACATAGGAAACAGCTGAGTAGAATCAAGCACCATTACTGTCAAACATGTTTTACTGGTACACAGGAAACAGCTGAGTAGAATCAAGCACCATTACTATTATAATATATGTATTACTGGTACACAGGAAACAGCTGAGTAGAATCAAGCACCATTACTGTCAAATATATGCATTAATGGTACACAGGAAACAGTTGAGTAGAATCAAGCACCATTACTGTCAAATATATGCATTAATGGTACATAGGAAATCTGATTAGAATCAAGCAAATCATAGAAGGAAAAGCATAAATCTTTTTATAAAATTCCATTTGATGTGTTATCTATTTAAATACCATAACAATAGGGGACAGACCAAGACATTATATAATTCTAGTCAAGGTAATAGCCTGAGGAAATAATCTGCTATATACATTTATCACCACAAGACCAAATTTAAATCATGCCTAAGATCTCCAAATACCGAAGCAGGTCACAACAATCATAACAGAGGTTCAGATGTGCATTCAGAACACAGGGTTCTTTTCAGTTTATGTATGTACATGTATATTACATTTAAACAGAAAGCTCAAGGAATGTCATTATTACCAAAAATTATCTTAGATTATTCATTTTGACTGTTCTTGTTGTTGTTTTAGGGTTTAACGCCATTTTTCAGCACACAATAGACTATACATGGCAGCCAGTATTATTGGTGGAGGAAGAACCCAGGAAAACCCCCATAAAGAACCACTGACCCACGAGAAGCTACTGGCAAGCTTTCTCACATAACTGTATTAGCCGAATCTTAGACTCGAACCCACGCAGACAGAGGTCAGATGGCAGTGATCCGTAACAGAGAGTGCTTTAGACCACTCGTGGCTCTCATTTTGACTGTTAAAAATGAAATGCCTAAATTATAGATATGCTTCTAAGTAAAGTGAAACAGCAAACAAAGATCCTGATCTGCAGTAGCATAATGTGCCTGCATATCTGGCTCCATGTTATTTGTTCTAATGATTACTCCTATCAAACTGCATAGACCTAGACCTGCCAATGTTAATGTCCGACAGATCTGGGTCTATGCAATCTATGCAATTTGTTATGAGTAACCAATAAAACAAACATCATAGACTCTGATCAGCAGGCATATGATATGGCAGATCAGGATCTTTATTCTTTGCAGTCTGACTCAACTTATAAGCGAGAATATATGGCATTCTATTATTCGTGTGTATAGTCAAGAAGTGGACTCTGGATGAACATAAATCACTATGGAATAATTTGTATACAGTGTCCAAAGCTTGGGTCAGATTTTGTTGATATTGTGAGAAGTGTCTGTTTACAATGTCTTAAAAATTGTATTGAAAGTTGTTGACAATGTATGAAGCACTTCACAAGTACTATATCATTGTGTCACTGTTCTTTGAACCTTCAAATCTCTTTATGTGTACCAAGTGTTGTTTCATATTGAAGTAACCAAATTTAAAATTTAAGCAAGCTAATTTCATATTTAAACAAACCAGATTAATAGTTGAGCAAGCTAACTTCATATTTAAGCAAGCTGGTATTATAATATTTAAGCAAGGTTGTTTTACACTAAGGCAAGCTTTTACTTTAAAAAAAAATATGTATTCTGTGAGACTCAAGGTGTGTTAGTATTGATTATATTCAACTTCAGTGCTTCAATGTAGCTATTACTATTCACTGAACAAATATTCTGAATAAAAAAGAGATAGCCATATTCACACAGTATTCAAGTTGCCACCACAATTTAAACTCTGGAATAGAAATTTAAGGGTTATATGAAATTCATGTATGTATAAGTCAAATTGTTATTGCTCAATCTAAATACTGAGTGAGCTGTTGTCTTGCATTTACCATTATGTTCCTTGACTTGTGAAGGCTGACTTGAGATTACCTAGAAACATTTCAATTAACAATTACTGAATGTTCTCCATTGATATGCCATAAAAATACAGTAATATTGATGTTGATTCATCCTCAGGAGAGTATGATCCAGACTTCGACCTCCTACCCTTATACCAAAAAGCGATCCTAATTGACTATACCTCAACCTCAACCAATCTGACATACGACGCGACAAATGAAAACTTGGACATAACAAACGGAAGTAAAGAGGGATTAAACCTCTCAGAACCATCAGACGTGACTGACGGGGGACCTATGCCCCCAAATGATATTTCACAGTAATAAATAAACTAACTTTAATTAGATATAGATAAAAGATAAAGTATTATAATATTGCCACCTGGAAACCTAAAATGGAGGAATCAAACTTCCATATTGCATCACTAAACATAAATGGAATAGATAAGGACAAATTTGCACAACTAATAAAATTAAAGCAGGACATCTTACTAATACAAGAAACACACAATAAGTTTACACCAAATATTATAGCAGAACTAGAATCCAAAATGGACGCAATAGTTGTAAATAGCGAAGCACATGAAAACGATAGGAAAGCGGTGTAATGTTTAGGTTTTATAATGAGAGAGGAAAAATGCTGCTTCTACAAACACTTCTTTATTCCATAACATACAGAGTATATCTGATCTCTGACCTACATCTAACACCCTATCTGTCGTCAGCCTTGTCTCCAATTCCTAACATACTGATTCAGCAGTGGGAAAGTCTACAGTACCGTATAGCACTGCTTCTAGAACACTACATCCCTCCTTTTCTTTCAGATTTAAAATTTGTTCTTAAATTGAAAATCAGTTCACCATATTTCGAACTAGTCATAATGGTAATAATAATGTATGTCTTAACAACCGAAATTCATATAATAGAAATTCATGAGTGCAATAAAACTTGCGTCGTGATTTTTTTTCTTCTTGTTGATAATGTACAAATGGTAAACTTAGAACTGGGTAAAGTAGGTTTTCAGTTCTCGCAGCATAGTCCTAATAATGATCTGAGTTCTGAGTTATCTACTTCTACAGAACAGTTTACAGGTATAACAAATTACACGTGGTAAAGCTTCTAAAAGTTTTATATTATTTTTTTTTACACACATAATCCTTTAGATAGTCTGGTGGTTTTCTGATTCGGGATGATCTCCTTAACGCTAGGTCAAATGATGAATATGTGTCACATTTATCTCCATCTTTCTCTAGATTTATTGTATCATATGTCTGGTCGTCAGATGGTGGAATATGTGGTGAATTCTTTACTGTCTTGAAGAATGACGAGTTTCTAGTTATTTGACGGTCTTCTCTTCTCACTGTTATCATTGATCCCTTTTTGTTAATAACTTCATATGGTTTGGGGTCGAATGGAGTTGACAACTTGTCTCGCGTTTCTTGTTTTACTAGAACACTGTCTCCAACTTTGAAATTTGATTTCTTAGCTTTCCTAGTTTGATCTGCATAACTCTTCATCTTTTCCTTTTTCTCCTTATCGGTTTTCCTTGTTTTGTTGTCATCTGGTTTTATTTGTATACTTGGGAGTTTAGTTCTCATTTTTCGTCCAAATATAATTTCTGCTGGAGATTTTGTTGTTGTTGCATGAGGTGTGGCTCTGTAATTGCGTAAAAAGTTGTATATTTCTTGTTTCCAGCTTTTGCATTCTGCATTAGCTGCTTTGATTATTTTTCCAATTGTCCTCATAAACCTTTCTGCTTCGCCATTAGCTTGAGGCCATAAAGGTGTGATTTTCCTATGCTTGAAACCCATGTATTCTGCAAACTTTGTAAATTCGTATCCATTGAATGGCGGTCCATTATCTGTCTTTACAACTTCTGGTATTCCGAACATTGAAAATATTTTGTCAAGTTGCGGAATGACTGTTTTTGCAGACGTTGAGTTAATAATTTCAACTACTGGATATCTTGAGTAGTCATCAACAAGTACCATTAAGTAGACTCCGGATGGAAAAGGGCCACTGAAGTCCATGCTAATATGACTCCAAGGGTTGTCTGGTAGAACTGTCATTTTTAGCGGCTCTGTCGTTTGTTTTGGCGTTGATGCAAGGCATGGTATACAACTTTGACAGAATTCCTCTACTTGTTTGTCAATACCTGGAAACCATACTTTCTCACGAAGAAGTTGTTTTGTCTTGACTATGCCCTGATGTCCTTCATGTGCTAGCTCTATCACTCTGTTTTGCAGCCCTTTTGGTATTACTAGTTTCTTGTCACACAGTAGTACAAAACCGTTTGTAACTGGAACGATCGTGAGCTCATGTCTGAGTCTTGAAAATGTTTCCAAGGTTTTGTTTCGTTTGTAAGACTGTTTCCAATTTCCAGATTTTATTAATTTGAAAACTTGTTGAAGGTCCTGGTCCGCTAAAGTAGCTGTCCGAATTTCTTCAATGGTCATGGCTTTGGGTATGGCATTGACGAATATGAATTGAATATAAGCTTCTGCAACTTCAGAATGTTTACAGCATTCAGTTCCAGCCTTGGGATGTCGTGAAATATAATCTGCTGCATTTGTTTTACCTGGCTTGTAAACTACTTTGAAATTGTATGCTTGTAATCTCAATCTCCATCTCTCGATTCTTGCAGGGGGTCGTGATTTTGGATTGTTGAAAATGACTTCCAAGGGCTTGTGGTCACTAATTAGTTTAAACGTATGACCGAACAGATACAGATGGAAGTGCTCACAACTCCAGACTATTGCTAGTGCTTCACGTTCCGTCTGTGAATATCGTTTTTCCACATCTGAAAGTGCTCTACTGGCGTAAGCAATAACCTTTCCATTCTGGGTTAATAACGCGCCTAGACCCACAGGACTTGCATCTACAATTAAGTGTGTTTCCTTATTAGGGTCGAAATATGCTATTATGGTGCTACTAGCTAGGTCTTGTTTGAGTTTATCAAACGCTTTTTCGTGTTTTTCAGTCCATTCCCATGGTTGATTTTGCTTGGTTAAAGCTCGAAGAGGCTCATTAATTGTTGCATAATTTGGGATGAATCGCCCTACATAGTTTGTCATGCCTAGAAAACTGCGTACTTCTGATGTGTTTAATGGAGTACTTGCACTTTTGATTGCTTCCACTTTCTTTGGATCTGGAGAAATTCCGTCTTTGCTGAAAATGTATCCAAAAAACTCAATTTTGTCTTTGTTGAACTCGCATTTGTGTTTATTTAGTGTCAAACCCTTTTGCTGTATGCGAGTGAATGTAGCTTCTAGATTTTCGTCATGTTCTTCCTGCGTGCGACCAAATACTAAAATGTCATCACTAATATTCCTGGTGCCTTTTAGTCCTTCCAGTGTTGTACAGAGTGTATTTTGAAATATTTCCGCTGCAGATGATATTCCGAAAATGAGACGTTTATATCTTCGTAGTCCAATATGAGTTGAGAATGTTGTAATATTTCTTGATTTTTCATCCAATTCTAGTTGATGGTAACCTGAATTTAGGTCAAGCTTGGAGAATATAGTTGCACCATTGAGATCTGCTATAAGGTCGTCTATTGTTGGTGTGATGTGTCTCTGGCGAAGTACTGCTTCATTGGGCAAACGCATATCAACACAGATTCTAATTTCGTCAGGGTTTTTGGGTTTGGGAGCAACCACAATTGGAGATACCCATGGAGTTGGTCCGTCCACCTTTTCGATAATGTCTAATTCTTCAAGTCTTGCCAACTCTTTTTCAACTTTCTTCCTAATGTGGAATGGAATACGTCGATGGGGTTGAGTTACAGGGATTACAGTATCATCAGTGTGAAGGTGTATCTTCACGTCTTTTAGTTTACCAATTCCTTTGAAGATATCTGGGTACTTTCTACACAATTCTTCAGACTTGCTCTTCACTGTAGCACAGATTCTTGGAATTATTTGCAACTGTATGCTTGTTTCATAACTCAATAGGTTTCCAAAACTTCTTTTGGTTACATAGAATGGAGCTGTAGTTATCCTATATTTTGTCTCAATGTTGGCTTGAAATTTGCCAACTATATTTAGTTTCGTTTCGGATCCATAGGCAAATACGTTTGTGTCTGTTTTCTGCAGTTTAGGTTTAGATTTCAGCTTTGCAAATGTATGTTCGTCCATGACATTAATGCTTGATCCTGTGTCAATCAGTACCTCTATTTTTGTTCCATCTACTTCTACCATTGTGTGAGGTTGTTTTGGTTTTAGCGAATTGACCTTATCTCGAGTTCGCAGGCCAAAAGTGTATTCTTCATCTGAGTTCTCAGACGTAGTACTTCTATCTTGCTGGCTTTCTACTTGATTAACTTTGCTTTCTGCCCTGAGTCTTGATCTACATACTTTAGCAAAATGGTTTCTCTTCTTGCAAAAATTGCATTGTCTCCCTTTTGCAGGACACTGTCTATCTTTGTGTGGATATTCACCACCACAATTTCTGCATGTTTGGCTTTTGAATTGTTGTTTGTTGGTGCCTTTTGCTGTCTCCATGAAATGCCTCTTGTTTCTACGATGACTCGGTGTCCTTCGTTTCGTTATGGCATTGGCATTCTCTCTTTCGGATTTTTCTATTTCTGTTGCTTGTCTGTCCGAGAGTTCCATGGCACGGGCAAGTGTAAGAAGATGTGTTAGGTCCATCTCTTCACGAAGTGCACGACGTCTAAGACGTGTTGACAAACATCCTTGAATTATTTGTGATTTTATTTCTTTGTCGACATCATTGAAATCACACGTTGCTGAAAGCTGCCTTAGCTTGGTGTGGAAATCATCAATCGATTGTCCATTTTGTTGTTTTTCTTGCCGAAATTTGTAGATTTCAAATTCGTTGTTTCTCTTTGGTGCGAAATAGTTTGTCAACTTTTCTACGGCGGTTGGATAATCTTCTCCTGTCTCTTGGAGGGTTTCAAAAATATCGTTTACTTCCTCTCCTGCATAGTGCAAAAGTAATGCACGTCGACGTTTTGTGTCTCTAATGTCCATTCCAATCAGAAGGTTATCAAGTCGTTTCACCCACTTCTTCCATCGAACATCAGGTGCGTTTTCATGGACAGAGAATGGTGGGAAAATGGGCAAACTTGCTGCCATTATCAGAGATATAGACGTTCACTACAAGTGTGCAACACGGTAGCAGGTCTGTAATAATTCTCTGAGTAGAATGACTCAGTTGTCCTTATTCTTCCCCTGTTATCCTCAGCTTTGTTTTTAGCAATATCCCATCTTCGTCGCCATTGTAATGTTTAGGTTTTATAATGAGAGAGGAAAAATGCTGCTTCTACAAACACTTCTTTATTCCATAACATACAGAGTATATCTGATCTCTGACCTACATCTAACACCCTATCTGTCGTCAGCCTTGTCTCCAATTCCTAACATACTGATTCAGCAGTGGGAAAGTCTACAGTACCGTATAGCACTGCTTCTAGAATACTACAAGCGGGGGTAGCAATGATTATTAGAAACAAAAATAGGCAAAATTGGGAACGAATAACAGAAGAAACTAGCTTAAGGGGAAGGGTAATTCATATAAAACTAAATAAGGTACATATTTTGAATATATATGCTCCTGCAGAAAGAGAAAGGCACTATGACTTTATAGGAAATCTAAATAACTATTTAAAAAAATACACAGCAGAACACCTGATTATAGGGGGGGATTTTAATTGGGTGGGAGAAAACATAGATCGAACCGGAAACTTAACAACTAAAGATCTATCTTCATCTGATGTAATGAATAGATTATTAAAGAAATATAACCTAATAGATGTGTATAGAAGATTGAACCTCTTAAGAACTGAATATACACATGATTATGTAAACTTAGGAAGACATAAATCAAGTAGAATAGATAAATTTTACGTAACAGATTTTGACCAAAAAAAATACAAAAATGCTAAAATTTTAGATTACAGAATTTCGGACCATAAACTAATAACTCTAGAAATAGTGATAAAAACAAATAAATGGGGATCGGGCGAATGGAGACTAAATAACTCGATACTTGACGACGAGGATTTAATAAATGAAATAAAACTTGAAATCCCTAAAATACTTACAAATGAAGAGGGAAAACATAAAGCAGATATTGCAAAAGATTGGGATAAGTTTAAACAAAAAGTCAAGCAAATAGCGATATATCACTCAACTAAACGTAATCGGATTCAAAAAATTGAGAGACAGGTTTTAAATAGACTAATAAATGATAAAAACACACCTTTAAGGGATAAAGAGAACTACTCTAAACAATTAGAGAAGCTAAGAGAGTACAAAACAAAGGGAATGGAAATCAGGGCGGGAAAATTTCACCACTTATACAAGCAGGGCAGAGAACTTTTTAAAAGGGAAGAAAAAAGGAAATGCGCGGAAAGGGCAATTGATGCACTAGTCATTAATGGAATGGAAATTACAACTAAAGCAGAAATTATGGAAGAAATTCACAATTACTACAAAACACTTTATACTTCTAACAACATAGACAACGACATAATCATGCAATACTTAAATTCAACACAATGTGAGATGATCTCATCTGAGCATAAGAAACGGTGCGATGAGCTCATCTCTGTGGAAGAAATCCAAACCACAATAAAAGATTTGGCAAAAGGTAAATCACCAGGCAGAGATGGCCTCACGGCGGAATTTTATAAAAAATTCCAAAGTGAGGTGGCACCAATATTAGAGGCATTATTTAATAATATTTTACTAAAAATCGACAAAATGACAAAGACAATGCGGGAGGGACTAATTACTTTAATTTATAAAGGGAAAGGGGACCGAACAGACTTAAAAAACTGGAGGCCCATCTCCCTTCTTAACACCGATTACAAAATACTGAGTAGAATTTTGGCAAATAGGATTAAACACGGGATAAACACCATAGTAAACACTAATCAAACATGCGCGGGTAAAAATAGAAGCATACATGACAATATACTTAACATTAGGACAATAATAGATTTTGTAAACACTAATAACTCGAAATGTGCTATGGTACTTTTCGACCAAGAAAAAGTTTTTGACAGACTGGAACATAATTACATGCAAAAGTACTGGAAAAATTTGGCTTTGGAATAAATTTTCTGAACTGGACTAAAATAATGTACAATGAAATAACTGCGAATGTACAAGTTAACGGGGCGAAAACCCAAAAAATTAATATACATCGATCAGTGAGGCAAGGATGCCCACTATAGATGCTATTATACGTAATAGCAATTGAAATTCTGAGTTTAAAAATTAGAAATAATACTAATATTAAAGGACTAAAAATTCCTAACTTAAAAGAGGAATTTAAAATGTTACAGCATGCCGATGATTGCACAAACTTCATTAATGATCCAAATTCTTTCAACCACTTAGAGAAAGAATATGAGGCCTTTGGGAGGGCCTCGGGATCAAAAATAAACCATGACAAAACGGAAATTTTAAAAATAGGAAACTGGAGGGGGAACCATCCTGGTTTACCCCCCCACCTGATTAAAAATAGAGTGAAAGCCCTGGGAATTTTCTTTGGGGCAAACGAAGAAAAGGAAAACTGTTTAAAAGTTCAAAAGAAAATAAAAGAAGTAATAAATATCTGGGCACTGAAGCCGCTTAGTTTAATAGAACGTTCACAAGTTGCAAAAACATATATGTATTCAAATCTGACATTTTTAATAAACTCTGTGGACATTAAAAACAAAACACTAGAAACAATAGATAATGAAATAGTAGATTACATTTGGAATTTCAAGACACACTATATAAATAAGGAAACGTTATATAGGACTAAATCTAAAGGGGGATTGGCCTTACCTAATCCCCCCGTAATAAAACTAAAATCAATATTAAATAGGCTTAAAAGATTAAATGCCACACCACAGAAACCATGGGAAGCACTATACATTTTTTGGATAGGCTTTGGAATGCGCAACAAACAAGACATATACATGAACAACAAATTAGTGAAAAAAGTAGACGCACCACACTTATATAGGGAAACTAAAAATATATTATATAAGTATAGAGATATTAAAGAAATTTGGGATATAGGACAAGATAGAACATATGACTGGATTTTAGAAAAATTATCATTTCAACATAGACCAAAAGTTCAAGTACAACATCCCTCTGTGAATTGGGACAGAGTTTGGAGGCATTGGTCCGGCATTAACTCGTTTAAGGTACAAAGTATCATGTACACGTACCTCCACAATGCCTGGCCAACAGGCGAAGTGGCAATTAAACGAAGATTAATAAGGACCCCTGTTAGCTGCCCTCTATGCAATAATGCCCCATACACAAAAGACCACGTAATTACAAAATGCGACAAAACAAAGGAAGAAAGAACAAAACTAATAAAAGAAATAATGAAGGTAGACAAATATGACGGACGTAAACTACTCTTCCTTGACGGAAATTTCAATAAACAATTAGTTAGACAAATTACGGACTTCATTACGGATACGTTAATAAAATGTGGTCCACTAATGAAGGTTAGGAACAAAGTTTCAAATTTAAATTTAATGTAATATAGAAAACTTACAAATTTAATTTTGGAATTTTAAGTTTTAAATTTTAAATTTTTGAAATTTTAAATTTTAAATTTTAAAATTTTAAAATTGGAAGAAAAAAAAAATTATAAAAAAATAAAAAAAAAAAAATAAAAAAAAAATTGTTTAATTATTTGAATATACCAATGAATATTATGCAACCTGTGAGGGGAAGTATAGATGAGGACGCCATAGGGCTAAATCACAGGGCGCTACGCGAAGTGAGCAGGCCTATGGAAGAGTTTAGAAAACACCCAAAGTTAACGTAATTAATATATGTATTTCCTATAACATACTCTCTATATAGAAGCAAGTATTCTCGCTCTCTGGATACTATATCCTAGCTTTTTCTTCATGGCTATATCCCATAATAGTCGTGTATCCCAATTAAGGGACTTAAAATAATTTTGGAAATTTTTATTAAGTTAAATAATTAAAGGACGGGCAAATTGAGACAGGAACTGCACAGCCAAATAAATTTGTGCAGTTTCTAACTCAAGGAAAACGGACCTATCTTAATAAACTAGATAAATTGAGACTCACGTAACCTTTAAATAACACACCTCAATTTATTCCAAATTCGGAAAATAATAAATAAAAAAATAAAAATTTAAGTTTTCAATATATAAAAATTAATAAAATTTTATCTTCCCTTGGAGAAGATAAACAAATAAGACAACTGGTAAAAGATTTGGAAAAATGATACGGCTATCCTGAACATATATACGAGTATATAATATACTCTTATAGCAAACAAACAAATAGCACCAAACATATAACACACACCAGGATAAGAAGGACCACTAGCCATGGTCAACTTAATGAAAAGTAGCCTACTAGAGTGGGTAGGTCAATTCCCAACTAGGAAGGTATACTTAGAAATACACTAGGCAGCGGAAAAAAATACCCCTGGTCATATATCTATAACCCCGATGGGGAAAATTAATTGGTCTTTAGAAATTAAAGAATAAATAAAAAACAACATAAAAACATCAGGGGGAACACACAGACAAATAAACTTTTTAAAAAAAAATTTTTGATTGGGGGGGGGGCATCTGTCTGGTGCCCCCCCCCCAAAAAAAAAAAAAATACAGTAGTAATGTTAAATAAATTTCCACATAAGACATGGTAAGATTTATTATAATTTAATATTTGAATTTAATATCTTTTAAAACGCCTTTACAAAAATGACAATAGATACATCTGATCAGCTAATTCACAGATTTGAATTCACTGGATGTTGTTATACACATATATATATTATATTTGGATCTTTTCCTGACATGGGTACTAAACTGTTTCATTGAGGAAGTTTTACACATATTGAATATTCATATTAATATGAATAAAAGACAGAGAATATTTAAGAAGAAAACAGAAAATGATTGGGTCAATTGTATTTGTCATTTTCTTTCCATATTTTTAATTATTCATTTTCTCCTACATACAGATTTTGCATGACAAGTTCCTGGTGTGTTTTGGACCATGCAAACATGGCCGCTACACTGACACCACCTACCAAGACACCTTTGTGTTTGACATCATTGACTTTGATGATGCTAAGCGCCATGCAATCCAGACATCTGATATGGTTCTGGCCCCATGGGAACCAGAAGGGGAGAGATACTGTCCTGGTGTGGTTCTAGAGGGGCATGAAAGAAGAATGGTCGAAGGTTGGTTACTATGGATACCAAATATTAATGTAGTAAAGTTTTATTAACTTACATATCAATCGCATGTTTAATCAATCACAATAGCATTCCATGTAGTCAAATTAGTTGCTTGGTTGTAGTATAAATCAATTTTTGTCTGTGATGCCAGAAAAATGTCAACTTCCAAAACCTTGAAACATTGTTCTGACCTGCTGTGCTTAGAGTTTTAAGTTCTAGTGTGCTTTCCAGTTGTTATTTTCTCATGATGGAACATGTTTTTTTTTATAATACAACCATTCTTAGCCTATTGTACTTACATTTGTACAGACAAATGGATGGATGTACATGTGTAATATACTTGAACTCCTAAATTATTAGAGCTAAACATTTATGACAAAAATTGGGCTTGTGTCAGCACTTAGATCCATGTTGGTCCCAAGAGAATTGCCAGCATTTTGGGAGTACATATAATGATTATGCCAGTGAGGCTGAAGCCATGGAGTATGGGTGAATTCATGTAAATTACAAATACTTCCACAGAGTTGTGTGTCTCTAATGCCTGAGAATAGGCATGGGTGATCAGTTGTTCATGCATATCAGCCGAGGATCTCAGAGCAATGTCTAGTGGTCTATCCTTACCACCCATCCCACCACCAGACAGGAAGTTACTTTCTAGATCATACTATAGAAACTCCTGAGATCCCCACTCTGTAAGCCATATGTACATTTAATGAGATCCCCACTCTGTAAGCCATATGTACATTTACTGAGATCCCCAAAATCATGACCTCAGGGTCATAATAGAAACTGTTAAGATCTACACCTTGTAATATATATAAACTTAATTCATATGGAAGACAAAATATGGAAATATGAAATTGTATTCACAAATTAACACAGAATTGTAGTTAGAAGTTGGTATGAGTTCAAAATGACATATAGCCAGATAGTTGTAATAAGGACGTTTACTGTATGACATTGCTAAAGTTATTAATATTGTAAGTGTGTAAGCTTTGCTACAACTTGTGGAGAAAAAAAAAGAAACAAGCCATATTGATCAATTTTAGATTTTGTTTTGCAGTATGGTAATTATTTTAGTCTTTTGGGCCAATTTGTATTTCATGTTTCAGTCAATGTATTTTCTCTTAGCACTGGAAGACGCTATGGTAGTTTAGTTGGTATAGTGTTGGATTGAATATCCTAGGGTAATTGGTTCAATACCAACCCAGGCCATACCAGGTCTTCTGATTCATTATGTCCTTTGGAAACTAGACAGTTGTATCCCATTTTCTCACCATGCTATAGCCAGTTATGTGTTAATAATGCCTTCAAAACAAAACAAGACAATCAAACAAGAAACATTTAGTACTCAGATCTGATTTTTGTGTCTCTAGGTTAAACTTAGTATTTGCCCATTGAGTTTTTTTTTAAGTGTCTTGTTTTTAACCTGATAGTGAGGCTTTTGAAGCTGAACTACTGTAAATACATAGCAACAACATAAAAACTGGTATGGCCTGCATAGCATATACAGCTGATTGTGAGGTATTTTCATAATCAATGAGTGAAAGTCAGGGGCATTTTATTTTTTATTGTTCAAATTGAATGCCAGGTGGGTGATCTAAAGAATCCATAACTTAAATTAAGCCACTGGATTTTCAATTTCTCTTAATTGTGTTGCCTTTCATATGGGAAGTAAATATTTAATGCTGTTTTGTTGACCAGTGTTGATCTGGAATCAGTGAATGAAATACCAAAGCCTCCTTTACCATTACAATTCTAAGTTCTCTATATGACTGTACCATTCACAGTTTGGCCACATTAGTACTGAAGGACATAAAATGGCCACAATACACTGAGGTTATCACATTAATTGCTTCATCTCTACTTTGTCAACAATATCCTTGTTTGGTAAATATAATTTTAGTCTTTGGATAACGTTTTGCTAGGGAACTTTACCCAAGGCTTTTATGCTGAAGTAAATGGATTTTTAATAATATTTACTCTCTGGCTTTAAAAGTCTATTAATTTCTCCACAGATGTCTTAAATCAATCCAATGCAAACTAAACTCCAGGTTATGCAACAAGGCAAACAAAGAGCTTTTGTATGTTGAATACATAGTGAATTAATTCTATGTGTAATAGATTGCATGTCAGTTCACTACATTGAGAAACTCTCAAGTGGTAAAATTTTCTTTACATCTTTTGTATAAAATGGCAGCAATGTAATATTGTGCATGCATGTACCTGAACATATCTGATGAAAAATTTGAAAGATCTCATTGTGTAGCACTGTGCAGAACAGTTACACAAAACATGGGACAAAGTTTTAAATACATGTACTCCTTCAGTTATTATTCCTTGAACAATTAGTGACAGGTTACTTCTTCCCTATACATTTCTAGTATAATTAGTGACAGGGCACTTTTGCTCTGTACGTTTCTTTGGGCAATTAGTGATAAGGTACTTTTCCCCCACATTTATCTGGACAGTTAGTGACTTTGCACTTTTTCCCCATATATCTGTATGGGCAGTTGGTGATAAGGTACATTTTCCCTATGCATTTGTATTAATAATTAGTAACAGAGCACTTTTCTCCCATATATTTATATGGACAACTAGCGATAAGGTAGTTTTTCCCATACATTTCTATGGTCAATTAGTGACAGGCTACATTCTCCACATACATTTCTATGGATAATTAGTAACAATGTACTTTGTCCCCCATACATTTTTATGGACAATTAGTAACACTGGGTACATTATTTCCCCCCATACATTTCTATCGATAATTAGTGACAGGAACTGTTTCGCCATGCATTGCAATGGGCAATTGGTGATAGTGTACTTTTGCCACACCCATTTCTATCAATAATTAGTTACAGGGTACTTTTTCCCCCACACGTCTATGGACAATTAGTGACATGATACTTTTCCCCATACATTGCTATGGGCGATTGGTGATAGAGTACTTTTTCCCCATACATTTCTATGGACAATATTGGTGACAGAATACTTTTGTCCTATACATTTCTAATGACAATTAGAAACAGGGTACTTTTTCCTTCCATTCATTTCTCTAAACAATAGTGACAGGGTACTTTTCCTCATACATTTCTACGGACAATTAGTAACAGGGTAATTTTCCCCACAAATTTCTATGGACAATTAACAATAGGATAATTTTCCCTTAAAGTTTTTTATGGACAATTATTAACAGGGTAATTTTCCCAAAAAATTTCAATGGACAACAAGCAACAGGGTACTTTTCCCCATGCATTTCTATTGAAAATTAGTGACAGGATACTTTTCCCCATACATTTCTATGGACATTTCTAAATTCTATGGACAATTAGCAGCAGGGTACTTTTCCCCAATACATGTATATCAGCAATAGTGACTGGGTACTTTTCCCCATACATTTCTATGGACAATTAGTGACAAGGTAATTTTCCCCACAAATTTCAATGGAGAGTTAGCAACAGGGTACCTTTCCCCACACATTTCTATGGACAGTTAGTGACAGGGTAATTTTCCACCACACATTTGTATGGACAGTTAGTGACAGGGTACTTGTTCCAATACATTTCTATGAACAATTAGTGACAGGGTACATTATTTATCCCCATACGTTTCTATGGACAATTAGTTTTTCCATACTCTTCCTTTTAATGCCCTTTATACCTAAGGATAGACATTGAACTATGTATGGCACAATAAAGTGCATAACAACCAACAAAGTAAACATTTTGAGAATTTTGGATTGCATGAACCATTAGCTATGAAAAAATATACTTATTTAAAAACCTGCGTAGAACAGTTCACAAGTGATCATTTTTAGGAGTACTTGTCAGTTTATTTCCACTACTGATATAATACACTACCAAAACAACACAGTAAGTTTACTTTTCAACACATCATGGTCCTTGAAATTTAATTACGTTTGATTTTTACTCACTGTGGGTATACTAGCATTATGACAGTTTTAGTAACATAACACAGAAAACTGTGTTGGTATCAAGAATAAATACAGTTATAATTATCTCTCGACTAATTCACATTATCAAATATGATTTCCTGGCTGAACAGTTTCCTGGTGATGATGGACAGATTTGATTGACCATGGTAAAAACAGAAAATGATGGAAAATATATGGACAATGTTGAAAGTCCTTGAACATGTTTTTGCTACCCATGACATTACCAATGAAAAGCATGAGTTTGGACATAAAATATGAGTGAACAGTATGGAAGATTGACAGTTACATGAACTCAATAAAATCTACTTCTATTTCAATAGCAATGGATGCATATACATGTAGAAGTTTTCTGCCCATTCCTCTGTCCAAATGTCAATCACACAAACTTGTCATACTGTTTTTTGGTTGATTGTCACGAAACTTGGTACAATATTAGGGTCATCCTGCATATTGGCAAGTCACTTTACTAATGCATTTGATAGAGTTATTGCCCTTTTTGTCTTGCATTCAGTGTTTAACAAATCTTGTGAATGCAGCAAGGTTTATTATGCTTCGAAAGCATGGACATTGTACAGCTGGATGTGGGCTTTTTGCCACTTATACTTACACTCACTTATGAAACAAGGCTCAGTTTTGCATAGAAAGCATGGAAATCGTACTTACACTCATATGTATATATAGATATATATCTATATAAATAAAATGTTTTGTTTGTTTGATTAGAATTTTTAACGTAGCTTTAACAATATTTCAGTCATATAGCTATGATGTCTGCATTGAGGCAGTTTATAGTGATGTCTAGCACTGGGGCATCATGCTGCAGACATGTAGCATGATGTCCCACCCAGTTACATTATCCTGACACCAGGCCAACCAGTCCTAACACTAACCTCTTAATGCTGAGCACCAAGCAAGGCAGCTGTTAGTATCATTTTTGTAAGTCTTTGGTATGAGTCAGCTGGGGATCGAACCCATGACCTTCCACTTCTGTGGCAGATACTCAAACTACTAGGCCACCGGAGCAGTCTATAAATAAAATGAATGTACTTGCCAGACATGATATGATAATATATTACTGAAGACTTATTTTCTTGGCAAATTATGTAATGAATTAATACTGTAGACTTAGTTTTCCTGGCAAATTATGTAATGAATTAATACTGTAGACTTTGTTTTCCTGGCAAATTATGTAATGAATTAATACTGTAGACTTAGTTTTCCTGGCAAATTATATAATGATTTAATACTGTAGACTTAGTTTTCCTGGCAAATTATATAATGATTTAATACTGTAGACTTAGTGTTCCTGGCAAATTATATAATGATTTAATACTGTAGACTTAGTTTCCTGGCACACACTATGTTCTAATTTATTACTGTAGACTTAGTTTTCCTGGCAAATTATATGATGCCATTTTGCAACTGGATTCAAAGTGTCTATATTTTGGGTCTGAACTTTCCTCTCCCTACTCGTCATTATCAATTTAATACTGCTGTAATTTCCCTTGCCTTCATTAAGTTTTGTACTCTAAGCTAATCTACGGAAAAGGCCAGCAATCAGTTGAGCATCAGTAGAGTACATGTAAAATGATATGAATTTGATTTTATTTGAATTCATATTACAGCCCACCCTTGCTATATCACCATTTTATTATAACACAGTTCCTTATGTAAGGTAGGTATGGTAATGGATTCCATTTTAGTAGGTAATTCTAAAAGTATATGCATAATGTACTTCATAAGGCAGTATCCATGCACTAAGACTCTTTTGGAGTCTCTATTCACCATGACTATTTTGAAGTCTCCATATGCCATGACTCTTTTTGGATTTTCCATTCACTATCACTATTTTGGAGTCTCCATGCACCATGACTTTTTTGAAGTCTTCATACACCAGGACTCTATTGGATTTTCCATTTACTGTCACTATTTTGGAGTTTCCATGCACCATGACTCCTTTGGAGTCTCCATACACTATCACTTTCCTAGAAAATATTTGAGTGAGAGATTGCTGTACAAACTGTGCTTTTTGTTTCAGAACATTATTTTGATCAGTATAAAGTGGGAATTTTATTAGTCATTTGCTTTGTATAGACCAGTGGTTCCTAATGTATAGACCCCTGGAGGGCCATAGAATTATCCCAAGGGACCATGTGAATTCACATATGTCCACAGTGAGTCTTTCTCCTTTAGCCAGCACTATTAGCATTAGAAGGTCCACAATTTGTTTAGGTTTAGAAGGGGTCCTCATACTCGAAAAGGTTAGAAACCACTGGCACAGGCTTTCCGTTTTTTCCCGTTTACTTTTAGCTGTGAAGGTTTTTGTTGACATGTCCTTCTAAGTGTCTTTAAATGTCATGCTATATGACCATAGAATTTTCAGAATGAAATTATTTGAATAGAATTCACAGTCCATTTCATTTTCATGGTATTTTGATTAATCACAATTTACTAAAAGCAATATAGGCACAGAAAAATATTAGGATGAATTTTTAAAAGATTAGTTCATAGATGTTGAATGGAGCATAACATCAATCAGGGAATGGCATTTTTACTGAATATGAAAAGATTTCTGTATTGGGTTGTTCTGTCATTCCTCAATTTAGTGGATCCATTTGCTACCAGAAACAGAATATTTAAAGACACATATCTTTTCTTTTTAAATCAAAATCATGTATTTTACTTTGAAATCAGTTCTTTCAAATTTGTATATACCGGTAATTGATAAATTATTCATTTACTAATATTTGTGCATAAGATAACTTTTTTTAATTTTTTATTTATACTGTTCCAAAACTTGACAGCATTAGTTGACATGTAAAATATCAAATGCAAGTACAGATAGAAAATCTATAAAATATTTTTATTTTTCTTATTTGCATCATTTTTCTTATTTATAATGTAGCAAATGTAAATGTACAATACAGTCAGGTATAAAATGATAAATTACAGTCATATTCAAAATATTTATAGAAATATACTAATATTAGTAAATAAATTTTGTGCAGTACAATGACCTTATGTTGATGATTGAGTGTAGAATTTCACATTTTTCAAGTAGAAACTGAAAAAAGTACATTCATAAATTCAGAAGTGGAAAAATTAGAATATAAACAGTGGTGAACAAGTTTTGTAGTGATCAGGAGAGAGATTTGAAAGCGTTGGAAGAGTAGAAAGGTACAGAGGGCAGAGGAGAAGGTACTGAATAGGGTAGAACCCTTCTATTTCTCTCATACTGGAGCACTGGTCATTACATATTTATTGTACTTCAAAACAAACATGTTGATTTTGATTTTTCCCTTGACAGGTCCAGATGACAAGCAGCTGGTGGTCAAGTTTGCCAATGGGAAGACAGAACGTGTTCCTGCTGATATGGCAGTATGGATTCCAACACAAGTTTATGAGCGACTGGCTCTGGAATTGCAGATGCCAAAGGCTGCAAGGGAGGCCCTTATGGAACAGGAAAACTACCCAATGAAAACATTAGAAGGTACACGACTTCAAATTTGGAGAAACTGAAATGTTTTTATCATTTCGATTACATGTACTATTAAAAAATCTCATTTATCCCTGCAGATATGTCTAAAATATAATCCTCAATTCGCAATTTTGTTAATTTATAAAAAGAAATTTTGACAGTTCATAGAGAATTCATGTAATATTATCAATATATGTTAAAAATGTATACAATTATTCAACAAAATTATCTCCTTTTATATTTTTTTCATACATTTTAAAGAAAGCAGTGTTCAGTTATAACTGATGATCCAGGTAGCTGTATTTTTATGAATTCTTTTACCATGTTGAAGAAATGATTTTTGCTGATTTTACTAATTAGTCATAGATGAAATGAAGTGATTAACTTCAATTTTAACAAAGTTAAATGACAATCATACAAGTTGTCATAACCTTCAATAATTATGCTCAATGCATGCATATATTTGTATAACGTAAATGGGAGACAATCCTACTGGTATCAGCTGTATGGGAGACAATCCTACTGGTATCAGCTGTATGGGAGACAATCCTACTGGTATCAGCTGTGCATCACACTCCTTCAATCAATGTTTGATGTAATAATCTATCTTTGTCTGTACCATGCTACTGCTTAATTATTGATACAACCTAATTGGTTTGATGCTTGCATGCTGCATGTACATCAAATGAAAGAAATGTATTCAATACCTTTGTTGTCTTGTTATTTTGTGGAAAAGAATCTTTTCTGAATGTTTTTTTAATGACCATAATCAAGTAGACATAAATTATGGCCTGAGTGACATGAAGTTAACATATTGTATAAATTGCTTGCTTGAGAGTTTGGTGAATGTGTAGACGAAAAATCATTAACGCTGACATTTTTTTAAAGCAATCACTTAAGTGGTCTCCAATGTTGTGCACCATTGTTGTTAATCTTGTTTCAAATCTTACTAATCAGTTTTCAGTGAAAGAAGTTTCCCAATTTGATCAGAATTTTCTGGTTACTTGGTCTTCTTATTGTCAGTCATCAACTGGAGCAATTCCCATTTACTTTTTTAGCTTATTCCATCTAATTTTTTTCTGTGCTTTCAAATATTGCTTTTATAAGTTGCATAGTTTTTAGTAGTGACCCACCTGGAATTTAAATCTCCTGATTTGCAGTAAAATCTCTTGATTTTAAGGAGAAATCACCTGATCAGATTGTATAATCTCCTGATTTTGAGGTGAAATCTCCTGATCAGATTGTGTAAATCTCCTGATTTTGAGGTGAAATCTCCTTATCAAATTGTGTAAATCTCCTGATTTTGAGGTGAAATCTCCTGATCAAATTGTGTAAATCTCCTGATTTTGAGGTGAAATCTCCTGATCAAATTGTGTAAATCTCCTGATTTTGAGGTGAAATCTCCTGATCAAATTGAGTTATCTCCTGATTTTGAGGTGAAATCTCCTGATCAGATATGTGTAAATCTCCTGATCTAATCTTTCTGGGTTGTCACATTCATATTGATATGTTTTGTTGTTGAGTTTAATAAAACCTTAGGATCTCAAGAAGATTACCAACATTGAATAGCAGTGCAAAGCGATGCATGTGTTAGAACCGGGGATTAACTTGGGACTGCAGTGACTGAAAGCATGTGTGCTACAATGATTTTATTCAACACTGCCCCTCCTGTCTTTAGCTGAAATTAGCATGACTGAAATCTTATATTTCACTGTGACCATTCTAGACAGGCATGAAGTCTCTGTACATTGATTTTGTGGTGAAATATCCTGATCAAATTGTGTAATCTCCTGATTTTGATATGAAATCTCCTGATCAAATTGTGTAATCTCAGATTGTGTAAATCTCCTGATTTTGAGGTGAAATCTCCTGATCAGATTGTGTAATCTCCTGATTTTGAGGTGAAATCTCCTGATCAGATTGTGTAATCTCCTGATTTTGAGGTGAAATCTCCTGATCAGATTGTGTAAATCTCCTGATTTTGAGGTGAAATCTCCTGATCAAATTGTGTAATCTCCTGATTTTGAGGTGAAATCTCCTGATCAAATTGTGTAATCTCCTGATTTTGAGGTGAAATCTCCTGATCAGATTGTGTAAATCTCCTGATTTTGAGGTGAAATCTCCTGATCAGATTGAGTAATCTCCTGATTTTGAGGTGAAATCTCCTGATCAGATTGTGTAAATCTCTTGATCTGATCTCTCTGGGTTGTCACATGCATATTGATATGTTTTGTTGTTGAGTTTAATAAAACCTTAGGATCTCAAGAAGATTACCAATGTTGAATAGCAGTGCAAAGCCCTGCACGTGTTAGAACCAGGGATTAACCTGAGACTGCAGTGACAGAAAGCAAGTGTGTTACGATGATTCTATTCAACACTGCCCCTCATGCCTTTAGCTGAAATTAGCATGACTGAAATCTTATATTTCATTGATTCTCTTGTTTTGTTTTCTGTTATAAGGTTACATGACATCAGGTCCCCATGCAGACCCTGAAGAATATAAGGAACCAGACCCTATTTGTCTCAATGGGGACCAATTATTGCTAGCCAGCCAACCCTGGAGGTACCCCTACTTTCCAGGACCTCCCCTTCTTTTCAGGAAAAAGGAGTCCACTACCCCCAGAAAGGAAAACTTTAGCGAGAATAGCAGTGAGAGGGTTGTTCCAGGTATGCAAGACAAAAAGAAATGTTGAGGTTTTTTATGCTCCTACCTCCATAGAAATTAGGAGTATATAGAAATCCTTGTGTCAATCATTTTATCCAGCCAGACAGTACACAATCTCATAAGCAAAACTAGTCACACCATTTTTTATGTATTTTTGCCATGAAACTTTGTAAATATCATTGTTGTCAACTATAGATGGTCATTAATTGATAGATCACTAATTTGCTTTCGCAGTATTTACAGATTCACTGCCTGTTTTGGCTTGGAAGTCAATGCAGTTATGATAAAGTCTTATAAATGCAGCTAGTGTTACATTCGTTTTAATGGATTGCCATCATGATACTCATGCATGTATAGACAAATCACTTTGCTCTCAGAGTTTTTGTTAGAGTTATTGCCCTTTTAGTTTCATGTATGACTCAATCTCATTAGTGCCACTAGTCGTATAGTTTTATATGGATTACTTTGAAATATATGACATGGTCTTATTAGCACAACTAGTTCTATAGTTTTGAATGGATTACTATGAAATATATGACATGGTCTTATTAGCACAACTAGTTCTATAGTTTTGAATGGATTACTATGAAATATATGACATGGTCTTATTAGCACAACTAGTTCTATAGTTTTGAATGGATTACTATGAAATATATGACATGGTCTTATTAGCACAACTAGTTCTATAGTTTTGAATGGATTACTGTGAAATATATGACATGGTCTTATTAGCACAACTAGTTCTATAGTTTTGAATGGATTACTATGAAATATATGACATGGTCTTATTAGCACAACTAGTTCTATAGTTTTGAAAGGATTACTATGAAATATATGACATGGTCTTATTAGCACAACTAGTTCTATAGTTTTGAATGGATTACTATGAAATATATGACATGGTCTTATTAGCACAACTAGTTCTATAGTTTTGAATGGATTACTATGAAATATATGACATGGTCTTATTAGTACAACAAGTTCTATAGTTTTGAATGGATTGTCATGAAATGTATAACTCTGTCTCATTAGCACAACTGGTTAGTTCTTATGGATTGCCATGAATTTTGCTTTTCTTTTTATTTGCAGCAGGATGCTGTGTATGTCAGAATATTGTGAATACAATTGGTCTTGGAGTTTTAAGTAGATATCCTTGAAACTTTGCTATCTGTTACAGTCATTATCTGAAGATGTTTATCTCAAGAAATCACTCAGCCCTTTTATTAATTTTAGAGTTATTGCCCTTTTAATCCTGCATTGTGCGAAGAATCTTGTAAATGCAACTTGTCTTGTAGTTTTTATGGATCACTGTCCATATTTTTGTCATCATCTAAAGTTGCACATATACTGACAAATCTTTGTGCTTCCCATGATCTTTGCAGGACTTATTGTCCCTCTTTACTTACAACCATGTGCAATATATGATAGAAGTTTTGCTAATACAACTACTCTCACATTAGTTATTGTTGTGCAACTGAGTACACAAGGGGCCTGGAATGTCTGAGTAGTCTAAAGCACTTACCATTACAAATCACTGCCATCTCACCTCTGTCTGCGTGGGTTTGAGTCTAAGATTCGCCTAATGCAGTTATGTGAGAAAGCTTGCCGGTAGCTTCTTGTGGGTTGGTGGTTCTTTCTAATGGTTTTCCCTTATTCTTCCTCCACCAATAATACTGGCCGCCATGTATAGCCTATCATGTGCTGAAAAATGGCGTTAAACCCTAAAACAACAACAACAACTGAGTACACATTATAGTCATTGTCAGAATATATTGTTGTTGACCAATCAATTTACTCCTACTACTTGTAAAAGAGTTATAATTACACTTTATTTGACTGCAGACTAATCTCCATCAAGTTTTATGGATGAGACATAATTGATGAGGGAAGGTTTATGTTAGCAAACTTCTCACCAATCATCAAGTTCATTATTTTTTTTAATTTTATCTTGAAACTTAATTTCTTATAGAAAATCGTTTTTTAACATGATGTTAAAGAGATGTATTTCGATTGATATATATGAGCATGCAAATTATTCTGAATTTGTGTATTTTAACATATCATTTCCCCCACTTCCCCCTGGACTGGTACTTAAAATACTCTATAAACCAATCTGACAAAATTGTCATTTATGACATTGAAACTTGATATATTACCGGTCTGAAAAAAATGCCATTTATGACACTTAAACATGATATACCAGTCTGAAAAAATGGCATTTATGACATTTAACATCTTACATTCATGTTTCATTTAAAGACTATTACATAAAATATTGTAGATGCCAGTCTTATAAAAAAAGTCATATAAATTTTACATTGGATTGTCACATTCATGTTCTTGTTTCAAGACTGGTACTTAATTCCTTGATATACAAGTCTGATAAAAATGTTAATGAAATTTTACGTTGGGTCTTTAAATTTATGGGTTTTTTTATAGACTGGTACATCAAATCCTTGATATACCAGTCTGATAAAAATGTTATTCATATTGTACATTGGGTTTTTAAATTCATGTTTCTTTTTCAAGACTAGTACTTAATTCCTTGATATACCAGTCTGATGAAAATGTCATTCAAATTGTGTATTGGGTCTTTTAATTCATGGTTTGTAGCAACCACAAAAATATATATTTCCCAAATTAAGTTAATTAACTGAATACACTTGTGTTTTTATTACTATGTACTCATAACCAATCAATTAATGCATCTTTCTGATAATTGCCCAAAACCTCTTACAACTGCTTTGTCACATTGCATTATTACCTATGGACAATTGAACACCTTTATTCTTATTTTTGTCATCTAGGAACTAGCATGACTGAGAAACAAATAAAGGAGAAGGTTATGTCTCAGTTAATGGAACACAAGCTTGTTTTGGATCATACTGAGATGGAGAAGGGAACTTCATCGAAGGTCCAAACTGATCTATCTGAGCATGAAAGAAAATTCCTCCATGAGAGATTATTAGAGTTAGAGGATGAAAAGCAAGAGCGAGAAAAGATTTTGGAGTTGCAAAGAGAAATAGCACGTCTGAAGGAAATCCATAGGTTGGAGGATTTAGAGTTCAAAAAAGAGACCGAGAAGCAGAGAGACAGTAAGGAGATACAGTATGATAAAGAGAGATTATTAGCAAAGAGAGATAAACAGGAGGAGAACACTTTCAAAAAATCTGTTTCATTTAGTGATGAGAGAGACGACGACACAGAGAGGAGAAAACCAAGGAAACACCATGAATTGTTGGAGCTAGAAAAAGACATTTTGCATGAGAGACAGAAGCAGTTAGAAGCAGAGAAAGAAGAACGAGAAAGGCTCTTGGAAATTGACAGTAAAATTGCACATTTGAAAGGAATATTAAGATCAGAAAGACCTAGGGAGCATACAGAGGAATATAGAGAGAAAATATTTACAAAGAGATCACAGCAAGAAGGAGACACTCTTAGAAGATCTGCCTCATTTCAAGATAAGGCTGATGAGATGCAAGAAGAAGAAAAAATGGACTTGTCTGAGAAAGAAAGTGGACTAGGAACTATGGAAACATCTACAGAACAGGGTATGATGTAAACTGCATTAAAATCTGTAAAGCACCATATTCTTTTTACCCTTTCCATTTTTCTGGCCTTCAATATGCACTTCACCCATATTTTTTTATGACTAATGAAAGGTCATTTTTATTCTAATACTGTGACCATTCTAGACAGGCATGAAGTCTCTGTACCTTGTTGTTTATGGTATGCAGCCTAGTTCATAAACATCCACAAAAAGAATTTGTTTGTAAATGAAATAAGGCTTTATTTTATTAAGACTGGAATCAAATACTAATTGCCATATATAGCCTATCATACACTGAAAAATGGTGTAATCCAACCACAGGAAAAAATTCAACAACCAATTCTCAGGGCTTGCACATACAATCATCATTAGTGATTTTTTTTTTCTTCTTCTCATTTGGCAACAAAAATGTATGTTTGACGACCATCGCTTAGAAAGTTTATGACAGGCTTGCTTTCTTTTGGGATATGACTTCTGATGTTACATTAAGTCTGATAAAATAGTTGTATGTATTTCATTAAATTTTTCTTATATGTATATATACACACATAATCAGTTTTTCTTATATGTATATATACGCACATAATCAGTTTTTCTTATATGTATATATACACACATAATCAGTTTAATAGATTCTTATTTTTGGGCAGAACTCCAAGACAGAGGTGTTAATACTGACTCCAGTTTGTTGTTCCACCAATATCGCCAACCTGAAGGACGTCCCCCATGGAGAAAGTACTGGGGAAGAGACCCTTACAGGGCTGTAGGAGCAAAAATGTCTCCAGGGTCAGATCCTTTTCGGGAAACTGCCCTTCAAGCACCACTTGAAGCCAGAAACCAATCACATCCATATATAGGTAATGTGAATTGAGTTATTACTAAGATAATATCGTATATACTCAAATAAAAGTCAGATCACACTATAAGCAACATAGACCCAGATCTGTCCTTATATAATGTGCTGGCAAATCAGGGTTTTTATTTGTTTGTTCCACAGAACAAATCCTAAAAGACTGGATAAACTTTTTATTCTGCCAGCACATTATGGGACATCAAATCTGTGTCAGTGTTGTTTGTTCTGCTGAAGAAGTCCTGAGAGACTGCATAGACCCCTATCTGTCAGTTTTTTCTGGTCAGCTAGTCTGGGTCTGTTATGTTTGCAGTTGGATCTGACATGTATTTAAGCATATATGTTACATGAAACATTGTACGAATATTTGTATCACTTAATGGTATCCACAAAACCTTTATAAAAAATTCAACAAGTTCCTAGATATCATTATATAAACTGTCGATATGTTTTTTTTATATTTAAATAAAAAAGTTAAACCCAACACAATTCATGAAAAATTAAATTGCTCCATGTTTCAACAAAAATGATTAAATGAGAACAAGATATACACTTTTTATACTGATTTTACAGGTAAAAACTTATAAATCAAGTTAATAAATGTTTAGACATAATGCATGCCTAGAAGATTTACCTTAGTAAATGCATAGACATAATGCATGCATACAAGATATGCTTTAATATATGCTTAGACATAATGCATGCATGCAATATACACCTTAATACATGCTTAGACCTAATGCATGCATACAAGATATACCCTGATAAATGCTTAGATATAATGCCTGTCTAGAAGATATACCTTAATAAATGCTTAGACATAATTCATGCATACAAGATATCCCTTAATAAATGCTTAGGCATAATGCATTTTACAATATGCACCTTACTATATGTTTAGACACCTTAGTAAATGCTTAGACATAACGCATGCATACATGATATACCTTAAAAAAATGCTCAGAGATAATGCATACATATAATATATACATTAATAAATGCTTAGACATCATGCATGCATACAATATACCTGACTAAATGCTTAGACATAATGCATGCATGCAATATATACTGCAAAAAATGCTTACACATAATGCAGGCATACTATTTACACCTTAATAAATGCTTAGACATAATTCATGCATACAATATATACCTTAATAAATGCTTAGATATAATGCATGCATAAAAGATATACCTTACTAAATGCTTAGACATAAGTCCTGCATACAATATATACCTTAATAAATGCTTAGACATAATTCATGCATACAAGATGTACCTTAATAAATGCTTAGACATAATTCATGCATACAATATATACCTTTTTAAATGCTTAGACATAATTCATGCATACAATATATACCTTAATAAATGCTTAGACATAATTCATGCATACAAGATATACCTTAATAATTGCTTAGACATAATGCATGCCTAGAAGATATACCTTAATAAATGGTTAGACATAATTCATGCATACAAGATATACCATAATAAATGCATAGACATAATTCATGCATACAATATATAACTTAATAAATGCTTAGACACAATGCATTTTACAATATACGCTTTAATAAATATTTAGACATAATGCATGTCTAGAAGATATACCTTAATAAATGCTTAGACATAATTCATGCATACAATATATACCTTAATAAATGCTTTGACATAATTCATGCATACAAGATAACTTGTATCTACTCACTCAGAAGTCAAATTAAACTGCAAACAACAGAGACCCAGATCTCGTCATATAATGTGCTTGCAGATCACTCTCTGACCTATGCACTGGCAGATGAGGAAAACAGTGTGACAGATCAGAGTCTATTTTGTTTATTCTAATGGTTACTCCCAAAGAACTGCATAGACCCAGATCTTCTGGTGCATTATGAGGTGGCAGATCAGGTGTGTGCAGTTTGCAGTTGAGCTTGGCATATGAGTGCACAATGAATTAATGTTAATATCACTACTTTCTCAATACAGTGGAGTGGACAAGTCCAGTATACAAATATGTTGACCCTTATGCCAAACATGACTACTCCAATTCTGTGGAACTGCTTCTAAAACCCAAACCCCCAGAAAAACAGAGTGTAGCAGTGGAAACTCGTCCCACACTCCGGCCTACACAACTGACAGATGAGGAAAAACAGGCTGCCAGAAGGGAGTATAGGTAAGACATAAAATCTAAGAGTGACTGTCATGTAAAATAAATTTTACTTAGTACTGTAATGTACATTATTTAACTTAAGCCATACCATGTTATAAAAATTAATCACTTGTTTGAATATTACATAATTTTCAGCTTGTTGATTTTCCAAATATGTAATTCAGAAATTTGACTGTCAATATACTCTTTTAATATTTTATTTGCATATGTCCAAAGTCATTCTGATGATGGTAAATCCAAGAAAAAATATTCATTGGGGTAACATTAGCAAACTTACCATGGCCAGTAAAAATATATTAGCAAAGGGCAGTCACTCTGTTCAATTTAACACAATTATTTTTTTGTACGCATTATTGCTTATATTTCATGCAAAATAAGTATCAGAGATATGGATGCAGTATCCCATGTAGCAAATTTTAATTTTACTGAGGATGTCTAAAACAAAACAGTTATTTTATACATCAATTCAAAGTTGTCAAAGATTAAATTAAGCAGATGTATTGCTCTTTAAAGATTTAGGTGTATCAAGTAGGTATAATTAGGCATAAAATAATTACAGTTAAACATTGAATCATCATTGTTATCTTTATCTTAAATACAAACATTTTCAAGGTTTAAATTAATAAATTCTTCGAAGGAATTAAAGGCTCAAAATTATTTATAATTTCAATGAAAAGATTCTGGTAAATATTTCTTACATGGTATGAACAATATATTATAAACAATATTTAGTTCTCCAAAAGCAGATAATTATTTGGTTCTCAATTTCAAATTTTTCACAGATATTGATATTATGAAGATGTTATTCATGCATTATTCAATGCAAATAGATAAGGTACTGTAGCTTTTGCATTATTGACTACCACTCTGTTTCGGATATGAGAGGTCATGGGTTCATTTCCTGACAAAAACATATCAAAGACTTATAAAAATGGTACTTGCAGCTGCCTCACATGGCACACATCATTAAGAGGTGTCAAAGTTAGGACTGGTCAGCCTGGTGTCAGGATAATGTGACTGGGTGGGACAAGATGCTACATGTCTGCAGCGTGATGGCCCAGTGCTAGACATTAAAAAACTGTCACACTGCAGACATTGAAGCAGTATGACTGGAAAATTGTTAAAGCTACATTAAAAATCCAAATCACACACACACACAATTGCATTATGGAAATAAAGTCTGATGGATTGTTGATTATATAGATTCATCAGACAATCAGTATCTGGATAAATGATATTTTACTGTATATTGATTCATAATATTTTAATACTGTCTATACTTAGAATTTCCTATCTTTTTGAGAATAAACGTATTAAAACCTAATGACAGGAATTACACAAAATAAAGATTATTTTTCGATATATTGCACAACTTTATTCCTACAAATGAAAGGCCTACAATTGAGCTTTATTTTTGTACTGTTGTTTCCTTCTATTTAAGGAGGAAGAAAATTAATGAACGACAGACTAAATGGGATGAACGCATTAAGCATGAGGATCATGTAAAAGACTTGATGCAGGATCACCATCGTGAGCGGGTCATGGCACAGATTCAACGTGAACAAGAACGTCAAAGTCAGGAGCAGATGATGGTAAAACAGGCCCGAGAGGCAAAGAAAAAAATTAGCAAGGAGATCAGGGAAAGGATTGAAAAGAATCAAAAATGGGAGGCAGATCGGGAGCAGATGAGAATTGAGGCAATGTCAAAACGCAGAGAGAAAAGAGAAGCACTTGAGGCACAGAGGGAAAAAGAACGAGCAGCACTTGAAGAAAAGAGAAAGGTGAGAATTACAATTTAATTATAAAGATGAGGCTAATGTTGATTTCTCTTCTTAATCTTCTTTTTATTCTTCTAAAGTAAAGCTGAAGTTAAATGGGGAGAATTTATGATTTATGTTGCAAATCAAACTAAATAAATATTAGTATTTCCACAATATGTAATACAGGGATACATAGTTTTTACTTTGTACCTTATTAAAAGGGCATATAAAGTTAATACCCAAATAATGGCATAATAGCAGAGGAATCGAGTTAAGTTTCATACAAACTAATAATATACATGTAAATGTATCTTTTCTTTTTAGAGAATACTGTAGGTTTTGTTTTTTGAATAATTGCACTACAGTATTCAATAAAGTTACCTTTCTATTTGATCATATAAACTGTCACTGGTTTTTTTATGTGTCCAAAAGTAAGGATCATGAGAAAATTTAACAGCAATGATTGAACTGAAAACTGAGAATGCAAGAAGAACAATGTTCTGAGAGAAAAAATTGAGAGTATTTGAAACATAGGGTTAAGACAGTAACTTTAGAACCATTCAAGATATTTCAGGCAAACTTTATATGCATGTCAGGCAAGTTGGACAAAGGGCCTAGTGGTGGCCTTTTGATGCTTAGAACTTTACTCATTCAGTATTGTATATGTTACCATGGAAACAAAATGTAGCTTGAGTATTATATAGATTGACAGTACTTTACCATACATAGTATAAAAGTAGTATAAACTAAGACTAATGGGCCAAAGAGTATTGTCCATAGAAGTCCTTATATAAATGTAGGACAAAAAGGAATATGTCATATCTAAAGACTGATGGGTCCTAAGGTATTGTCCATAGAAGATTTTAAAAAGTGGATGACCATAGTATAAATCATTTTTAAATGAGACTATTGCATCATAGGGTATTGTCAATAGAAGTCTTTATGTAAGTGGGGGGTCCAATGTAAATGCTATATCTAGATGAGACAGATTGGCTATAGGGTATTATCTATATAAGTCTTTGTATACTGTCAGAATATACCATATCTAGATAGCTCTTTTATTCTTGTTCGTCTTCTTCTGTAAAACTATAAAACACAGTCTTTTTTTAATATTTCAGGACAATGATGAATGTTCAGATCAACAGCGACCATAGACCAAATTTATATTTTCTGGAATGCATTGAAAATTAGACTTGGCATCATATATGTCTTTACAAAAAATTTGTGCTTAATTTAATCTCATTTCATCCATTTCAGGAGTTGGGTATGGCTGTTTTTGAGTTTTTCTTTAAATGCTTGGAGCTAACCCTGTTCATATGACAGAAGTATTTAGTACTTATTTTTTTCCAGAAACTGACATAATTTTTTCTGGCTTTCAGCAATACAAAATGCATCATTCACAAGCCAGGTGGAATGCTGTCCACCATCGACTGGACGAGGAGGAGGCTGATCTAAGGGCCAAGAACCAGCAATATCAGAATGCAAAAGTCATGCGCATTGAACATTTCCACAAACTAGAAGAAGAAGGACAACGTAAAAAGGACCTCCGTATTAAAGTCTCTGACCAACACCAAGCACTGTACCGTTCTAATGTCCTACCATAGAATTGATTTTTAAACATGTATATTCAACTAGAATTCAGAAGTTGATTGCTCAAATATGCATACACACAGATATACAAATACACAGATATATAAATACATGTACACAAAAAATACACACAAATATACAAATACATACACAGATTCATGAGTATTAGAATTACAGCTGAATGTGTAATATAATTGTTTTTTGTTAGTTCTGGGCATAAAGTTCATATCAATGTTTCTGATGTACAGTTTAAGCTTTATTAGTCATGTCATCTCACTTTTTGTTATCAGAGAATAATATTTCCTTCTTATGTTCTAGCTTTAGTAGGTAATTTCTGAGTACAATATTAGTTTCCAGTAGCATTTCACAGATTACATTGTCACAGATTTCAGTATTTAATCAATCAGACCATAACAATTTCATTTCATACAGCTGTATTAGAATCCAGCTATCTTTATTTATTTGAAAATGAGTATAGTAGTCTGTCATACAAGACATCTAAAAATCAGAAAAGCAGTCTGTCATACAAAACATTTGAAAGTCAGTATAGCAGTATATAGCAGTCTGTCATACAAAATATTTAAAGAGCAGTCTGCCATACAAGGCATTTCAGAAGTCAATATAACAGTCTGTCATGCAAGACATTTAACAATGCATTGAATTTTCACTTAATGATTTCCATGTGTGCTTACTATCCAGATTTCCAGTATGTTTTATTACTCTTTGATATGAGAAATATGGATAATAAACATGTGAAAATCAGCACACGAATTAAATGCAAAAATAAGTGTACACATGATAATAGACATGTCAAAATATTTCACACTTGACAATAAACTTGTGAAAATAAGTACATATATGAACATGTGAAAATAAGTATACATAATAAAAAAGATGACAATAAGAACAGAAATGATAACAGATAAATGTGAAAATAAATACATGAATTAATACATATGTGCAATAATAATAATCACACATGTAACACTAAATACAGAAATAAACATAAAAATAATCACACATCTGATAATAAGCACATGAATAAATATACATATGAAAATAAACATGTCATAATAAACACTCCAAAATTAGCATATGTAAAAATAAGGAACTAATGTAAAAATATTTACATACTGTATGAAAAAAAAAATATAAAAAGGTCTTCAGTTTTTAAAGAAAAAGTAAGTGCATGTACGAGTGTGACATTAAGCAAAGTCTTTAACTTTAATTTTCCTCATCAGACAAATTTCATCATCTGTACTTTATTTTATGATAAGAATGGCTATTGATCTTTTTTGAATTCGGCTTTTCTTTAATGCTTTTATTAATTTCTTTATTAAACCACAAGTAGTACAAATCTAGATTTATATCATAAATATTGAATAATTGCATCATAATACTTTTTTATTTCTTCTAGTGATAACATTATATTACAGGTCAGGTTCTATAACAAAGAATAAAAACTCAGATCTACTATTGTATAATGCAGCAGTAGATCAGGGTCTTTGATGTTTGTTCTGCTACATTGATGTAGATCTGCTCCGGCATTATGCAATGATGGATCAGTTTCCAATGGGATCAGACTTACATACAGTAAATGTATTCACTTAATATAAAAATTTTACAGTAAGTAAATTACCATTTCTCACTAACAAATTTTTTTGCAAATATTAAAAAAATGAGTCTTTTGAAAATTTGATTTATGCCATAACAATATAATGATACAGTCTGCATTTGCTAGAAGACTGAAAATCTCATGTCTTAAAAACCATATATACTCACTTATAAGTAATGTGCAATGCAGACAGCCTAAACTCTTATCCATGTGAGAAAACTCATCCACAGATCAAGGTCTGTGTTGTTTGTTCTTAATTTACTTCTAACAAACTCCATGGACCCAGATCTGCTGACACTTTATGCAATGGCAGATCTGGGTCTGTGAAATGTGCAGTTAAACTCGACTTATAAGCAAGTATATATGGTATACAGAATTTTGTTTGAATTTTTGAAACTTTTGTCATGTTTAAAAATTATTTAAACTAATGATGGTAATAAGATAATGGAATTTACAGTATCTGCACATGAATAAATATTTAGAGTAAGGTACTTGTAGTTTGCCATGGGAAAAGGGAAAGTTCTTTCTGTGGTTTTTCTTGTCTAGTCGCTTTTGTGTATAATTAGTCATATTTGCAGCTATATTAAAGATGTATTAATATTTATTATTTTCATTTATTGTATACATTTTGATTTTAACTAGATTCTGTTTTCCTTATGTCTGCATCTTTCATCATTCATTTTCGCTGTCAAATTTGTGTCCGCAAATATTTAAAACCAGTTTTTAGAATGACTAATAATTTTTTCATCATTATGATATATAGTATTCAGAATAGGAATATTTTCTGATGAAAAATAATTTGGTATAGTCAAGGATTAATTGACACAAATGTAGTTTATTTTCATTCAAATGTTTATTTTTGGTGGATTTTTTAATATACATGCCTAAAACCGTTTAGTTAATTTTTTTCTCTATTTCTTTTCTCGAAAGAGAATGTGATAGAAAATCAAGAGAAAAAATTCTCTTTGTATAAGTTTGGCTTTTGAGAGCCACTTTCAACCAAACAGAGAACAACATAAAGTTACAGACAATTGTTTACAAATCTCAATCTTGATATAGCTCCATGTCAGTGATTTCATGGTTTATTGGCCTTCATAGACCTGCAGTTGTCCAAACAGTAATATATCTATTAAAATAACATGTTTTCTTTCTACTCAGGATGCATAAATAAGTTCAAACATTCACTCAGAGACACTGCATCACACATAAGATTAATAATATATGTCAGGAGGTGACAGTATCACGCAAACATAACGACATCCACATATTCAGATTAAAGTTCAAAGGATCAGTTCAACAATATTCTGAGTGATACATATTTCATGAAAATTTACTGAATAACTAGCCAAAAAAGATAAGACAGCAACTACCAAAAACACACATATGTATACATGGAGCAGTAGTTAAAATAATAACAAACATGACTATATGATATAAAGTATGAATTATAAAAAACACAGATAAGGAGCTAATATGTAAATTATACTGCAGCACATGTAAGTTAAATTGTACTAGTTTGTTGCAATATCAATATGAACATATCCATAACATATAGTATACAGTTTTACTCTCTATCCCTCTCCTCTCTCATACCAATGTTTAAAATGTCATTTGTAAACAGGAAGTCACAAGTCACTTTTTGTCAGCAATAAAAGCAGCACAACGCAAATGGTAATTGAGAAAATGAACAGAGTGACATTTCATTAAGCCAATAGTAGAATCAAAGCTGTAACAGAAAATCATCACAATTCTACAGGTGTAACATCTAAATTTAATACAGATTCATTCAGATAAGCAATTTATAAATGAATGAAACCATGGATGTTGCTGTTATATAGTCAATAAGCATTTGTTACATAAACTTATCAAAAATTTGAAAAGACACTTTAGAAATTATGCCGTAAACAATATAAGAATCTTTAATTTATTCTTTACAAAAAATTCTTATTAGGGATGTTATTTCATGTGTTGTTGATTACATGTTGATTTTGCTGACCTTTCAAGTTTTAGTCCTGACAATTGAAGAGCTCTTATTGACCCTTTTAGTGAGTAAAAGGAGATCAATGCAGACTTCACCATTCCCTTCAGCAACTCATTTGTCTGTCTCTTACTTGGCCTAAATAGGTATGAGAGATAAGATACCAAAAGGAGCGGCGGCTTTTCATTGCCCTCACAGCAATATTTGAAAACAGAATGCGGGGAATATTATCTAACTGATTTTTGCGTCTTACAGGTAATGCTCAGTCAATAACACAAAATACTCCACTGATGTTTAAAACAAACTGGTTATTGCTTTAATGATTTACATGTTACATGTTACTGTTAATAATAACATTATTTTGGGGTGGAGGTGGAGATTAGCTCAAATATGTACTTACAGATTGGACATTGGATGTCTTATATGTGAGAAACACTGTTTTTGATTATTTTTGTGTAGGTTATACATTTTTATAAGACTTTTCTAATTTTTTTAAACGTTAACTTTTCATGAAAATAATTCTTAAGACAAGAAAGGATTGAAAACTGCTATTATTTTTTTATGCATTGCTCAGAGAAGTTAAATTGAAATTTTAATAATTTTTTTCCTGCATATTTTAGTTCGGAATCATTGTTACACTTTAAATGAAAATTTTGCTTTACATTTGCACTTTATTGTATAAACACATTAAATGTTTTGTCTTCATATATCATATATGTATTGTTAACTCTACTTGTCAAGGTCAAAGACCAAAAGAGCTTATGCGGTCATCTGATGTTCATTCAATGCCCTTCTGTACATTAGCCAACCAAACTACTAGAATGCCTGCATAAAACTTTACATGCATATTTATTGCAAGGTTTTGTTAGTCCAGCTTGAAAATCATGCCACTCATACCCACTCAATATGTCTATCATGTTTACCATTTTGAAATATTTTTTAACAAATGGATAATTATTAAAGTGACTTTTTATTAAAATAGTCCTGATCTAGTAGTGGCAAGCCAACTTGAATGTCTTGCTGTTGGTACTACTTCAGAATGAATGGAGGTTTCACACAGACTTCTTATGGTTTCTTGATTGGCTTAGATGAAAATAGTGTCAGTCTGACATCTGCTATAGACAAATATCTTACAAATCCTGTAATCATTACTCCAGAACAGATGGTAATAGACTATTGGGTTATCACTAAAATGCTTTGTACAACAAAGTCCTTGTAGATGGTCACAAAAGAAAATGGATGTTCCAGATTTTGTTGTCTATTACTTTTACACAAATAGCCATATCAACATGGTGTCTTCACTACAAGATATTTTATACAGAATGGTTCAAAAAGATGAAAATGGTGCAGATCTGAAATCCAATGTGGGCACATCATAGCTATCTTGAAAATACATGTATTATTATCAATTTCTTTCCTGAATCGGTGCTTATATTACCACATGTTTTGTACTGAAAGAAAGTCTTATGAGATGTAATTGCTTATGAATTAAAATGGTGTCAATTTGATATTCCAACTTGGTTGTGCCGAAGTAATGAAAATATAGTTATGAATACTACTAAACAGATAGTTGTAATTTTTTACAGTGTAACACTTTTTACAATATGTAATTGGTCCCATATTAAACCGATACCTTTTTAACCTCAAAATGGCTGCTTAGGTGGCCATCTTGAAATTCTTCATATGGGTACATTTTCTTATTGATTGTTGTATTGACATCAGTTTTTCTCTGCAACAATGTAGCAATATGTAGCAGGTTCTGCTTGATAATGGTGCTTATTTGACCCCCAATATGGAAACTATAATAGCTGTTTCTAAGATCACATTATCACTGCCCATTTTTGGAAAATATGGTGGTTGTGACAAGGCTAAAACACCTCTTTCAGTATGTTATTGGTTCTGAAAAAACATTGTGCAGATCAAACCAGCGACATAACCCCACTATTGTGAACAAGTTTGAAAACCAGAAATAATGGTACCATAGGGTAATGTCAAAAATGACAGCTTGCAGTTTTGTTCTCCATTGAATTTATGAACATAGTAGTGTGTGTGTGTGTGTGTGTGTGTGTGTGTGTGTGTGAAATGAATTTTGACCAGAATTTGTATTTTGTTATATTTCAGTAAGTAAGTTGATAGTCAATATCAAGCTCAAGTGTATTGACTCTGGTTTTTATCTGTGATATATTTTAGTGTGATAACACATGCAAGTAAGAGCATGGTTTTTATCAAGACTAGTTTGTTCATATATCTGAAGAATACCTTTAATATTACCACTTAAATAACTTGGAATCTTTTTCAAACCAAACTTAGCACGTGGGTCTGTCTTGATAAGATCTAAGAGTGACTCAGTGATCTTTATTCCATGATGCAAGGTTCAATTTCAAAGGCTAAGAGAACAATTCATTTTGCTGCACATTTTTTTCTAACATGTTTACTCTACACTAGAAAATAAGTTTTGCCAAATGTGGCTTGTTAGATTTATTCAAGAATATCTGAGGTAATTTCAGTACTCAGCAATGAAAAAAGATATAAGGAGCAAAAAAAAAACACACTCCCCATCATTCTTTCAAATTCATTTTGGTCATTAGAGTGTTAGTTCCCATCTTGGGACTCTTGTTTTTGAAAAGCATGATGCTTTTCTCTTCAGTGACTTTACCATTCATATATATTATTGACAATATTTACTCTTAGAAAACACAAAAATAAAGTTTCTTATGTTCTTTTTTGCTTATTATCAAAGGTTAATCATTTATCAATTGCTGGCATGCTAGATAATTAGTGGATATGTAAAAAAAATAGTCTATTAAATGCTTGCATTCTAATTAATGGAGTTACAATGATAGTATATTCATCATAGAGGACAGGTAATGAATTACAAATATAATGACCTATAGTTTTATCAGGTGGTCAGTACCATTATGAAAAACAACATAGTCCTTATTTTTATTGCACATTTTGAAATGTGTACAAATATACATCAGTCCAATAATACTTGGCATGTAAAAATACAAAAGTAGCTTCAGTTTTGACAGAAATTTGTGTTGTTTATTTTTTACATTCAGTTTTGTTTATTTTTTTGCATAAAGCTAAATTAAATTTGCTCAGATTGGATTTGTAGAATTTACTAATGATGTAGATTTGGGCATTCCATGATGTTTAAACCTCCCATTTTTCATTGATCTTTGTATACTTCAACAAATGTAGGGGAAAATGATTAAGGATGTAAGTAACCTAAACATTTTTAATGGCATTTGCTTTCTTAGCAAACTGTTGTGTGAATTTCTTGATTTGCACATTTTTGAAAATTTGTGCATAATGTTTGAAATTTAATCATAGTAAAAACATTTTAATCACATTCAGAGTTTCTTGATCAAAATTTTAGTTATATGCATATTTTATAGATAAAAACAAAAATAATATGCTTCAATTTTCTTTTGATTTGACCAAGTTTAAACAATTTATAAATAATGCTGAGAGCTGGTTGTAGTAAAATACAAGGTAAAAATTTACCTTTATACTGTTCACTGCATGGATGTATCAAATCAGATATAAAAATAATGAGTGAAAAGAAATTAAAACAAATTTTTTTTTTTAAATAATTTTTTTTTATATATACATGTATATGGCTTATCTGCAAAAGCATCGGTTTGCATAGATTTCTTGTTAGATTTGTTATGCTTTTTAATGCCAGAAATACCAGAATAGTAGAAATAAACAAAGATTATTTACATAGAAGATTTTGATTTTTGATTCTATTAGTTTGCTTTGTTGTACTTAGAATACTGCCATAGTGATAATTCCTAGTAGCATCTCTTGGTTGAGGTCATTGATACTATGTATAGATTATCTCATATTTTTGTCATTTACCATTTAATTCTTTTTCTAATACAAGTGACGTACACAATGACTTTATGGAACAGAATGAAAACTGTTAAGGTGTCAGTAGTCCGAGCATCCATCCACATACAGACCTTGACACAGTATCAGTTAATGTTTAAATATAAATGATATCTAAAGGTATGTTTTTGTTAACTGACACCAAGCAAGGTATGTTTTTATTAACTGACACCAAACAAGGTATTTTTTGTTAATTTACACCAAAAAAGGTACTGTATGTTTTTGTTAACTGACACCAAACAAAGTATGTTTTGAACTATCTTGAGAATATAAACAATCTGGCTATTAATATACATTTGGTTAATTTACAAACATTCTATATATATTTCTATACTTGTTTTGTTTTTAGTTTTATGAAATTCTGATTTTACAAAATAAAATATTTGTAAGAATCCTAATTTTGGAATTTGTTAATAATCTTTTTTTAAACTGTATGATTTACATTTTTATTAGGCATTAAGGTGACACTATATTGACAAATATATCCATTCATTGAGGCGGTTTTCTGGTTGTTGATGGTCATACTGTACAACACAATGTACTGTAATGTTAAATTCCATTTACTTGTTGTATGTAATGCACTGAATTTGTTATAAATTACCATGTCAACTTAAATTTCTATTTAGTTTAATAATAACATATTAACTAAGAACTGATCATGCTTTACCAATTTTTTTTATAGTTTCTGTATGTTGTCATATGTTTTTATATACCTTTGTTTTTTACTTGTGTCAGACATTTGGGATCATTATCTTACAAGAAATATGATTAAATGAAAACACTATATATTATATCTATATACATACTCTAAAATGTATACCAAGATGACAACATTTTTATAGTACAGTCTTAAAATGTGTCACAATTTAGTTTTTCCTAATATCTTAAAGGGTTTAACCAAAAAAAAATGGAAGACATCTCTTTTATGGAAAGTAAATATCTAAATGGGAAAGTTTTGGAATGAGTCATCCTCTAAACCAGATTGATTTTTTAAGGTCATTTGTAGTTAATAAAACAAAACCAGTCAAGTTTTATTTATTTTCAGGACAGCATCATAAATACAAGAAATACATTAATGAAACTTACTGCATGCAGTTTTCTTTCTGCTACTTTTGCAATGTGTGTCAGAAGTAATAGTAGTATGTTCCTTAGTTTGATAAATTGTTCTGATATAAGTTTATGGTAAATATTTCTTTTGAACCTCACATCAAATCATATAGATATCTTTATATGAAATAAATACCATCATTTCCATCCTGAATTGGTATGTTAGTCATTTATCTCAAGTAGAATAAAAAAAGTTATGCTTATAAGGGCCTTCAAGATAGTTATAATAAAATGGAAATCAAAGAAAGAGTTGTTATTATTTGGTTATCTGGGTAATAATTTGGTTTGGACCCATAGATGAGCTTGTGTAACAACCCAAACCAAGGTCTGCAATGAAAACTACCTTAAGGGGTCATCATTTGACAATTTGTTGAGTTTTTATTTTTTATTAAACTTGATCTTTATTAATATTTATTGGTCCAAGCAATTTTAAAATAATTCAAACACAAAGGTTGGTGTGCATTTTCTTGCTCAGCTCTTAGCTAATGTGTGTGTGTGTGTGTGTGTGTGTGTGTGAGTGAGACAGGTCAAGAGACAGAGACAGAGATCATGACAGTACGGTGCAAAAAGTACCATGTCACAACTTGTCTGTTAAAACAAAGCTTTATTATTTCAAAGTTAAGATGATTACAAAGCAAAGTATGGGCATAAAGTATACTATCAGAAGTCATCCACAAAATAACTTATTTTTTCACAATTATGATAATTACAATGAAAAGTATGGGGCAAAAAGTACCCTGTCACTAACTGTCCATAAAATAATAGCTGTATGATTATTTCAAAATTCGTTCAATTTGCACAGATCATATGCTCTGTCTGTTAAATATATAGAAAGGTATTTTGGTGAGTGAAGTTTTCCTCCAGCATGATATGGTTAATGTGATCACATCAAACTATATAAAATTGTTTAACGTATTTCTATTCTTTTGTTAGAGAAACTATTTTTTCTTTTTGTACTTTTAATAAGAACCTCAGATACAGCTCATAATTCTTTGATAAAAAGAACCATGTTAAAAAGTGATATATTCACAATGACATCATAGTGTATTGATCAAGACAGTTTGATCTGTGCAGCTAGCATCGATTTTACAAAAGTGAATAAACTTAGACCCAATATAATGCACACAATAGTATAAAATTCTATGTAATATATACAGTTTCCTTCATTATAAAATTCTATGTATTGAATAGTACTCCATCATTATAAAATTTTATGTAATGTATACAGTACTTCTTCATTATAAAATTATGTAATGTACACAGTTCTCCTTCACTGTAAAATTCTATGTAATGAATAGTACTCGTTCTCTATAAAATTTTATGTAATGTAAACAGTACTCCTTCACTATAAAATTCTATATGATGTATACAGTACTCCTTCACAAAAAATAGCATGTAGTGAATAGTATTCCTTCACTATAAAATTATATGTAATGTATAAAGAACTTCTTTATAAATATACATGTACATGTACGGTATTCTTTCACTATAAAATTCTATATAATGTATACAGTACTCCATTATAATATTCTATGTAATGAATAGTACTCCTTCACTATAAATTATATTTAATGAATAGTACTTCACTTTAAAATTCCATGTAATAAATAGTACCCCTTGACTATAATTCAATGTATTGAATAGTATTCCGTCACTATATAATTCAATGTAATGAATATTATTCCTTCACTATACAATTCTATGAAATATTGTTAAACTACTCTGTCAATCAATGTAGTATACATAGTAGAAAGCTGGCAAAGAGGAGAATACCAATGCTTCATTGACAACAAATCTAAATGTACCTAGTGAGACTCTTGTCTCTAACTATTCAGTGCACACTATTGTAAATGCAACAGCTAACAAAATTTTGGGGTCTGAATGTGACTTTGAAGACACTAATATATATAAACATTTAAATATTGAAATAGGATCTCAGTGAATACCACATTGTATGATGACATACATGTAACTGATATAAAACTTAAAATATAAAAGGTTTTAACAATATAGGTCACTTAAATGTTCAAAGTATAGTGGGAAAAATAGACCAGATAAAGTTAATGTTGTCTTTCAAGGAAAAAATATACATGTTTTAGGACTCACTGAAACCAAATTAAATGCTTACCACATTGAAAATTTATTTCAATTTCAAGGATACAATTAACCATTATGCAGGGACATAGACAGAGGGGGGGGTCTTGTTGTATACATTAGGGAAGATGTAAATGCAGAAAGGCGACTTGACTTGGAAACCCATGAAAGTAAGAGTATCTGGGTGGAAATGTCTCACAGAAATTCAAAATCATTCCTAGTTGGTTTCATTTATAGGTCACATTCCTCCAAAGCAATTTGAAATGATTGCTTTTAGAAACAATGGAAAATGTTCTCTAGGAGAGAGAAACATATATATTCTGTGATATAAATAAGAACCTTCTTAATACTCAAATGAGGAACAACTTGATGGAATTTAATGAATCATTAGACCTAATCCAGCTGGTAAATGATCCCACAAGGGTAATAGAAAAATCAAGCACTTCTCTTTTTGATCAAATGTATACCAACCTCTCAGACAATGTGGCTTGTGTTAATATACCAAATGTTAGTCATAGTGACAACTATCCTACTTTTTTTTCTACAAGAAAGGTTACAAATAAGAGATTGTTTTTTTGTGTTTTTTATTGTTTTTTTTTAATGGTTTAATGTCATTTTTAAGTACAATAGTGATGAACAATGTCTGACATGGAAGGATAAACATTTGCAAATGGTCTGTCATGATAGACTACTTGGTGTTCTAGTAGATAATAACCTATCATGGACTGAACATATCAAACATATAAGTTAAAACGTAAATTGAGTTTATGACTTCTCAGTAGGATAAGACAATTTCTCCCTGAAAGGCACAGAAAACGTTTGTATAACAGTTACATATCACCCTATTTAGACTAATGTAATGCAGTATGGGGATAATTCAAATTATACAATTATAGCAAAGCTGGCACAATTTTCTTCAATATAGAACATTTAGGCTAATATCAATTCAGATAGAAAGCAAGGAAAATGTATTACAAGCCCAAATCTATTTGAGTAAAGCCAAATTAATGTACAGGATATCCAATAATAGTGCTGCTGAATATTTACTCCACTATTCCACTATAGGTTACCCTGTCAACTTCCCACCTGTGATCAATGTCTACAAAGCAGTATAAAATTCCCATACCAATTAAGGAATTACTTTAAAAATGTTTTTAATACTCTGGATTATACTCTGGAATAGCATTCCAGTTGAGTTTAGAAATGCCCACACTATCTCCTTCTTCCAAACCCAATATATCCAGTGGCTTCAGAGATGCGGCTAAAATAACTAACTTTTTTTTATGAGGGCCTCAAGGTAGATTAATTCTTAGCTAATTGTGTTATCCTCTTTAAATAAAGTCATTATTATTTTTATCATTATATTATTATTATTACTTCCATTTATTATAAGAAATTTTTGTTAGGTCATTCATGATGAATTTATTTACATCTTTTGATCAAAAATGAAGAAATTTCATCTCAGGATGTCATGGATGAAGAGAGAAGAAAGCACACTTTTATCTGTGGCATGCAATGATGAAAGGAGAAGAAATCAGACTTGTGTCCATGGGTTGCAATGAGGAAGGGAAACAGAAATGTAATCTTATGGCTTGCAATGATGAGAACATATTAATGAGGAATCATCCATTTAAAACAAATTCAAACAAAAGAAACAGCAGATGCAGACAAGAGGGCATTAAGTATTGCCTCTAACTTGCACTGATATAGAAGTTACAAGATCAATAAATAAGCAGTGTCAGATATAAATATGGTAGAGGCATAATTCTATCTTGGAATACCTAATAGTAAATAAAGGTCAATTTGATAATTCGTAACTAATTTTTCTTTATATACAATTGACATAATTATGATTAAAGAGATGTGTACTGCATTGAATAGCAACAGGAGTGGAATAATCGAATTAGTATTTTTGAAGAACAATTTCATAACATTAAAACATATTTGTTCATTCATACAGAATCTGAACTAATATTTTTGCTAATGTACCTTGCTCAAACCAGATTCTGAGGAGAGACAGTAGTGTAGTATTTTCATAGAAAAAGCAGCATCCTCTGACCTGTGTGTCTATTAGAAAGTTATCAATGAACTGTCTTTTCTCAGTGTGTGAGGACTTTGGTGTATGTATGTGAATGTGCGTGTGTGAAGCAAAGGAAGGGGAAATAACTTAGTTTGAATATTATATTATCAAACTACCGGTAGTTTTGTCCCTTGAAACATCTTCGAAATCTAACCAATGAAAGCAGTGCTAATATTCTATAACAATCCAATCAGAACAGTCTTTACTAAAGCATACTATGACATAACCACAATCCACGTACACTGTGATGGAAATAAGTGATCCTTATACTCTGGCTCTCCGTTTTAAAGATCCAAACGTGATGGGCGACATACAGGCATGTAGAAATCAATTAGCAGAGGTAATATATAATATTATTTAGTTATGCTCTCTGTTAAATGACAAATATTTGTAATTTTCATGAAACCATCACTCCAATACTTCATAACCAATGCACATTATGCAGTACTGTATGGTATATGTATACAATCGAATTCACAGTTCGAACAAAGATACACATCGATACAAGAAGGTTGTGTGATTGTTGTGGGGATGGGTGCTTTATTAGCAGGAGCCTATAGGGAAAGAAAGAACAAAGGAACAGAATAACCCATCCAGCCACAGCGTGGCACAGGTCAGGGGCTCGTTACAAAGCAAAGTTGTTACAGGTTAGACCCAAATTTCTTTGTAATGAGCACATGTGCTCCAGCTATATATATATTCGGAACAAAACTACCAAATAATTTAAGAGCAGCCTGCCAAGAAGTAAAAAAAAAAAAAACAACAAAAAACAAGGAATCCAATAACAAAGGAACGAAGCCAAACAAAGAACAAGGTAGAAAATACATTAAGCCTGCGGGTATATAATAATTCTGTGCTGTTTAAAACTGTTTCTAAATTTCTCTGCTATTAATCACTCCATTTTTATCTTTTCCCTAATAACAACTTATTTGTGGCGCCATTATCCTATAAACAAGTGCTATGCCCCATAATAGCGGACTGAATTATTACATATTTCTTTTTTGGTACCCGACAAAATCCATGTAACTTGTAAGATTCTTGGTTATTGGATAATAATTTAACTGTCTCGCTATACACTCCAGGACACACTAAGAACACCCCAGTATTACATATATTCACACCAAATCTCGCAAAAACGTACCAAGAAGCAGAGATAAAAGAAAAGAAAACATGTGAACATTGTTACAATCAATGATTGATAGAATTGGTTGATGACCTATTTCCAGTAATCTGCGCAAACTAACTCTTATGCATCAAGTCTCTTTCATTATGGTATTTTTTATATACACAATTTTCTCATTAAATTGCAATGCACCATACTTCTCCCATTTCACAAGGACATTAAATATACGCAGAAATCGAAGTACATCAAATCACAGGATGGAAAATATACCTGAATTAATAAGGCTATATGAACTGCACAGAAACCTGGTCAGCAAATAAGGCCTGTCAACGAGAGGCCCAAGAAACGCTAAACAAGTACTAACATTAAAGAATTGAATTGTTTATGCTCTATGCTAATAATTGTAAAAATAAAGGAATTGAGAAATTGTTATTGAGATAAACAAATAATTTATAAACAATAAATTTGCTATTTTGTTTAACATTTTGCAAACAATAATAGTGAGATCAGTGGACCATCAATTTGCAAAACCTGTTTATCAGTTTAAGAACTTTGTCATTTTCCAGTTTACGGAGTTTAATATCCTTTAAGATAACAAAATAAAATTCTGATTGTAAATAACTTTGTGATCTTTGTTGCACAAAATATGAATCTGAAGTTATTTACACAAGCAACCATTCAAATCTATGGTTCAGTATAAACATTATGTTTACATAGTGTTGAAAGTTGGCTATTTACTTGCTTGGATTTTGAAAAGTTTCAGAGAATAACTTTATATTATAAACATCAAAAAGGGGGGGGGTAAAAATAAATATATTTGATAGCTCACATCTCTATTTTGTTGATATCGGCCATAAATATACATGTACAATGAACCTGGGTACCACTCCAATGGCCTAAGTGGTTAGAACATCATCTCGTATGTGAGAGGTCATGTGTTTGAAATTCAGTAGAGTCATTAATAAGATTTATAACATGATACTAACAGCTGCCTTTCTTGGTACTCAGTATTAAGAGGTTAGCATTAGGACTGGTCAGCCTGGTGTCAGGATAATGTATGTGACTTTGTGGGACATGATACCTGTGTCTACTGCATGATGTCTCAGTGCTTGAGATGAAATATCAAAGAGGGTCTGCATGTTCTAGAACCTAGATGTACGTTCTAGAACCTATATGTACGGCTGCCAAAACATCATTGGTAATTGTAACAAAACAGATTTTGTTCAGCATTTTAAACAAAAGATGCCATTTGAATCTGACACTAATCCCATCAAAGTCTTTGTTCTATAAATGATAATTGCTCTTTGTACTCGGATCAGAAGGTCAGACTGCAGTGATGGGATCATGAGGTGCATGTGTATTGGGCTGATAAGCCCCTCACCTGTGGTGATATTGATTTTTTTGTTGCAGCTTGTATCACTATTAATTTAAAGCTGCTGTTATTTGCATTCAATTTTGGCTGCACACATTAGTGTACATTTTATACCCTTACCAGGATTTCTCATGGCTATGGAGCTAATATAGGCTGCAGGGTTCTTTTGGTGTCATGTACATTATAATTCCAGAGCAAATCCTATGTTTGATGATTTGTAAATCCACATGGAATAAGCACAACCATATGTCCAGTGGCCATCCTGAATTATGCATTAGATGTGGCTGTTACTAATTACCAGTATATGTCTAAAGTGTATACAGGATTGTTCCTGAACAATTTGCATGCAACACAGATTTAGGGGTTGGGTTGACTTATCAGCCTATATGGTATTAACATGAATGAATACAAAAACTTAATACGAGACAAAATTGGTTGGTTTTGTCAAAATTATATTGGAAAATGTGGCCTTTGTAATTGACAGATCCTCAGTTTACACAAGGCTGTGGAATGTACCTTCTGCAACATTTGGATCCACATATTCCTATGGCCTAAGATTTGTTCATGATATTTGTCATAAAGGTCTCACCATGGGTTCTTGGAAATTCTGTTCAGCTAGTAGAGCACTGATCTCTTCAGGGCAGGATTGGGACATGGAAGAAGTAGAAATATATTTGTGTAGGCAAATTGGCCATCATTCCACTAGTTTATGACTCAGCACTGAAATCTTTGGTAGAAATGATAAGATTTAGAATGTGTATCATTGCCTAGCTCATCTGTTTCTTTATCTTGATCTTCTATTTATGTACACATGTTATTCAGCTTTAGATGTAATTCTTATTCTTAATTTCAATATTTTCAGATTGCCTTTGTGTGTGTGGATGGGAACCCTAAGGATATGGCACCTCTCTTCCCACATATAATCAAACTACTTGCTCATTCTGATATTGTAGTTAAAAAGACAGCTTGTAGGTTTTTGGTGCAGTTGTCTGGGAGCCAGTCAGAACTACCACTTCTTGCCATTAACACTCTGCTACAAGATTGCCAGGGAAGTAACCCAATGATCCGTGGCCTTGCACTCAGAACTCTTTGTTCCATTCCACATGAAGCATTCCAAGAGCACTGTTTAAAGGCTGTTGAAAATGGACTTAAGGACAAAAGTTCATATGTCCGCAGAACTGCAGTGATGTGTTCTATTGCATTACATAAATTTTGTGAAACATCATCATTAGCAGAATCAGGAATAATTGACAGGCTGTATTCTCTAATACGCGATTCTGATCCAGTTGTAGTGATCAATTGTCTTCTTGCATTGGAAGAAATTCTGTCATCAGAGCGAGGGGTGGTGTTAAACAAGAACATGGTTAACTATCTTTTGAATAGAATTTCAACTTTCACTGCATGGGGAACAGCCTATCTATTAAATCTGTTAAAAAAGTACCAGCCAAAGAATGAGGAGGAGATATTTGATATGATGAATATACTGGACCCCTACCTCCAACACAACAGTGGTTTTCTTTCCATAAGTGCTTTGGAACTATTTCTTCATCTAGTGCAGCCAGTGCCTCATCTGTTTTGTGAGATATTTCGACGATGGACAGAAGCTATCATAGCCGTACTAGGCTCAGGGAATGTGGAACTTATTTCCGTCCTTTTGGACTATATGCATAAATTTGCCAGGGAAGGAAAAGATGTATTTTCAAGTCACTACAAGTCTTTCTTTTGCTGCTTCAGAGATCCATTATATCTTAAAAAGCAAAAGATTAATTTTCTTCCACAGCTGTTGACTGAGGATAATATAGCTCCGATATTGGATGAAATATGTATGTATTGCTCAGACACCAGTATGGAGATATCTCTTCATGCTATACTGGCTATGGGTAAAATTGTACAGGTCTTCCCAAGTGCCGGAGGCAGCTGCTTAAAGAAATTTGATGAACTGTTGAAGTGTGGGACAAAGCATGTGATATCCAACACACTCCAAGTTTTGGAAACTTTGGAACTGAGGGATTTTCCTAATTTTGATGAGGTTGTGGGCAGAATAGGATCTGTTGGTCCAAGTATTCAGACTTCAGCAGGAAAATGTTCACTACTCAGCTTGATCGCTAAGTATGGCATTCACATGGAAGAGAGCCCATACATTCTTGAGAAAATAATAGAAACCTTTGATGAAGAAGATACAGTAGTGAGAATACAGTTGCTAATGACAGCTACAAAATTATTTGTTCAGAGACCTGCAGAATGCCAAGGATTGCTGGGAAGCTTGTTGGAGAAATGTTGTAATGATGAGGACAGGGAAATTCAGGCCCAAGGTTTATTCTATTATCACCTACTTAAAAACAACATTGAGAATTTTAAAGAATGCATGGCATGAGTAAATAATATTCTAAGAGTATTTTTCTTGATTTTCTTAAGATAACAGTTTTTATCATGTACAAAATTACAAAATCAGTTGATCTGCTTGCAGCAAGTGACATCTGTTGTACAGTAGGCAGAAGTGATTTTTGAACATTCTCCACACATGCTGTAATGCCTGATGTATGCACTAGCTTTGTTTTTATTGGTGTTGACAGGCACATTCTACATTATGATGTGATCTGTGTTATTTATACTTTATTTGTATTTTGCAAACAACATAATACATAGCTAATATTTCTCTATGATTATGGAATAATTAGATAAGTTATTATTGGAGGTAAATATGTTTATTTGAATACAAGTCTGGGTCATTTACTTTTCATGTGGGAAATGCCTAAACCTGTTGACAACTTTGAATCTTTATTTAAAGAGACTTCCTAACTCGTATTGTGTCATATCTTTTGATATCAATGTTGTGTACTTGAAACATTACTCATTCCTACATTAACCTCCCAAGTGGAATCAGTCATATTGTCGTGTTCAGTTTTAACCCAGGTGATGCAGAGTTCTTTTCTAACAATGTCACATTATTTATTCATACACTGTCTTTGCAGTTTTGTGAATCACCATAAAATCTCAGTCATGCTGAGATTGTTTTTGGTAAATGTCCAACCTGCCTGTGCTGAATTGTTTTGTGAGTTGTTAGTTTTTCTTAACACTAGTGTTACAGCTCTTTAACTAGTAATATTAAACAGAATTATATTAAGTTTGTTTAGATAATACTGGGATGGTTCCATGTTATGTACATGTATTTTTCATTCAAATAAACAATCTTGTTACGGTTGTCATGGCAACCAGTTATGGAGTTTAAGAAAATATTGACTTTCTATAAGTTCATTTTTTTGGAGGGGGGATATTTTACTTTCAAAATATATATTTTTCCAAAAGTTACATATCATAAGATGTTGCTAATATTATTACCTACAGACTTTATACAAATAATCCATACAGTTTAAGAAAATATTGACTTTCTGTAAGTTCATTTTTTTGGAGGGGGGATATTTTACTTTCAAAATATATATTTTTCCAAAAGTTACATATCATAAGATGTTGCTAATATTATTACCTACAGACTTTATACAAATAATCCATGCAACAAGAACACCTTATAGTATTGCATTGTAGGATCCCTCGCCTAGTGATATGCACAGACCCTACTGCACTTGTTCCTAAGTCCTTTAAATCTAGAAACAGCCTGAAAGATGAATAGTAGCTATCCATTCAGAAAGTTTTAACCAGGCCAATGAAGTTACGGATCATGTCTATAGCTGGGTCATGTTTTTTTTTTCACTTACAGGTGTATCACTTTTAGCAATTGAAACTTTGAACTATATCATTAGGAGAGTCAGATACCATATGGGACATTATACCATACTTTATCAGCTTATCTAGATGATAAACCCTGAATGACACTTTCCCTCTCGATATGATCATCTCTCATCCATAAACACTGCTAAATGTACTGGTCACAAACAGGTTCTCTGACGTGATTATAACCAGGGACACCTGAAATATATAAGATAGTACTTTACAAAATATGAACATCATTTTTTAATTTACATGTATTAATAAACAATCATACATTCATTCCCATTTTGTGTCATGTTATTCTTCTTGGAATGGTGTTAATTGACTTGACTAAATATTTCACCCGAATCAACATAATTTATAATTTAATTTAACTACATTTACATGTATTGAGAATTATTGTACCTTGAAATTGTTTATATAACCTCTGGCAAGATAATCTGCATTGTTGCAATGAGAAATGCTCATGATGGTGAGACATCAATCCATTGACAGAAGAAAAAATGGTGTCTACATCATTGGGTTTGTGCATATACAATACACAGGCCAATTAAAGTTTGATATTAAATTTCATTTAATCATCATCATACACGTTACATAATTTGGTTAATTTATGACAGAATTTGTGGAAATGGAGAAAGATATTTGTTATTGTTTCTTTTGGTATAAAAATAATTTTGCATTTAAATATAAAAGATGTCAAACAAAATACACTTGGATATCTTGCATCATGATCAGTCACATGGCAATAATAAGATCTAAAGTAATTTAATTTCCTTTACATTTGAATAACATTAGTGCCATAACCTGGATTTTGGTTTCAAGAGCTCACAATTTTGTTGCAAAACTAATTAGCATACCTGAAATAGTACTAAATAAAACACATCACAGGACAAATGTACATAGAAAAAGATCACTATATTGACACTGATTATTATTTTAAATGAATGAAAGATCTTTTTGTAGTAACAGTTTCTACCAACATTAATTTTTTGTTTAATCTTAACAGTAACCTTAAAGTTCATGCATGTGATTAATTTATTTCAGACTTGAAATTAAATTTGTTTATACATCTTAGTTCACAAATGGACATGAATGTAATCTGTCCATTTTCTGAGAACCAAAAAATTGTAATGCTGTTATTGATAATATTTAATATTATTCTATCTTGTGAGACCCAACTATTTTGAGAGACTAGAATTTCCATGCACAGATTTCTTGTCTATGTAGTGGTATGGCCTGTTATGAGAAACCATCTGTCTTGAGAGATTATTTTTTGGCAGAAGGGGTGGTCTTTCAAGACTGGTTCTTTAAAAAAAAATCACTCCTGACTATTGGGAGTAAGTTATTATGCATGCCATATTTTCTCATTATTTGCAGAAGATTGACTCACCGGTTTGTTTCTGTAGCAATTTCATCATAGTCGTCATCCATAATGAATAATTTAGTGGCTTAATAGGTGACCATGTACCAGGTATAGATGTGAAACTGCGTTCCGTTCTCATGGTTATGTCACCAACTTACAATATCATTTCTCTGTCACCAAGGTCCTCATCTTCTGCCTCGTCACATCTTTGTCAAACACCTCTGTAACAAGATACCCGGGTGGGATTTCCGCTACACAACACAATTGATGGTGATACAAATACAATGCTCAAAGACGAATGATTGAATGAAAAATTAATTATGATTGATGTGTCAACTAACATAATACGCACGGACTTGAATAATGCAATTATTAACTATCATGCATATACAGTATACCGCTCACTGACCAGACGTTCTGTAATGGACAAGAGGTTTTACCTAGGGTGAGGCAATTATACACAGATATCGTCTATGCGAAGTAGGCAATCCAATGTTTCCATCGAAAGCACTTCGCACGTGCGGCAAAGAATGAACCAAACTCGTTGTTCGTAGTACACAAAAAATAAACCCCGAGTACATGTACATGTATTTAATAAATAAAAGGATTTATATAATTCTGTGCCAATACCCGCTCCCGATTAAAAAAATTGTAGCACCTTTAGAATAATGAAGGTATGTGAACATACACAATTGTTACAATATTTGATTTGAAATACTGAACTAAAATGTACAATGTCCAATGCATCAATCTTGCGTTGGCAACCTTTGCCTTGTTCATGTATAAGAGCTGCTGATGGTCTGTTCGTAATGCATAAACCCTCCCAAACAGGTACATATGGAATTTTCCTATTCCCATACTAAGGTTAGGCACTCCTCATTCACGGAGTAGTTTTGTTCCCTAGAGAGCGATTTCATACTTACATAAGCAATGGGAAAGTTCATCCCCAATTGCTCATGTAGTAAAACAGTCCCAAGTCCCGTATCGGATGCATCAGTCTTAAGCACAAACATTTTGTTTAAGTCTGGCAACTTTAAGATTGGTGCGCGTACCAGTTTCTGTTTTAGAGTGTTAAACTCTTTTTTTTCCTGGCACATACCCCATGGAACTTTATTCGGCTGCCTATTCCTAGTTAAGTATGTCAATGGACTAGCAATAGCCGCAAAATTGGGGACACATTTTCTGTAAAACCCTATCAAACCTAGGAAAGATCTTACTTGTTTCCTAATTTCTGGTTTAGGTGCATCTCTGATTGCAACCATTTTGTCCACATACAGGATGTCCCAAATATTCTAGGTTACAATATCCTATAAGACGTTTTCAATATAGTTGAACAGTTTGCGCATGAGACGAACGCACGACGCACCGGCGTTGGCTAAACCGAAAAGCATGACTTTAAATTGATTAAGACCTTTGAGAGTCGCGAACATTATCAGCGATTGCTGTATGCCAATATCCCTTGGTAAGGTCTAATTTGGAAATGTATTTATGACCTGCCAACTTTTAAAATATAGACTTTCTATATCTGGAATTAGTTCTGCATCGAACACGGTTATTTTGTTAAGTTGCAAAAAGTCTATGCAAAAGAGGTTTATCTGGTCTTTCCTTCTAACGCAACGGAGGACGAGTAGGGGAACTGGAAGGTTCGATCACTTCTTGGACTAACGTTGAATATCCTTTAATTCTGATCGGATCTGGGGTGTTAAACTTGATCTCGTATAGGCCTGGTTTGACCGTCTGGGTATTAGGACAAAACCTCCAATATCTGCGTATGCTGAACTTCAGATAAATCTGGGCATATATTAATCTGATCTATAACCTCTTTTCCTACGTCAATGGGATATTCAAGGGGAATTTCTGTACTGGAGACAAATTCCGATTCGTCACACGACCTATTCTCTATCACCGCTACACATACTAGATTCTAGACACCTTTATCAATCGTTGGACTAGATCCTTCTACGGAACGTTTCAACATATTGGCGTGGAATATATTCGACTTCCCTGTAATGTCGATGATATAGTCCATCTCGCCTTGCACCCGTTTGACTTGGTATGGCCATTTCCATTGTATTAGCAGATCAGATTGTTGTTATTTCTTGAGAGAAAAACCAACACTTGCTCGCCTACGTCAAACTTCTTATTCCGCGTTTCTCGGTTTTAGCTCTTCGCGTACTTACGACTAGATTTCGCGAATTTGTCTTGCACCAGTCGACATGTACTCTCAAATAGTTCGCTCTTTTAAACGGAGTGTCTGTTACGGGCATCTAACCTAACGTTACTCTAGTTAATCTTTCCTTAAAAACCGTCTTCTGACAAATATCGCACAAGCGACCAAACCGCGCCACTTTGCTATTAACAGAAGGCCAATAAAATTCTCTTAATACCCTGTTTTCCTCATACCTAAATGACCCGCCATAAACGACTCGTGCACGACCTTGAGTACATATGACCTAACTTTCTGGGAAACCACTAGTTGCAAAAACTTCCTATCACGTGTAGAGTATTTATGTACATTAAACCTTCTTTCGAAATAGAAATTTAGAGGAACTCCTGTTCTTACATTTCTTCACGGTACCCGATAAAATGCTTTGTCCGCGGTTGCACATAAAGACTTGTCTTGTTTCTGCTCATTCAGAAATTCTTCGCAGGAAATATCAGTAATGGCTTCAGGTACTTTTAACTTACGTAGATGTTTGTTATCCTCTTTTACCAAAGCTCTGGTTTGCACAGCTTGGATGATTGGGAATCGGACATGGTTGGGGGTCTAGATCCTTGTACAATGCCAATCGTAAGTTCATAGATCGGGTTGGCTATGCTCAAGGCTTCCACGGTTCCAGTCAAGAAAGGTCTTTCGATATCTATCATTGCGACAAGTACAAGGTCAATTCTTTGGTCCAGTAGCATACAAGGCGATTTAGCAGTTGGTCATCGCGAACAAAGCTTCATTTTACGACTACATTAGTCCACCCTTTGTCTCGTAAAACGGTCACTTTGTATCCGTTGACAGTGCAATTTGCCGTAGGTACCCATGTCGCGGGGAAAATACACGTGCCGATCGATTGGATTGCATCTCGGCACGCACACTGGCTCGTACATTGCATCCTGCTTAGCCTGCTAAAAAACGTGTTTTCCATCTACCCACCGTCTGTCTTCATTGGTCACAGCGACTCTTTGGACTGGTCCCTTCCACTTAACGACAACTGGGGTAGAGATGATCCCACTCCTTTCAAGTGAAGCATTGCTTATTCTTATGTCTACCCTGTGTATCCCTACCATATTCTTCAGATTCACTGGCTTTTTGGTCCTTGACCTAATTTCCACCTTTGCTGTCTCGCGAGATGACATTGTCTGAACCTCCCCGAGTTTCAGCGAATAAATCCACCTGTGCGGCCATTTCTTATATGTTTGTGAAGGACTTTTCCCTCAAGAACAAATAAAACTCCTTGCCTCAAGTTGTCAACAGTTGATCCCGAAACAAGAAATCGATAATACCCTCTGTCAAGTGCCAAATTTTTCGTCAGTGACATCCAGTAATTAATTCGTAGGCTAGCCAACAATCAATTGTATTGGAGTAGAGTTTGGAACGGAAAGAATGTTAGTTTACCTCGGTCAGACTGTTACAATATTTAGAGTGAAAGCGGACTGAGTGTTTGACACGTTAAAATTATGTGATTCCGCACGCAGAGCTGTCAGAGTGATAGGAAACAAATGATAAGGTGACATTTCGATCCTAAGTGGCATTTTTGGCATCTTGATAGACGGTTTTCAAAGGGTCCGCAAGGATAGCATTTATGCCGATTGGTCAAATGTATAGGGAAGGGGGTGTGTCGGACCCCAGAATCGGGGAAATATATACTACGTATCAAACGAGGTTAGTCAGTCTGAAAATTTCTCTGCAAGAGAGAAAACCAAAGGTAGAAGTACTTACCAGGACTCCGAAGGTAATTTTACAGCAGTGCCTTTGTAATAATAAGCTCAGAAAAGTCCGCCGGAAATCAAACGGCAGAAGCACGTCAAAAACACAAGGTATTTAACTCAAATTCACCTTTATCACGATGTAATGTATATGATGTTTTTCTTTGTCATAGATGCATAATGTACTATGATACAAATAGTTCAGTATTACATTGATTTAATAACGTACTTTGATATGTTTCTTTGTTACAGATGCATGATGGGTTCATATTTTCGTATGGATAGTCGGTTTTACAGTGATTTAATAATGTATTTTTGAATTCTTATTTTTTACATTATATACTTAGGTAGGTAAATGGGTGGTGTAGAAAACCCGCCGTGTACATTTATGATTGGAAAGTGTTACATTAATTTGAATTTATCATATTAGTAAATATGGATTGTGTGTTATGATATATTGCCTCACTTTACGTAATGATTTACGGGAATATATGACTTTCCCGAATTCTGATGTCAATAATTAGCAGTATAGCTCTATTGATCTGAAGACTTGTGTAATATTTGTTAGCCGTATAAATGATAACACTGATAGTAAGATCTGATTGTTCGAACACGAAGACGGACGAACAATCGCAACTCTTAAAGTAACGAGATACTTAGGGCGTTTTACCCTTTTCTTTTACAAGGAAAATAGTTTGTTTGAAGTAATAGCGAGGAAGTCGAAATTCAGAGACGGAAAAAGAAATTGGAAGACAGAGTTGTGTAATCTTACGTACAACCAAAGGGCCAGCTCAAGTGAGACTAACGCAGAAGAAGAAAAACCAGTCGAAGAAAAAGGTCATTTTGAATCACCCAACAGTCCAATGTTAAATGAACATTCGATTACATGATGAAATTTACTCTCAGTATTAACGGCTAACTTCATTTATTTTTATTAGTGTTTGGATTCTTATGAATGTATCCATTATTTTAAAGCTTCAGTTTATGTATTTCTGAACTAAGTGTATTCAGAAAGAAAGAAATTGTAATTCACAGTGTCATTCTTTTCTTAATTGTATTTTTAATTAAATTCATATTTTATCTTTACGGGGGCTCGTGTGTTGTCTTGTTCAAAGTACCATCTCAGATTACTATATCCACTGACCGGGCAGATTACACCGTAGAGATCATCTTCTAGATAACGACAATTAGTGGGAGGCGGTCTTCAAGTGTTGTTTTCCAAGTTGCGCAATACCTCTGACCAGGCCTTGTGCAATATTGTATTAATAACACTTTGATAACCCGCAAGCACCACATTACACCCTCAAATGTCTTAACAACCTTACCACATTCCTCCCATCACTGCCAGTAATTCCACATGCTACTGATGAACTAGGTGAACGTCACACCTCGCTAGGATTTACTTCTTGCGCGACCCTTGCTCGATTAGCTCGAATTTCTTCATAAGTGCGTCTTTCAGTGCAAGGTAATTCGGCAAATAGACCGCGGATAAACGCGAAGAAACCTCCCTTCCATAACGCGCTATGATGAAGCGACCCATCTTTTTCTATTTTTGTACAGTGGCGTACCTTTCGAACCTGTTTAGATAACTATCCATGTTATCTTTGTCCTCTTCAATGGGAGGAGGTGGATTTTAGACCTCTGAGTTTAAAATATTTTTTTCTCTCCCTTTTAGTTTTGCGATAACTCAGAATTTCTTTCTCCCTATTTCTATCTTCTATCCGAAACACTTCTAACCTCACCTGTTTTTCCCTCTCTTTCTTTCTTCTATTAGCAGTTGTACCTTTTCCTTTTCCCTTTCTGCTTCCCTTTCCCATTCATTCTTTTTCGGAACCGCTGCGGTGACCTAGTGGTTAGAACTACCGCCGCGGAAGCGAGAGGTCGTGGGTTCGATCCCCGGCCGAGTCATACCAAAGATTACAAAAATGGTCCTAACAGCTGCCTCGCTTGACGCTCAGCATTATGAGGTTAGTGTTAGGAGTGATCAGCCTGATGTCAGGATAATGTGACTGGGTTGAACATGTCATGTCATGATACATGTCTGCGGCATGATGCTCCAGTGCTAGGCATCACTATAAACTGTCTCACTGCAGACATCGTAGCGATATGACTGAAAAATTGCTACAGCTACGTTAAAAGTCGTAATCAAACAAACAAACTTTCTTTTCCAGTCAGATTTTTCTAAATATATCTTCCACTTCTCCAATTATACATTTTCCCTCTCGGTCTGCGTTTCTAATTCTACTTGTTTTCAAAAGCTATTTCGGCCTGCTTTTCTAATTATATCAACTCCTTTCTTGGCTTCCCTTTTCCCTAGCCTGTTCTTCACGAACTTAATTTCTAAGGGACCCCCACCCCCTGGTAGCCAAACTGTTTCTCCAGTTCCACAAACTCTTTCATTGATGACATTTCTAAAACCTGATATGACCGACTTAATGTGCAGTATTACGCATAATTGCAACAAACCGTATTTTCCTTCTCATAAGGCAACACAAACGTGAGATGTGTACAACAAATATATAGTAATGTCTACTTAATCTCAATGTCTTGTCAAGAGCGTATGAAACACAAAAATATCATACAAGAATAATGAAACAATTGCAGTAGTCCGTTTAATCCGAAATGATCCCACTTCTGACACCATTTGTAAAACAAGATAACCGGGTGGGATTTCGGATTTAAAAACTATTGATGGTGATACAAATACAGCGTTTAATGTCGAATGAGTTGACTGAAAAAATGAATTATGATCCAATTATTGGATCAATTAATATAATACGCACGGACTTAAATAATGAAAATGACTTACACAGTAGAATGACAATGGGTGAATGATTCACAATGATTTCACCACGAAAAGAATGATGTGTTTTGCTCAAACAGTAACAAATGTAGTATTTTTCCCATTGTAAAACTGTAAAATGTGTTCACTCAAATGGTGAAATAAGGAAACAAAAAGGAATATACATATTCACTACAGTCCCAAAACCCCCAAAACACTCCGTTTTACGAAACACCCCCCCCCCCAAAAAAAAAAAAAAAAAAATTAAAAAAATTAGCCAATGGCTAAATGATTATTACATGCATACACTCACGTCACCAGCACATTCTGCTACCAGTCACACTGGCCAATGAAGCCTTCAGTATTCCAGGCTGGTCAATCAAGCAATCGGCGCCCATCAATCTCGGTCAGCAACGCACGGTCACCTGATACTCGACCAGCAACAATATTCAACTCTACGCCTGCTATGTCTCTGTGTCGACCTGCTTAATTTTGATTTTGCTTACATTATAATTGCTTGAGTTACTACCTGCATCATGTCAGCTTTGTACCCAATGTAATCCACTAACTGACACGGTAAACCCGGTACCTGGTCGTTCCGTACCCAAGTCGTTTCGTACCCAGTGGAAATTGGTCGTTTCGTACCCAAGGTGCTGGTCGTTTCGTACCCAAGGTGCTGGTCATTTCGTACTCAAGCTGCTGGTCGTTTCGTACCCAAGGTGCTTGTCGTTTCGCACCACTTTAATTACAAAAATTTAATTGAACTTAAATTTTACGTTGGCCAGGTTTAAATAACTGAATAAGTCCATTATTTTGTATAGTTCCAATTAACAATTACTTGTCATATTTATTGGTATTATTTAGAAATGACTAACATGTCCGATAAATTACAAGTGATTATCACCTCAAAACAACAATACATTTTGCGATCTTTTGATAATGGGCTGAATAGTGTTGTTTGTGTAAGTTTCTCTTCTCCAAGACCTAATACTGGTGTTAATTTCAATTTTTTTCGCCTGCTCTTAAAAGTGTTGAACGTGGTGTATTATACGGCTAACCAAACCATTGAGAGAGAGACCATTCAAAGAAGGTGTATGTATGTATGTATGTATGTATGTATGTATGTATGTATGTATGTATGTATGTATGTATGTATGTATGTATGTATGCATGCATGCATGCATGCATGCATGTATGTATGTAGTTAGGATAGCCTTTCTCGTTCAAATTCACCAGTTGTCCTATTTCGTGAATTCAACCTCTAAATGGGTCATCACGTTTCTCATTTATTTATTTAAATATTTTCGTTGTATTTTAAATTTTGAATTTGGTAAAGTTAAGTGTTTTATATATAGTGTGTGTGTGTGTGTGTGTGTGTGTGTGTGTGTGTGTGTGTGTGTCTATATATTTATCTCATATAGTCCGCCTGCCTTAAGTCAGGGTCTGCACAAATTTGTTTGGCTGTACTTCTCCCGACTCAATTAGGGTCTTCTTTAATTATTTATTTATCTATTAAAATTTCCAGAAGAATTATTTTATTTTACCCATTAAATCGGGTTCCCTGTTCAGTTTGGGAGCTGAACAGTGGAAGAGTTTGTGGATATAGTATCCAGTTTTGTTTCATCTATCAACATACATCGAATGATATATTTTCTAAATATTTCTATCCTTAATGGGGTGTTTTTTTCCCCTCCAAACTCTTCCATTCGCGTAGCGCCAGGTGATATAGCACCATGACGTCCTGATTAATGTATTTGCCCCATTAATTAATTAAATATTTTTTTTAATTTATTTTATTTTTGTTGTTGTTAAACTAACAAGAAAAGAAGAAGTGATTTATTTAAATTGTATATAGTGTACTATTTCTTAACCGTAATTACTTGTCCACATCTAAACATAGTCTTCGTTATATAGTCCGTAATTTGTCTAATTAAGTTTTTATTAAAATTTCCGTCTAGAAAGAGTATCTGCCGTCTGTCGTATTTGTCTGTCTTAAAGATTTCCATTATCATTTCATCCTGTCATGTTTTGTTTTGTCACATTGAGTCATCGTGTGATTTTTTTTTTTTGTGAACGGGGCTTTTCTGCTTAGAGAGCAGCTAACATGATCTTCTTAATGCCCCTTCGACTGTAAGCTAGGCGTTGTTGAGGTACTTAAAGATTATACTTTGTACCTTTGGTGAAGTAATGTCGGACCAATGCCTCCATACTCTGTCCCATTTAATATGTAGATTTTATTATTCTACCTTATGTTTATCTAATTTAGTTGAATTTTCCATAATCCAGTCATAAGTCTTATCATTTTCTAGTTCCCATAATTCTTTCTGGTCTCTAAACCTATACAATAATTCTTTAGTGCTCCTATATAATCGTGGTGCGTCTATTTTCTTACTCAGTCTGTGATTAGTGTAGATGTCTTGTCTGTTTCTCATTCCAAATCTCAGCCAAAAAATGTATAATGCTTTCCATGGTGTTTGTGGTGTGCATCCTATACTTTTGTTGTCCATTTCTTGCTTGTATTTACCTATGTGTGTTGATGTCTATTTTTTATAATACTTTTTTATATATAAACCATCTCAACTATTTATATCTGTATCGCGTTTTCTAGTCAGATTTTTTTGCGCAGAAGCGCAATAAAAGCTGGCTTTATTTACGTATATGAATAGATAGAAAAACATTAAAATAAACTGAGATAGAAATCAAACGTACATTGTATATTAACTGACGAAACAACAATTAGGAGTGGAACATATGTCAATTGTAATGTAACCGACACAGGAGAGTAAGAGCAGGGACAATTAGTAACAACGTATGCGTCCATGAGAACAAATGAATGACTTTGCTAATTGATTCTTTTTGGCTTAATGATAAATAGAAATCATTGCATGTAACTCCAAGTTTGCCATATGCTCTTCATACTAAAGTGCTTGAGAAAACAAATTTTAAATTCCGAAGATAAAGTTAAATTATATCAAAATAAATCATAGACAAAAAAATAATCAAACACATGTGAAACTGAATTAAGCTTGAAAGATTAAACGTACTAGATATCCGTGGATTTTAGCATTTGATAACATTTCAATTAAAGTATAAAAAGTCATATTATTATTATTATTATTATTATTATTATTATTATTATTATTATTATTATATGTATATCTATCACAAAGTAAAAAAGCAACATAGAAAATACGTATGAAATATCTTTTTTTATGACATTTGTAGTTACATTAGAAACGCCTATAGCATTGGCTACGAAACGACTCATTTGAGTACGAAACGACCAGCACCATGGGTATGAAACGACCATTGTTTTGGGTACGAAACGACTCATTTGGGTACGAATCGACTTGGGTACGAAACGACTTGGGTACAGAACGACCATGAGCCGGTAAACCCCAATCTGTGTCAGTAATATTGAGTGTAATTAATCCTATACTCCAAATATATCTAGTGTAATACAATGAATATAAATATTAATAATAGTGTATGCAACTAAACTGACTTTCCTATCATAGGTGAAGCATATTCCGTCCACCCCATGTGTGTATTTAATGCCTGAACGACTTGCATATGTTTCATTAATTTAATGATGTGAATTATTTTATGACTGAGATTTTATGGTGATTCACAAAACTACACAGACAATGTATGAATACATATTGTGACATTGTTAGTTGTTACATGACATAATTGTTACAATATTTTTCTTTTATTACACAATGAGCGTATCATTGCTATCTCTAGGATTTTTAGAATGAATTTCTGGACCACATTTCTCACAAGAGCGAAGGTCCAGTGTATAAAAACTGTAGACAAAATTTTAGCGAGCATGACTACATACATCTGGATGGCTACATTAAGAGAGACGTAACTCAATTTAGGTAACCGATAATCTATGATAGTTGTCTCCCATGCATAATACATTGCTAATGGTGGTACTGTGAATAAATATAGAACAAAAGTTTCGCAAATATTGTTAAACGTTAATTTTTTAGTAACATGCTAAGAAAAGAAAATATTGGGAAAAAATAGATCATTTAGGTCAGGACATCTGTGATAAATAAAAGGACAACGAATGCCAGTATTTACACAGTTCTTCCATCTAATTGTGAGTAAATTAGTATCATATTAGCATTGCAATACATGAGTTTGCTCCATATATTGATTTAAGTTAGACTTGGTGTTTTATTTATAATGTCAGTAAGCTGTATTGGTACAACAACAATGTAATATCAACTCATGGTTTCCCGTTACAGTTTCTATATTACATGTATTCCTTGACAATCCTGGCGGCCTAAGTGGTTTGAGTGTCTGCTGATGTGGGAGGTCGCAGGTTCGAACCCTGTCCGAGTGTTGCAAAAGCTTACAAAAATGGTACTAGCATCTGCCTCACTTCGCGCTCAGCATTAAGAGGTTAGTGTTAGGACTGGTTGGGCTGGTGTCATTAAAATGTGACTGGGCGGGACATGGTGCTACGTGTTTGCGGCATGATGCCCCAGTGCTAGACATCACTATTAACTGCCACATTGTAGACATCATAGCGATGAACGGTTGTAAAAGTAACATTAAAAATCCAGATCACATCCCCTATAATCCTAGACTAACAAGACTTCTCCGTCTCTTTTTCTTTCTGATATTACTTGTGATGTCTAACGGCGAGTCAGAAAAATAAAAGGAACATATCTGCTTGGGTTTTTTTTTAAAACCTAGATTCCATGATGGCCTGCTTGCCCATGTTTTTGACGAAGAAGAGTCAGCTGAACCACTCCCAGTCACCAGTGTCGTCAAGTAAGGAAGTACAATGCCAACAACTGTCTTCAGCATGACTTTAATTACCATGCTTGCAAGTACCTTTTGTGACAAAACAGACGAAGATGAAGTTACAGGAAACAACTGTTATTGCTTTGCTAAAGACTGAATGGTCAACCCCTCCAGTATGTGGACAAGTTCAGCTAACCTGGCAATGCACTTGTATGTGCAGTCCACGTAACGAGTCCAGTGCCAGAATTGCTAAATCATGTGTGTAGTGTGGCAGATGTCTCGCAGATGCAGTGACACTAGTCTGTAACAAACCCGAAACTCTCTAAAAACTACTCAACTATGCACGTGAAGCCTGAATGGCGTTGAGGCACCATTTCAAGAAGCTGAATCATCAATATACGGACTCTCTGAGAAAACCGATGGGGATAAAATGTCAGGACAAGGTCAAAGACTCAAAAATATATTTTAATACTTCTAACTGTGTATTTGCACACACAAAAAGAATGTTTCCTTATCCTGTTAGAAATAGACGTTTTCTTAATTTGTAGTTTCCAGAGTTTTAATACTTAGTTTGGATGTAGCATTTGTAGTCGTGAGATATTTGTACATGTACATGCATTTTAAATGGAAACAACATATGGATATATAATAACAGATAACTTGCATTTTTGAATACGTATTTAATGTGTACCCATTCCAAGTGGATGAGAATGAATAGAAAATAAAAATAATTTAACAAAGATTAAGGTCAAAAAGAATGTTCAGTTTTATTTCTTTATAAAAATTTTAGTTTATCAAAACATTATTATGTCAAGAAAAACTTGCAGCCAACAGTTTGGTGACTTTAGTACAAATAATTGTATTAGACTGGGTCAGCTACCTGTAAACTGCCATGTTGTATCCTGACACTTGTCTCTCGTTGCCCAGCAAAAATGATTATAAATTCTTCAGAAAATATCATAACAGTGTCATAAAGAAATATGCTATCATTGTAAAACTCTAATCAAGTCAAATAATTACTGTGTAATATTGGTGCAAGCCTATGATTTTTTTTTAATTTGGGAAACGTCATAAGTGTTATGCGGCGATTGTTATTGTTATCTAGAGGATAATCGACCTATGTTAGTTTTGCATAGATTGAATAGATACTAAAAATATGAAATGTATGGATGGAACGAATAAAGATCTGAGCAGAGATATATAAGAGAACAACACGAGACAAAATACAATTTTACAAGAAACTTTAAAGAGACTTCTTTTAGAAAACAAAATGTACTAAACGCTTTTAAAACAATGCAATTAGCAGTTTCGTTTACACATATATGACAAATTTAGTCATAAAATTGAGTGTTTTCAAACTCAGTTATCCAGCATGTCTGCCTATCACGATGACTGTGGTGTGTCACTCCAGATTCAACATTGATAATATGTTGGAATCAATTTATATCTCTGTCTGCCTTGCTGCTGCCTACAATGACCTCTCTGTCTCATCTTAGAAGTCTTTAATTGCAAGATGGGTCATATATTACGTCTTCTTGCTCAAATTAATAAATATCCAACCTAAATGTTTTGTTATGTCCTTACTACTTGGATTGAACAGTATCTCCTCTCTCGTTACGTTATATATTGTCACATCTTTGAAATTCAAAGAAATATTAACTGATAATATGATTTCCAGGTTGCAGACTGACATCTCATAAACAAAACATAGTACATGACGACTAATGTATTTCTCAAACGGGAATGTATGACGTCATTAATTGGTTTATAGCATAGTCTAGTCATTTAATAAGCTATTTCACCCATCTGTATAGACTTGTATGGGCTAAGTCTAAGATGACTGACTCTCTAATGCTGATACAATCAATACAATACTCAGCTAACAGAACTCGCAGAACTCGCATCTTAATTATACAAATTAATTATACAAATAAAATACAACTATCGAAATTCTCTTCTTGTCTTAACTACAACATTTGCTAACTAACAATTCGGTGTCATCGCTTTCTACAGACCATAAATTCCTAGCATACTTGATTCGTATGACATACAAAGGTATAAATTGAAGCAATTATATCAGGACTCCTATAAAAAAAAAATTATAATGAATGAATTAGAATACGCTATTCATATTGCCGCAGAATTGAAACCGAGTGGATTTTGGATTAAATTAATAACTCAAACACAATGTGTGAAAGATGAAAATGTATGAACTTAATTAGTAAAAAAAAGTATATGATGTATAAATACAATGATTCTCACACGCTCTCAACATGCAATTGACCCAATCACTCAATACAAACATTCACACATGGAAAATAAACCAAACACATTATATCTATCTGATATACAGATTCAAGAAACCTCAGTTTCAAATAACAGTATGCACTGTAAGATATTCACATAATTTCACGTATAGACTAGGATTGAGATTCAAACAATCTCAAGGTATTCAAATACGTTTCTAATGTTCTGCGCTGTAAGTGAGATTCACAAATCTCTTGGAACACTACTAAGATTCAAAATAATCTCATGTAAATACAAATGTACCGATTGAAAGAATAATTAGACCAAATATATGCTTCTTGACCCTTGTACAGTCGCACGATTCATACACCGATAAACCCGCACAGTTTCACCACGTCCCTTGTATCGGCCGCTCGTACCCTTCACGGATTCACCACTTTCACCACGTCCCTTGTATCGGCCGCTCGCACCCTTCACGGATTCACATGTGGAGTCAGTCATACGTATACACACGTACAGACAGCATACGGCACCTTTGTCTTAGCTACTTCTACAGTCGTGCCTCCACCACATGTACAGACATACGTATATACATATAGACAGCTGAAGATAGCTCTACACGTCAGCTAAACTCGTCAACAGCTAAACTCTTCAGATAAACTCGTCAGCTACACTCGTTAGACTCAGTTAGACTCGTTAGACTCAGTTAGACTCGTTAGCTACAATTAAACCAAACTGATAATAATAATTAGTTCTGGAAAATGTTAATACATTAAACTCTTCATAGCAACTTGAAATTCACAGTACACAACGTTTCAAATCTGCGTTGTAATAAATGAATCATTACACGATATGACAATACAAACTCAAAAAACTTCGCGTATCAAATGAAATATAAATTTACCACTAATCCGTGATTATAATGTCCCTCGTCGCAAGTAATTTACGGCGATATATATATATATATATATATATATATATATATATATATATATATGTTGGTTCCGTCGCTTGTCTGGAAAAACACTTGTTTACCCTAGAATAAATTGTACGCATGCACAATGAAAAATAGTCAAATATTTCTAAGGCATAACCAAATTACTTTTTTGCCTTATTCTGTGACACGTAACATTCAAAACAAATGAATTCAGACAATTTATTTTCATACTCCAATCAAAGAAAGATTTAAGCAACTGAGATAAAGTACCTTGCTCTTGTTTCCTCCTTTTTCAGAATCAACACTCAAGACTTTTTAATTACTCGTTCCTGGACCTTTTTGCGAGAAAGTACTTCTTACTACTCTCGGAGTCACGATTTCAACTAGACGAACTAACTTTGCTGTATAAGACATTTATAAAGCACGATCAGCGCCGGATTAAGCACCGTGGAGGCCCAGAGGCAGTCAAACTTTTGGGGCCCCAGACCCACGGTCACGGTCTCATGGGGGCCCCTTATGGGGCTCATAAAAGTCGCGGGGCCCATAGGCAGTTGCCTACTCTGCCTAATGGGTAATCTGGGACTGAGCACGATACGTAGCATGGAAACACACACAAGTCTTTACTTAGCCAATCTGAACTTATATTTATTTAACCGCCAAATTTAGCACGCCTATCGAGATTTGGAAAATTCCACATATTTACGGCTTCCCCCAATAAACCGATCTCCGGATAGCTTAAACGTATCACAGATTTTCAGCAAGTTCATTTGCCGTTTTTTAAACAGTTCAACCCTTTGCATTATTTTTTCCACGGTAACCAATTCACATTGCTATGCAAATTCGCCAGACAAAATATTATCAACCGAACGTAATTAAAAACCAATTATTCCAATATCAGTCCATTAATGTAGCGTATCCTTAACACCGGATCGTGTATTTAACACTTACAAACTTCAAACGGTTATAAGGAAGAAATGTTTGTATATACATTACAGAGAAAAAGAGAAAATGATGTTTTCCATGACAATATAGAAATAAAACAATCTGCAATATCACAATCCAACACAGACCTTATCAAGTAGCTAATGAACAAATGTTAATACTTTCATTTTACTGATTTATACTATTATCATTATATACTTTTGACAATCTAGAGTGTTGTGCCGAAGTACACTTGATTTGATATTGAATAACTTGAAATATAATTTTGTGTGTGTATCCTTTACAGCTTTAAAAGTTTCGAGGAGAATCATTATACTCTTGAGTTTAAATACTTCTTAACTATGGGGTTATTTTTATTTATAAAAAAGATGTTTAAAATCTTATACCCATGCTTAAATCGAAAATCACGTTAAACTGTCATGCATTTTATATCAGTTTTAAAAAATGTCTTCAGTCCTTTGCAGTTATTGTTGTGTTTTATTTTTAGGTGGTGTGTTTGGGTTTTTATTCTACTTTTACTTTGTCGGATATCAGATTCTCGCGGGTCATGAGCGTTACTCGTATAATATTGTGTAAGCCCCACTTGTCAAAGGGTAAGTGTTACGTCCCACTTTGTCAAGGAGTATTGCACAACATATAATAATAACACTATAACCCACTCCCCTCTGATACTCGTTATCTAAGAGATGAAAGCCCTCTGTATAATTGCCCGGTTCGAGTAAGAGAATGTATATTGTAACCTGAGCGGGTATATTGAACAAAACAACTCCGAGCCCCCGTAAAGATAAATAAACAATTTAATCAAATACATACACAATGAAATTTCCTTTCATTAGGAATACACACTGTTTGGAAATAAACTTTCACCGAAATACAAATAGATTTGAAATAGAATTAAACAAATTAGCCGTACTATTACTGATATTTAAAAATCATCATAGGATCGAGTGTCACAATCGAAGTCAATGCTTTGTTCGATTTTCATAACCAGTTATCCTCGAACCACATTCTCTGTTCAATCCAATATTGTTCTAGAAGTTCGTTCCTATCTCTATATAATCTCTGCCCTCGTGGATGTTCCACTTGAATCCGGACTGGTCCACTGTATCAATGTATACACCTCTCAATTCTTTTTCCCAACTTCACTTTCTTTATTTCTGTCTTCACGTCTTCCCAAAAGATATTTTCTTCCTTGTGTTTTTGCGTGTCACTCAACCGATGTTTTTGGCGGGTTTTTCCCCCCTGGTCTGTTGTTTTACATACGAATGTATTTCTCTCAAATAACATTCGGAGTCCTTTACAAAATAATCCTGCCACTCTTTCCTCTCTTGCAGAGGTATTTTTTAAAGACTAAAGTCTAATTTAGCTAGTGCGATATTATGTTCTAAAGATTGCTCGTGTAAAACACACCCCTTATTTAACCGTGACCAATCAGAATCAAATGTATTTTCTCCCGCTTCCCTCTAAAAGTCGCTTACGTCATGATCAATATGACACGCTTTGGTTTTAAGTAACAGAATCTCTGTTTTCTCTCAATTCTGACATTTTCGTGATAAAATGAAACTTTACAAGGTCGCCGTCGGTCAGTACTGGCTCCTGTATAAACAACGTGTCAATTAGTCCAGCGGTCGGCTAGCCTTTACAAGCACCCTTCTTGTACGATGTGTCTCCTAAATCTAACTAATGGCTAGCTAGCTGGCCACACTAATGGTTTATTAATAGGTCGACCGAAAATTTGGCACTTCACATCGGTCTGTATACTTGTTTAGTAAAGTCAAAACAAATACGGTTCAGTAATTATTCTGGTTCAGTTAAACCTTTGCCAGTACATAACAAATCCTGTGTACAATACATAATGTACCTATCTTACTTACAGAGCAACTGTTTCCATAATATTGTGTTGCTTAGTGATGTATCTGGCAAACTCGACCGTCTTCACCTTCGATGACTTCGTTTTCTTGCAGTTTCTGTACATCTGGTTGGGGTATAGCTTTGAGGAAGCAAGCACTTAATGAAATAGAAAAAGGTGCTACAATTGTTTAGTTATATTTTTGTCGTTGGTCACTTTAGTGCCAGAACTGCTAACGTTTCAGATATTTATAATAACTTCCACAATATAAACCAAGCCGTAATATTATGTCTCGACATAGACCAGCAAATTGTTCTCCACGTTTTATGTTTATTTTGACCTGGCGGCCTATCAAAATAAAAAAGGTGGAGTACAATTTGTTGGTCTAGTCTCGACAATGATAAAGTGAACACAGAGGGGACCGAACATCCAGCATAATATGGTATAACACCAATAGGTTATTAACGGGGTGAGGGGGCTGACTGTGATGTTGCCCAGGGCGCCAGAGGTCTTGAGGCACCAAAACCACAGACGCCGTATGTCTTGGGGCGACAAAACCCTTAGGGCCATCATAGTCGCCCGGAGTACCATTTACCCCTAACACGCCACTGCTTATCACAAGGTCGATATTCAGAAGACAGAAATAAAATTAATGTTATTCATTAATTGATTTTGTAAAAATGATATGCATATTTTTAATAAAAGGGTGGGTGTAGACAGGGTAATTTCATCGGAAAATACTTGTCTGGTGATAGGACCCTAATTGATTACGTAATAAGGACTCTAAGTGGCTTCCAATTGTTTAACAGTTTTAAAGTGCTTCATTTTAATTCTCTGTGTTCGGGCTTTCACTGCTTTAGCATACCAAATTCGAAGCGATCAGCTAGCTACATTGATGATTCTATCACAGACCACATAACTAGAATTGATCCCAACTCTACATCTTCACCATCGAACAGTACACTCCACCGACTCAACATGGCGGATTCGGTAACGGAACTGGGACGTTATACACAAGTCTTTGTCAAATCCTGACAGGAAATGTGTATTCGTACATATATGCATCGTTTTTCTTACAACAATACATTGAAGTTGTGTTGGTATCATTAAAATTACTAACTGATGGCGACACATTAAAGTAAATCTATTAACTGACAAGAACCAAACATTTCCACACAGATAAGAGAAACAGGTAGATAAGATTTTAAAAACATTGTGCAGATTTTTTTTTCTTTTTTCTTTTTCGGTCATTGAGACGCATTTTATAACTCGGGTACATATTACAACGGATAGGTTGCTTCTTTTAAAGTAGTCAGCGAAAGACTTCTTGTTCAAGTCGTGAGATTTCCAATTTTATTTAAACACGTCTTTTTTCTGTTGTTACCACATATTCATATTTCTGGTGAAATATAATGTTACCCCTAGGTGCAGACGAACTATAAAAAAAATCAAAATTGTAATGCTATATTAATTTTTTTTTTTGGGGGGGGGGGTGGTGGTGGGTGAGTGTAACTATAAAACGCTTTCGGCATTTGAATCTTATTTCATAACCATTATTCCGATGGATTGCCACTGAAGTAATCTTTTCCTCTCCTTTTTCTCCGCCCCCCCCCCCTCCCCCATTTATATTATCCACTTTCACACGTAATTATATTTGCGCACTTCATGAGTGTACATCTTGTCACGGCCATTATTGGTTGCCTTGCAGATATTGTTTCTCTAACACGTCAATAATATTACACCAGCACGTAACAATATATTGCAGTATAATTTATCTCTAATTTGTCACTGTATCAATAACCACACTCTCATTTCATGAATGAAGATATCGAAGTAAATAAACAGTATGACTCAGTAAACACGATCTTAGTTTATGAATGAAAATTCTTAAGATACTGAATGAAGTAAATAGCCTGACGTGAGGTAATAAATAATCTGTCAACGGTCACGTCTCACGGGTAATTTGGATATCAAATACACCCTACTGATAATTATATATATCGAATAGCGACTTTGCCTGCAGACGAGTAAAACATAGGAATCGATATTCTGTTGGGGTTGCCCCAGAGGCGTAGCTGGGGGGGTGAAGGGGTACATGTGTCCCCGGGCGCCATACTAGTGGGGGCGCCAAAATGGGCTTTGAAATAGGTTGTAACGGGTAATGGTGATTTTATTGATGAAAATAATGGGTTTCAGAGTTGAGGTGGGGGGGGGGGGGGAATGAATATTGTCCCGGGCGCCAAACACTCTAGCTACGCCTCTGGGTAGCCCTACAATGCAAGAGACATCTCGATATTGTTTTGATTTTTTTTAAATGTCGCCGTCGTGCTGTCTAAATATCCCATAATCTATTTCACAGTGCATGCATTCTCATCCCACTTCAGTTACAGTTTTAAGATCAAAACGTATTCAACAATTAACGTACAGATGGCAAATTAATATACTGAATGCTAGACCTACTGACCTTTCATTTTTCTGGCGTGTGGGTGGGTGGCGGCTGAGATTTTGATTTCAGTTTCGATCTTTTCTTTAAACTCAAAATTATTATTTTTTCAGATAATATAATTAATGGACATAATATTGTTTTTATTTTGCTGTCAATCATGGCAAGATATCTTTATAGCTATTGACTGTCGGAAATTTGAAAACGTTAATGTTGGCTACCTGTCATAGCTCACTTTTTGGTCGTCCCTAATATAATTGCCTTATGCCATGGTACGTATTGTATATTAAGAAATTTTTCGTAGTACATATACCCAGCTTTTTATTTCAAATTACAAAATTAAATTGTTCCTTTTGACGCAATCTGTCGTTTTTAAAAATCATTCTGATTTCGTCGGATAATAAGAAGGCGAAAAGATGTCAACAATACTGAGACAAAGTTAAATCGGAAAACATGATAAAGAAAATGTGTAATGAATATATGCACCGCGTTATTGATTGGCAGCAAGCCATAGCCCACGCGGACATCACATGCAGGAAATTTTAACACAAACTGAGTGTGTGTTTATATCGCAAAGCCGGTCAGAAGTTAAACCATATCCTGTTTAGACCACATTATCTAGAGACACACGTCAACATCACATTACCAAACAGAGCAGCATGTATACAGAGCACCGATTTCTTCACTTCCGGATCATCTCCCAATGATATTGTACTCTCTGTGTAGTGGCCCCGAGTGGCCGAGTAGTCTAAAGCGCTCTCCGTCACGGATCACTGCCAGCTCACCTCTGTTTGCATGGGTTCGAGTCTAACATTCGGCTATGCAATTTGATAGGAGTAATCATTAGAACAAATAACATGGAGCCAGATATGCAGGCACATTATGCTACTGCAGATCAGGATCTTTGTTTGCTGTTTCACTTTACTTAGAAGCATATCTATAATTTAGGCATTTCATTTTTAACAGTCAAAATGGGGGCCACAAGTGGCCGAGTGGTCTAAAGCGCTCTCTGTTACGGATCACTGCCATCTGACCTCTGTCTGCGTGGGTTCGAGTCTAAGATTCGACTAATGTAGTTATGTGAGAACAGAGGCGTAGCGATGATATTTTGCGCCCGGGGACGAACTATAACATTGGCGCGCCAGCGATCTTGTGACCGATTTATTACCCTTGTTTACTTATTATAATGTAACGTTGCAAGCCTCATTTTGGCGCCCCTGTACCTTGGCACCTGGGGACATATGTATCCCCTGCCCCCCCCCCCCCCCCCCAGCTACGCCTCTGTGTGAGAAAGCTTGCCAGTAGCTTCTCGTGGGTCGGTGGTTCTTTCCGAGTGTAATCAAGGGCGCCCGCAGAATTATTTTGAGGGTGAGGGCGCGAACACGTATTGGTCAGCTAATACATTTTATGGATGTAGATCAAAGAATATTTAGAGGTGAAATCCATGGTGGATTCTATAATCACGTAAGCATGCATTCTGAGTAAATACAAATAAAGATGAATTGCACCTCATTTATGTTATAAATCGTTAGTGATAATGTTTTAGAGTAAACAACGCTTACACTGATCGGCGTGGCTATAGGTATTGATTTTTACGTCTGTTTGGAGGCCTTAAAACCGTTGTTGGAATTCTTATTTTCCGTCATCATTCTCTCGTTATTATCAATAAAATAAAAATCAGCTCTAGATCAAAGTAAAATACAGGACTATATTATTATTCTTTATGCAGTCTCGTTTAATGATAGGGACAAAAATGGGATTTAAAAAAAACCAATTAACATTTATCATTAAGAAAGTTGTCTTTACTATTTGGACGCTACGTATTGTCGTTAACTACATGGTCTGACCATTTTTCTTCAAACGCTTAGATTTAAAAGCCACATCAGTTATTTCTAATTAGGCCAATTTACATAGAACCTCATATATCGTTCATAAATGCGAGGCAAATAGTCATTCATTGTGAATCGGTGTTTTAATATCATCTTCCTCGTTTCCCATGAGAAGCAGGGTGTGATCGTCCTACAACGCAAGACGTATCACATGATATTTTTGTCTTGTTACTACAGATACGTCTTACCTTACGATCTAGAACCAGTTTGGGGTGGATAGGTGGTGCAGATTGTTTTATTAAATTTGGATGAGCTAAAGAACACACGAATACACGAGATGCCTTTGTTTAGCCCAAAATATAGTATATAATCCTATGTCAACATCTATTGGACAAGTATATTTTTTTTTCGAGTAGTATAACCATATGATGTTATATTAATGTACCAGAGTAAGTGTTTGGTGGTGGTGGGGTTGTTCTATTAATCTACTTTCTAAATTATACTACACTATGGTATAGACAGATAAATGGGTCAACATGCTATCCGACAAACCCAGATGATAGCAGTGGTATTTTGTCGGAAAGTTCAGTTAAGGTTTTATTCAGGGAAGGTCATTTTCAAATGGCATCCAAACCCTCCCCCCCCCCCCCGAATTTTGCATGTGCTGTAAAATTGATTTAGCCTGTATACTAAATTCAACAAGCCCGTCAAGATTTGCCCCCCCCCCCCCGACAAATTGAAATGACGTCCCTGGTTTTATTCACTTCCAGACTTGTTATTTATTAACATATATACATGATTTTATAATGCTGAGTTGCGTCAGTAACGCAATTTACTACGACGGCTCTTTTTATACAAACGTTTTGAAAAGAGACCTTTAAACACAATCACTGACTTTGCAAAAGAGGATGCCTAACACATTTCTCTTTCTAGTTCCCATATACGGCGGAAAAAGACCTTGCATAAATAGTAGCCAATAAATAATCTAATTTTATTTGACCTCTTATTGTTATCACTCAATATATTTTTATGAAATTGTACAAGTTTGAACAAACGATACTTCCCCCACAGATAATAAATTCCCAAAAAGTGATATGAAAAGCAATGAATTGTATTTACCAACACACACACACACACACACACACACACACACACACACACACACACACACAAACACACACACGAGCAGATATATTGAACTACGATGCAAAAAGATTGTTCTGAAAATTCCTTGATGTGAATAATTTCTATTGGAAAAATTTCATCAATTGCAAACAATCTTCGCTTCCATAACGTCCTAGGTTCGTAAATAAAGTTACGGTTTAATCTCAAGGAGATATCTTGTGTAGTTCTCGGAATAACAAGAATTAAGAAAGGTAGAACCCGCAATCATAGACAAAAATGAAGCACACAATATGGCACACACACACACACACACACACCCCATGTGTTTCGTTAAAAAAACGTGACTACGATTACAAATGGATGATGCCAAGCTTAAAACTGACAACAATTCACGCAGGTGCTTGAAATCCGCAAAACGGATTGGACGAGAGCTTTGTATTGTTATAATTTGCATAAACTTTTGTTTTGAAGCTGATAAAGCTGATAATAATCCTCAACATTTTTAATTTGCTGCCTCTACAGCTCACATCGTTAACCACTCTGTGGTTGACGCTCATTTTCGCAAACTAGTTGAACAAGACTGCACATAAAACACATCAGTCAAAATGCATAGAAAGAGTAAAGACAGCGAGAACGTGAAAAGAAGGAATTACAATTATGAAAACAATGAAAGAATAAAAATATTTCCAGTTACATTGACAATGCCAACACTAAGCAAACTCCCAACAGGTGAGAAAATACCTGTCGCAAAAAGATAATTAGATGGAAATATAATTAAATCTTTGTGCAAGAAATTGTCGTCTGCTAATGTAACTAGTTTTAAACAGTTATGTTAATAGCCCAACACTAGCTAATGTGAAATGTGTGTGAAAGTTGTATGGCAATCCTACAGTTTAGGAGTAGTAATGATAACAAACTTGCGCTTTAGGGGGTTTCACGGTTACTAGCTCACCAGAGGGCGTATCGGCGCAGCTAACTTCCGGATAGTTCAATAATTAAAGACGGCAGACGTGGATCAAGAAATTGTGACAAACCGCTCAAAGTTTGCAAGCAGGATCGATATATCACTGTATTAATATATATATATATATATATATATATATATATATATATATATATATATATATATATATATATATATATATATATATATATATATATATATATATATATATATATAAATATTTGATAAATTGTTGTTACATCTTTAATTTTGTTCACTAACTTGCGCTGCAGCCAGCTTTTAAAAAAATGTTCTCTGCCCATTTCAGATCTTCATTATCTTTCCATTACTACATTATGTACTAGTTTGTATTATTTGATTGTGCAAAGTGTATCGCTGCGTAAAAAGTTTCTTGCAATTTATCTCACTTGAAGAATATCGAAAATATGTTTATTTTTCTTTACAGCTTTAATCATAGCAGTAAGTTGATGTTGAACGACAACACAAAAAATTCTAACTTTCTAAGGTTCGTAGTAGGACGAAGTACAATAGACCATTCCATAAGGTATGGCCAGAAATGCTACAAATAAGTAAACACTAAGCCAGTCATTGCACTTATATTTCATATAAGATTCACTCTACTTTCTGAACAGATCTTCCATGAATTCAGGAAAGACACATTTCTTCCTTTCAACTATCGAGTATTGCAACCATTGCCGTAATTTTCCAGTGTTACATATTCTAAAATTAGCTGCTTCGGTGCATATATTTAGACATCAGCCACTCGTCATTTTCATTTAGGACAGAATAAACATGATCATGAGACTTTTGGCGAAAACACCTATGTCACTATGATGATGAACGCTGAGAGTGTAGAGACATTAATATTTTAAAGACGTTTCGGAATGGATGTATGATTGGCATCATTTTGCTGAAAGAAAGAAACTTGTGATAATGGATGCATGGACAATGTACAAAAGTTCACCATAAGCTGCTTCGTGTATGACCATTAGAACTAAAAATCACAGTAGCAAATTAACTTTAAGAGAGAGAGAGAGAGAGAGAGAGAGAGAGAGAGAGAGAGAGAGAGAGTTATACATATACACCAGACAGAACGGAAACTACTATCCCTTGATTATATAGGAAAATGTTTGTTGGCAGAATATAATACAAATTTACTATCATATAGGTTAGAGAATGTTTCTATTCAGTCTGATGTATATTCATAATTCTCTATAATTAATTATATAATCCTTGATGTCTTTCATAGGAATATGGAATGCCTGTGCAGAAAGATGAGAATTAATTACTAGGTCATCATGCAAGTGACTCTGCTACACACAAGTTATGTGTGCTTAGCCATAATGGAATATGATCTGGTGTGTGCTGGCAGGGTGATGGGTGCCATTTACCCATGGACATCGGTTCGAATCTACGTAGAGTACGATTGAAAAATTATCTAACCTGTATAGTATTATTCGTATTAAGTACTGGATTCTTTAATATATCACACATACACACGGTTTATATCAGATTAAAGTTCAGATTTTATTTAGATAGAAATTCTGCATTTTGGCAAATGATATGTAGGCATTTGTAACCTGCCAAAGACAAAAAAGCTATCAAATAAAGGGTTCAGTCTTAAAACAAAAAGAACCAATCTTTAGGATGCAAAAGAGTAAGGATAGCAATTTTTTGCCCTCAACTAAATTCTTTTATTAGACGATGATCCAATTTTCCTTGTGTTTGCATTAGAATTAGTTTATAAAAATCAGTAATTATATTTTAAAATCCTAAAATTTGTATCTTCTCTCCTTTGACATTTACAAAACACTCAAAGGAAGAGAATAAAATGAAATAATAATAATAATAATAATAATAATAATAATAATAATAATAATGCTTTATTTATAGAGGGTGACTCATTAGTCAAGGACTATTCTCCCTTGAGACCCTCTTATGGAGTGTATAACTATGCACATTATATGAAGACAGCAATAATTACTTAATTAATGTTTATTATTAAAATACTTAATTGTATTATCTATTAAAACACATACATGCTCATGAAATCTCTTCTTAAATACTTTAATATTTTCAGCAGAATTTACATGAAGTGGAAACTTGTTCCACAGAATTGTATCAGAGTACTGGAGGCTCTTTTAAAATTGCTCTGTTCTTGGTTTTGTTGCTAGCAGGCTTCCATGTGATATTTATCTCAACTGGTATTGTGTTGAAAAAGGCCTGAATAAGTCCTCAATATACTCTGGTGCAGTTACATGTAGACATTTATATAAAAGAACTGCCTCGTGAAAATATATCTTGTCATATATTGTGAACCATGTGAGTTCTGTAAACAATGCTTTTGAGGGACGATCAATAGATATATCTAAAATTATGCGTGCTGCTCATTTCTGACGTTTATGAATCCTATCAAGATCATCTTTAGCACAGTTTCCCCATACATTTGAACAAGTCCATTGTTGGAACAATATTCGACTTGTAGAATAGACTGTGCATTTTCATAGTGTTATGGCTATTGGATTTAATTTTATTTATTTTTAATTATTAAATCCAAAATTGTCATTTAGGATTTATTATTCATTAAATGGGAAATTTTTCTAGAAAATTCAGTTTGACTTGGACTTTACTGTAAACAGGCTGACCTTGGCTTGGTTACCTCAATATCTGACCTTGTTTTGGACATTGTCAACAGGTCTTCAATTTCATTGGTTAATTTCGGGGACAACATTTTATCAGTGGCTGATTTTTTCCTTCTAGATCATTCTTTTAGCATGTGACTTGGTGAAGGTAGCTTTTTTTGTGACCTTCCAGACTCACATGATTCCTCTTGTTTACGAGGGAATTACAATATATATAGCTGTGTTTTAGAAGCTAACATTAGTAGATTTTGGGCTTATTGTAAGTTATAAGTTGTGTATTTATGTTTGAGTTATAATTATCTTGTTCTGGACTTGTGTCAGTCAATTCGTTGGAAAAGAAGAATTATTCTAATTATCTGGAAAAGGACATATGTTTCATAATTTCATTTGGATGATTTAAAACAAGAACTGTACCACGTGACATTGTCAGCCATTTTGGATTACATCGTCAAGATTCGAACCTGGAACTATTAGAACATTTATTTATCAGGACTTGCAATTCCATTAGTGGATTATTTTGTGAATTCTATATTTGTTGGATTTGATTCTCTAAAACCGTAAGTTTATTTATTTTATGAAAATAATTGTACTTAATAAAATCATTGTTAAAGTTTTACAAGCTTGTTAGTTTTCACTCTTTCTGTGTTGCTGCTTATTCGAGCCTAAGCACGTAACAATAGCTAAATATTTCTTGATTCTGATGAGTAGGACATTTTTTGGTATGGCAGTGTTTTACAAAGCTTATCAATATGTCATTCCATAATAAACTTATTTATGGACACATCTACAAGTGTCCAGTTTTGGACTCTAATAAGGTTTGAGTTTAAACTTGTTTGGATAACTTCGGTATCAGAACTAGATGTATACAAGGTTGCATCATCTGCAAACAAATCAGTATTTGTGGATTCATTATTTGATGGTAGATAATTGATGTAGATAATGAAGAGAAGAGGGCCCAGAACTGTGCCTTGATGGATCCCTGAATGAACAGCGCGAGTTTGAGAGCTAATATTGCCAATGTTTATTTGTTGATACACAACATATACAAAATGCTTTAAACTTCATCTTGTATTATCATATATTAAACACAAATATAATCCAGCAATGCAATACAGTCAAACCTATATTAAAAGACATGTGATATGATGGACGACCTGATCTTTAAGTACATATTTTCAATGTGTTGATTTATTAATTTCATTGGGTCAAGACCAATAATGAGAAGCTACTTGAGAAACCAGGAAGTGGTGGGGGAGGGGAGGTAGAAATTGTGGTCTTTCTCGACAGGTTTTATAATACTGAGAAAATAGGTAGATATCACAGTACATGCTATATTACAAAATGAAGGCATAAAAGACAAGGTGAAATTGATAGTACATACAATTTTGCATCCTCCATGGCACTTTACGAAAAGCAGAAAAAGGGTTGTATCGATGACTCTGACAGGTAAAACTTTTGGTTCTGCACTTTAAATATTAGATATATATATATATGATGACAAGAGTATTCTTTGCTATCCCTTTAGTATGTATCTTGTGTCTTCAAGTAAAACGTCCCTATTTTCATGAAAAACATTTGACAAGTTCAATATATGAAACAAGCCAATACTAGTATATTTTGTGTTACGCTTGTTTCGTTCATGTTTCGTAGGGAAATTAAAGCACAAATTTATAATAGTACAATTTAAAAAATGGGATAATACAACCTAAATGTATGGTTCGAGCTACCTACATAGTGAAGACCATTCCCTATCTTGAGTACGTTATTGACCAATAACTAGTTTATGACGAATCCATTGACAAGTGTAATTTCACAATATTTGTACCACTGCCTCTTGTGGTCATAATTGTGGGCTTTGACATAAATGAGAACAGCCCAATGTAACCTTCAAAATCAACAAGTTTATGTTTCTTTAAGGAAGGAACATGGACCAATTCTTTTTAAGTGGACATTAGTTATACATCTTGCAAATCCCTCCTTTTGTTCTCTAGGTTTGGCCACTTGAGCCACACCTGCGATGAATTCAATTTCGTGTGGTTGATGGATGGTTTGCGTGTCCTCTGGAACAACCGTGGTTGTATGTAGCTGCACACCCCAATGGAACGCAGACCATCTTAACCACAGTACCATCGGTCTCTATCTTTGTCTCCTGCTCAATTTCTGGTTGAAATATGGCCTGAACTTTAACTTTACCAACTATTCGCTTTCTGGAATCGTACACAAGGAACTTTTCGCCCTCTTGAACTGCCTTGATGCAAAAAGCAAATCCATTGGGACAGCTGTCTGTCCAAAAACAGCAATCGCTGTGGTCGAAACTGTTTCCACTGAAGATGAGACGTCTAGCATAGCCAAGACCAATAAATTCTAAACGTCTAGCTTCCCCACCAAACAGATACTCAGAGGACCCAATGTAGCGGACACGGTAACGAAAACAAGGTGCTATATGTCGGTCAATGTTAGAGTATGCAAGAATTAAAAAAAAAAACAATATTTGTATCCTTTTTTAAAAATCATGTCGTAGGCATGCATAAAAGTATATTTATGACAGAACGTTAGGACTGTTTGGGATTTACTTCACAATACTGTTAGTTTCTTACAAACTTTCACCTTATGTTCTTTTTATAGAATTTTACTAAAGTTAATGGTTTCTGCTTTTTCTGTTATTTTGTTTAAGATCCGATTGTAGTATCAAACTAAAACTGCTTTTCAAAAAGTTTACATTTTTAAATCGACACAGTTTACTGTAGACGTTGATTTGCTTCCTTCCTTCCCACATTATTTTAACATGTTTAACTAGACCAGCAAGTTCTTCACTAGTCATATCAGAAAGAATAGAGGGGAAATAAGGAAAATGACAGGGTGCAACCACATAAAGCATTCTGATTGGAATAACGTGAGTTCTAGTTCCAGCTGTCAACGGTGTTTACTATTAAAATGCTTTCGAGCACCAAAGTCCGCCATCAGATAATGAATAAGTTCCAGATACGTAGTATCTCAATACATCAGGTGAACTAAGTACACTTTTTGTTTACATTTTAACCCAGCAATGTAACGTACCTGTTAGTGTCAGTCACCTCACTGCTATTTCACATAATATTTACTTTAATATTGTTACATCTATAATGATTCTACAACCAGTAGACTGCGTGTCGTATTATATCGTATAACTGATTCATTTTCTTTTATTACAGTTGTTTTCATTGTCTCACAAATTAAATTTATAAATAATTATTCAATTGTAAGAAGAAGAAGAAAACACCAGGTACAAGGCCAACAAATACATTCTCTGCTTCTTCTTCTGACATTTTATTGTACCAACCTGACCGGGACGAAAGCGGAGATCTACTTGTTTCTCTAATCGTTCTCAAACTTAATCAGTAAAACATGATCATTAATCGATATAAATGGAAGTGTCTATCGAGAAGAATATTTTGTTATCATTCTCTTTTCTTTATTTTCCATGAAACTAAACATAAAACTCTTTCATCGCAAAATTACTGACCTGATTACAGTTATGAATTAATTAAAATCTCAAAACTGTACATATCAACTTTATCATGAAATATGATAAAACAATTCCAGAGCACTGTATGAAATGTTAAGAGAAACCAATTATCTTATTTTTCGAATTCCCTTTTGTTAGGCCAGGTGTAACGTATGGTTTAGATAATGAATTTGAATGAATTGTTTTCAAGATGTCTTTTAATAGCACTCACAAAAGTGACTTTTTGTAAGGGTCTGCGTCGGTTTTCAAAGTGTTATTAGTACAATATCGCACAAGGGCCTGGTCAGAGGTATTGCGCAACTTGGAAAAACAACACTTGAAAAACCGCCTCCCGCTAATTCTCGTTATCTAGAAGATGACCTCTACGGTATAATTTGCCCGGTTAATGGATATGGTAATCTGAGATGGTATCTTAAACAAGACAACACTCGAGCCCCCGTAAAGATAAAACAAGGATTTAATTACAATACAATCAAGAGAAGAATGACACAGTAAATTACACTTTTCTTTCCTTCTGATTATTCTTCATTCAGAAGCACTTCAAAACCGAAGCTTTAAAATAATGGCTACATTAAGTAAAAATTCAAAACACTAATAAAATGAATGAATTTAGCCGTTAATGGCTGATAGTAAACTTCATCACGAAATCGAGTGTTCATTAACATCGGACTGCTTAGGAAATTTACAATGACCTTGTTCGTCGACTGTTTTTTTTTCTTCTGCATGCATCAGGACTCTAGCTTGCACTTTTTGGCTGAACGTGGGATTTCACAACTCTTACTTCTGACTTCTTTTCGTCTTTTCGTGACTCCTTTTCTAGACTTCTCGCTAATTCTCACTCTTTCCAAAGAAACTATTTTCCTTTGAAAAGAAAAGAGTAAAACGCCCTAAGTATCTTGTTATACTTTAAGAGTTGAGTGTCTGTCCGTCTGTCTGGTTCGAACAATCAGATCTTACTATCAGTGTTAACATTTATACGGCTAACAAATACTACACAAGTCTTCAGATCAATAGAGCTATACTGCTAATTATCGACATCAGAATTTGGGAAAGTCATATATTCCCGTAAATCATTACGTAAAATGAGGCAATATATCATAACACACAATCCATATTCACTAATATGATAAATTCAAATTAATGTAACACTTTCCAATCATAAATGTACACGGCGTTTTTTTTTACTCCACCCATTAACCTACCTAAGTATATAACGTAAAAATGCTAATTCAGAATTCAAAAATACATTATTAAGTCATTGTAATACCGACTATCCATACAAAAATATGAACACATCATGCATCTGTAACAAAGAAACATCATATCAAAGTACGTTATTAAATCAATGTAATACTGAACTATTTGTATCATAGTATCGATACATCATGTATCTACAACAAAGAAAACATCACATAAATTACATCATGATAAATGTGAATTTGAGTTAAATACCTTGTGTTTTTGGTGTCTCACAATCGTTCCACATTCAGTTTAACCTGGAACCACAATTTTACGACGTCCTTCTTGCAACGAGCGGTCGGAGTCTTGGTAACGGTTCTCTCTTGCAGAGAAATTTTTAGACTAATTTAAACTCATTAACTCCGAGGATATATTTCCCCGATCCTAGGGTTCTACACCCCCCCCTTCCTTCTACGTTTGACCAATCGGAATAAATGCTATTCCTACGGACATTTTGAAAAACCGTCTATCAAGATGCCAAAAATGCCACTTTATCACCCTACCATTTGTTTCAAATCATTTTGACAGCTATACGTGAGGAATCACCTCGTTTAAGCGTGTCAAACACTCAGTCCGCTTGCACTATAAACAGTTCTGATAGCGTGACCCAGTTAAATAAACATTCCTTCATCCAAACTCTCCCACAAGATTACAGTTAATTGTTGGCCAGTTTAAGAATTAATTAATGAATTTCACTGACGAAAAATTTGGCACTTGACACTTTTGAATATATATATATATATATATATATATATATATATATATATATATATATATATATATATATATATATATATATATATATATATATATACGTCTGTGATATTTTCTCCAATCTCTTTTAATCGTCAAGTTTCAAGTGTGACAAACGAGCCATGATGATTGGTCTAGGAGGCATAAAATGTTTACGTCTGATGCCAAGTGTTTTTCGAGAAGTAGAAAATGTGTAAAGAAAGATAATATGAATAACAGTACTCACTTTTCACTGGCAGTCCATACTCCTTTAGATCGTAATTCTCTTTCAAACCCTTATTACAACTGGATCTTTCTACTGACAAATTCCAAGCTCTAAGCAGGTCAGAAATGCTTTGCCCCTTACGAAATTTCAAGTCGTGCAGACGAAGAGTGGCATACACAGAAATATCTCTGAGGTTGCTTTCATCTTTCCAGACTCCAAGTTCGAGTTGTTCATTTTGATGGAGATTCTCATATTGAAACTATGCTATCTTCTGAAAATGAACGCTTGAAGATATTTTATGATCATGTACTTCTGCGAGACAGAGATAACAATTAATAACATGCTAAACATTTTTATGGCAATAATTTGCTTGCATCGAACTAACGTGAAGAAGGATTTTCTATACTATTATGACATTAGCTCTTTCCCTATTCGTATCCCTTGGAGTGAGCAATGATAGAAAGGTCGTATTTTGCATTGTGTATTGAATTCAGCTGGCAGCCGATAATAAAGCACATATGTTTTGAGCATTTTAATTGGCTAATTTGTGTTCATGAGAACACGTGGTGAAACAAATAACGACAGGATAACAAATGTGTATAGCTGCAAAAGTGTTCAGTGCAACTTTTCCAGAAACAATCCAATGTTAAACGTAGTGTCAATGATTAAACGTCGTCACTAGTGGTGTAAATGATAAAAAAAGCAATAGCAACAACACAAAACCGGTCCACTGAAAAAGTTAGTTACAATTTAACATGTTGAGTAAAATGTTTTGTGTTAAAGTTGCTTTTTATATTTCCAGTTCTGCAGCTTCATCTGTTGAATTACATGGAGGCGGTTTATGTTCCATTTTCTATGTCGAGTTTTTAGTTATTATCTGTTAGGCAGCGGATGTTAAAATGTCAGTGATGTATGTCGAGAATTCCAGTTTCATAAGCTGTGTTAAGTGTTTACTTTTGAATGCTTTATTAGAATTTTTTTAAATTGTATTTTTTTAAATACACAGCGGTGGTTTAAAATACAATACTATTTGCTGTGTCGATGAATTCGCTTAAGTATTGGAGAAATCGTTTTATGTGAAATCCTTTATTTCTATATCTGCACCTGTTTAATTATGTGTGATGTTGATTACTTCACATTTAGTAATATAGTATATTATCCTATGTCAACATCCATGGCACAATTCATTTGTCCAAGTGGTATAACCATATTCATGTATCAGAATAATGCTTGGTGATGATGATGGGGTTGGCTTTTTTGTTATGCTTCCGAAATTATACCACTTAAGGCTATATACAGCTAAATGGGTCAACATACTGTCTGACAAACTCAGACGTTTTATTTATTAACTAATATACATAGCTTTAAAATGATGAGTTGCGTAGGTAACGCTATTTTTTTTAACAAGTCTTTTCATAATTTGTTTTTCAAAGGAGATCTTTTTCATATTATGAACGATTTTGCAAAAGAGGCTCCCTAATATATTGCCAATTCAAGTTGCAACAAACGGCGGCAATGGGCCTTGAAGAACTAGCAGCCAATATATAATCTAAACACAAGTAATTTCACCTCTTATTGTTATCGCTCAATATATATTGATGAAATTGTAAAAGTTTGAACAAACTATATTATTTTCCAAGTAATTAATTCCCAGAGTGATATGAAAAGGAATGAGTTGTGTTTACCACACACACACACACACACACACACACACACACTGTTCTGCACTTTCCTAGATGTGAATAATTTATAATGGAAACATTATCAATTGTAAACAAGTTTGCTTCCAGGTTTTTAAATGAGGTTAAGGCTTGAACTCAATGAGACCTATTGTATAGTTCAAGGAATAACAAGAATTAAGAAGGGTACAACCCACAATCATGGACAAAAATTGAGCACACAATATGGCACACACGCCATGCTTATCATTGAACAAATGTGACGACTAAAAATGTCTGATGGCCAGTCTAAAACGGACAAAGATTCATGATGAGTGCTTGAAATTCTCGAATCGGATTGGATTGGCAGAGAGCTTTGTACTGTGATAACTTGCACAAGTTTTTTTTAAGCTAGTAAATATGATAATAATCCTCAACAGTTTTGAGTTGCTGCCCCTACAGTTCACATCCTTAACCACTCTGTGGTTCTCGCTCAATGTTTGCAAACTAGTTGAACATGACTACACAGAAAACGCATCAGTCAAAATGCATAGATAAAGACTAAGAACGAGGATAGAAGGAATCACAGTTAGGGAAAAAATGACACAGAATAAAATATATCCAGTTACGTTGGAATACCAACACAAAGCAAACTCCCAAAAAGTGAGAAAATACATGTCGCAAAAAGATGATAGATGGAAATATAATTAAATCTTTGTGCAAGCAGGGCCGACGCTTCCGCTAAGCGAACTAGGCAATGGCGCTGGGCTAAGGGTTTATTTCATGATGGGCGGGTGGGGAAGGGCGTGAGTGGAGGGGGGGGGGCAGATACCTGATCTCGCCTAGGGCACCAAAATGCCCTGCACCGGCGCTGGGTGCAAGAAATTGTCGTCTGCTAATGTTACTAGTTTTTAATACTTATGTTAAAAGAACAAATGATTAATGGTAAAATAATGTTTTCTTGCCTACAATCACACAAAGAAAATTATGTCTTTACCTATAGCGTTTTCCAGCTTTTCTAGAAACTCGTCGAAGAAAGCATATGCCCTAATCCTTTTTCTATGACAACATAGAATGAGAAAAACACGGGCCCAAATCTTTTACATTAAAATATATAACGTGAACACTGTCAAAAATATTTTCTATTACAGCCTATAACGAGAATATTCCCTTAGCTCAGTGCAATAAAAACCAAATAGCTTCAACGGACAACACAATCCACCTGTTTTATGTTGCAATCGTATTTTTAGTCATTTATTTTATTGCCGGTACACATCACAATGTTTCTTAAACAGGTTTTTGCAAACAATAGGCCTTAGAACTGAATATTGATCTGCTAGCCGATAAGAATTCACTGAAATTTATAAGGCCATTTCTTCGTTGTAAGTGCTACCTTTTATAATGTCATCTCCGATATTCTTGAACCGTACAGTACAGTCCTGTACAGTTTTCATTTAGAACAACGTAGACACCATCCAAAGGTGATTGCTGACAACCCCATATTTATATAAGCATTCATTCAGTATAATCAGTTGAATGGTTTTCAATATGTTCATTATGGCAACCATATATGAGGTCAGGTTGACATCGTTTTCATTCAAGACGAACCAGATCAATTACGTTTTCATATGGTCGAAACCCCATATCAATATTACTTTACATTTCAAAGTAGTAACAACAACAAGTTTTACAAGCTAGCTACAATAATGGAGATATCGCATGTCAAAATCCGTTTCATTATGATTTAGTAAAAAATAGAAATCAGAAGAAGTTTTCTATTGAAAACCTATTGATACGACCTCCAACAAGGAGGAGTAGCAATAACATTTTCAAGATGACACATGAGGTGGCCATATTGTATGTTATTATCAGCACCATTCTCGTTTAGGTTCAACACCAACTAGACATATAAATCTTTTAGATAAAACCCCATATTGAATTGACCATTGATTCAAGATCAGTAATAACACAATTCTCAAGCTGGCTGCTGGGGCGTCCATATTGAATCTCTGAGCTGCACAATGTGAATTACATATGATCTAGATATTGTGAATAATGTGTGTGTAAGACTCGTTATATTTCTCCATGGACATCAGGTGGAGTAGCGATAACAATTCTTTTCTAATGGACGAACATCGGAAAATGGACGACAGACACAAGTGCATTTCATAAGATGAACCAGTTTATGACCAGCTGACCCCCCCCCCCCAAAAAAAAAAAAACCAATTGGCAACATTCAATTAATTGTTCTATATCATTCAATAAGTAAAGTTCTCAGGAATACATTAGGTCTGATATAGGCCATATTTTGCTTAGTGATTTTAAATGTCTATTTGTAATTTTTATATATATTGAAACGGTCACAGATAGCAAATTTTCAAAACAGTAGATACACTAATACGTCGTTTCTTCCTCTAGAGTGCATGCCGATAACTTCTCTGTCACTTTAGAAATTCACTGGGAAATGAAGTCTAGTGGCTTCTAGTATAATGTGTGAGAGGTCTTAATAACCTCACTTGTCAAGGCATGTATTCTTTACTTTATTGACTTAATATAATTGTTAAATGAAACCTAAATAAACTATATACCTTTTTATATTATAAAATGCACAAGATATTGACCCGATACCAACGGATATTAAACTAAACCCGTTTTTTCAGATTCCATTTGACTCTTTGGCGAAGAAAAGGTCAACCGGGTCACCTCAAAGTCAACATTTTTCTTCTATAATCCAATAGTATGCCATCCACAAAGTATGGTCCATGCCTGTTTTTGTGCGGAAACCATCACTCTTCTATTAGTGACATTGACCTTTGACCACAATATTGAAAGGCTTCGTTACGTAATATATGCGAGCCATCCATATTGTTTGATAACTAAAGTTTGCTTAATTGTTTTTTTGTGTGTGGAAACAATCATTAATTTTCATATTGATCCTGATCTTCGATCTTTTCCAAAATCGACTGGTTTCTTTTCTTTGTGACCGCATTTGCAAACCATCCATCAAGTTGGTGAGCAATCTTCGTGGGTAATGTTTCGAGGCATGATATATGGCGGCCGGTATATCTGGCGGATGATGAACTCCGGAAAATCGCAGAAAGAATGAAGATATTGGCAAACTTTCTCATATTTAAACTCTGGACGAGACCGGGACTTGAACAGTCGCGGACAGAAGTGGGATATCCGGGATCTGTGAAGGTGCGTATCTAACACCACTCAGCTGTCCTGCCCCCACTTGTGACTGTAGATTGTGGAAAAATAAGAATGATATTATATTGAAACCAGATCCTTTCATTCTGTCACAGTGACCTTGACATTTGGCACGAAATCAGTTGGATTCTGCCTTGCCCAAAGTGCAATCAGTCAGCCAAGTTCGGTAGCCGTACATGGTAGACAACTTGAGTTAATGACCGAAAACAAAATTGGTAAACTATAGAAGGGCAGACAATACAAACTAACACACACGCTCACTTTGAGGCAGATGTTAAATAAAACGGCAATGAATGTTATACCACCATGGTATCATTTTCAGTGTACGTCTGTATATCAGAGACAGAACTCCATACATGTAAATTACCCATTCTTGAAATAAACTTAAAATATTAGTAGACAAGCATAGAAAGCATTGCATGTTTATGTTTCTTTGATGGTTTTTATTTGGGTGTTTGTGGACCTAAAAGTAAGATAAGCATGCCTTAACTAATATTTTAAGTCTTATTTGTAGTACCGTGAGTAGTTTAGGCTGAGATGTTCTCTATGGCTGTTTTATCCAAAACGATCCACAAAACTGAAAATTATGCACAATATTTGTCACTAATCTCTCAAGAAACTTATATGACATTTACTTAATTTTTTTGTGCAAGAGAGATTTACAATAATCTCAGAAAATGCCCTCACTAGGTAATCTTAATTGGTATTAATTTGTGTTGCATGGAATTTTAACGTAGCTTAACAATATTTCAGTCATATTGCAAAGATGTCTGCAGTGTGGCTGCATAAAGTTATGTCAAGCACTGGGGCATCATGCTGCACACGTGTTCCACCCAGTCACCTTATCCTGACACCATGCCGACTAGTCCCAACACTAATTTATTACATCTGAGCACCAAACAAGGCAGCTTTCAGTACCATTTTTTAAACCAGTCTTTGGTATGACGCAGCCAAGGTTCGAACCCATGGCCTCCTGCATCAGACGCAGATGCTCTAACCACTAGACCACCGGAACAATAGGTATAAATTTGTATGGGTCTGGTTCTTTCGTAACAATAATGCATGAACATCTATCTGCAAGCTTAATACTAAAGAAACGAGTCCCTTGCAAGGACTGGTGCTCTACTGCTCAACAATAAATTCCTGGAATTCAAGCTGAAACTATTTGTTCCTTTCAACTATCGAGTGCTTAAACATTCTGTAATATGTTTCAGCGCTAACAATATTTTCAAAACAGCTGATGTGGATGTCAGATTGGCACCATTTTCATCAAGGACAAGCAACACATGATAGGAATACTTCTTCTGGAAACCCCCATTTTTGGAGAACTATAAATAAGATTTCAAAATGGCAACTAATGAACATAATGCATATCAGACAAGCACCATGTCAATTCTGAAACAAACATGACACTACAAGTAGTCTATTGGTAAAAGCACATAAGATTTTTTATGACCACTAAGACATCATTATTAATTAGCACCAACAAGACATCAAAAGAAATCTTTGAAGAGAAATTTCATGACAATGTGATAATTAAATTATGGGTACTGACATGATTTTCAAGTTCAATATACTGAATGTTTGAGCAGCAGCATTTAATTTCAAGACCAATTAGACATTTTTTAGTAAATTAAAGTCAGGTTAATAAGTTCATCCATTCAGGATCAATGTCAAGAAGATTTACAAGAGTTCCACTGTGGCAACCATATTGTATGTGCAAGCAAGTCTTTTTCCAGATGGCTGCCATGGTGACCATACTGGACTCAAGATCATTGCTACTCAAGTTTTGGACCAACAGGTCATCAGATTAGTGAAAACCTCACACTGATATGATAAACCATTCAGAAGCATTATAAAGATTTTCAAGATGGCTGCTGTGTTGGCCATATTGGATATCCAAAAAGCACTGTTTTCATTTAGGGCAAACAAGACCAATGGATGAAATGTGCTTCAATGAGTATGGCATCCCATCAGACAATTGAGAAGTTGAAGTGATAAAAGTTTGTGTTAATGGATGGCAGAATGACGTATGACAGACCAGTCCAACAGCTAATTGTATTCAAGCAATATATCGGATATTTTACTGTAATTTCATGAAAACTAAGATTCACTTTAGTGTGCAGATGTTTTATTGAATGAAAAGATCTTTCAGGAATTTAAGACAAGACCATTTCTTCCTTTTAATTATCGAGTTTTGCATCCATTGTTACAAACTCTAAAATTAGCTGTTTATGTGCACATATTTGGACATCAGCCACACACCATTTTCATTTAGGACATCTCATCATCATGAGACTTTTGGCAAAAACACCCATGTCATTATGATGATCTATTCTAGGAGTGAAGAGCCATTAATATTTTATTCAGGTTCGGAATTAATGTAAGACTGGCATCTTTTTCATCTAGGACTTTGTGAAAAACTTCAAGTTACCCATCTTGTCAATCAATAAACACATCAAGTCATCCATTCTGGGAAGATGTGAAAACCAAGTCTCTTGGGATGTAGAGGTATGATCAGTTTAAGATGGCTGCCACGACATCCATTTTGGATGTCAGATGGATGCTATTTTTATTTTGGACCAGCAAGATGTCTTCATGTGAACAACCTCAAGTTAATATGACAATTCATGTAGAAGAAGTGGAAACAATATAATTTTTAAAGAGGTCTGCTGTGGAACCATATTTGTACCAATATCATTTAGGACCTGCTTGACACAAGAAGCATTTTAGTGAAAAATCCATATTGATATTACCATCCAAGATGGCTGCCTTAGCAAATCCATATTGATATTACCATCCAAGATGGCTGTCTTAGCAACCATAATGGACTTCACATTGGCACCATTTTCGTTTAGGTCCAAGTATACATCATATGAAGTGTTTTAGTGAAGACTTCATATTGATATGACCATCCAATTCATGAGATGTAGCGACAAGATTATAAATATAGTCACTGTGGTGGTCACGCTGGATGTTTGAGTAGCACCATTTTCATTCAGGTACAACTAGAAATGAAAGTGTGTTTCAAGTTTTTTAACGAGCCTCCAAAGTAGTTTACGTGGAATAGTGGAAAAAGATGGATGGACAACAGCCAAGCCCATAAGCTGCTTTGGTCTAAATTTCACATAAAAAAATAATCATATGGTATGTAAATAATAATAACCTGGACTTATAGTACATAATCTTCAAGGACTTTACAACATCTATAATGATATATATGACTACAGAAATCCCCCAAACAGATACCATGAAACTGGAAAGCATAAAAACTGCAGAAAATATTGAAGCTAGGAAACATTATTAGGTCTTCAAGTTGAAAAAAAGAACATCTGTGTGTGCATCACACTCTAGCATCAGATTAAATTTCAGCGATTATTTACATAAAATTAAAATTATGCATTATGCAATTGATATATAGGCATTCTAACCTGCCACATACATACAAGCCATAAAATAATAGGTTTACTGATCCAGCAAAAGAAAAGATCCAATCATTAAGATGTAAGAGAATATGGCCTGAAATTTGTTGCCCTTGCTAAATCAGGACATGCATTTGTGAAAATGATCAAATTTTCCATTCCCTGTGTTTGCATTAGAAAAGGTTCATGTAAAAAAAAAATCAGTAACTACAAACAATACTGCTATTTTAAATTTCTTAAGTTTTCTTCTCCCTCTCCCTTGATATTTAAAAAACCCTTAAATGAAGAGACTGAAATAAAGAACACATACAAAATGTTTTTAACTTTATCTTTTATTGTCAAATACAAAACAAATAAAAATAATGTCCAACAACCAGCCCAATAAATCCTATCATGAAAGACAAATGCTACGAGAGACCACCATTTCTGTAGAACAGATTTTCAACGCATCAATTTATAAATTTCATAAGGTCATGACCCATCATGAGAAGCCACATTTGAGAAACCCTTTTTTTTGAGCAGATATTCTGGTCTTTCATGACAAGTTTTAAAGTACTAAGAAAATAGATAAATATCTAAATACCGGCTAGATCACAAAATGAATGGAGAAAAGACAAGGTGAAAATAAATTATAGCACATACTATTCTGCACCCTCCATGACACTTCAAGATGAGTAGGAAAAGGTTGGTTGTATTGTTCACTCTGATGGGTCAAACTATTGGTGTCTTTAAATATTAGATATGCACACTATATTTTGTGTTTGACTTTTACTTAGGAAACAAAAGCACAAATGTATAATAGTACTGGAAAAATGTGGACAATACAACCTAAATCTATGCTTCAAGACCTTTTCCTGTTCTGAGCAAGTTATGGGCTAATACTCTGGGATGGGATTATGACAAATCCGTTGCTTAAGTGTAGTGTACTCGAGTGGTCATCATTCTGGGCTTTGACGAAAATGAGAACAGGTCAATGCAACCTTCATAATCATCAAGTTTATGTCTCTTTAAGGAAGGAACATGGACCAATTCTCTTCAAGTGGACATTATTTATACATCTTGCAAATCCCTCCTTTTGTCCTCTAGGTTTGGCCACTTCAGCGACACCCTCAATGATGTCAATTTCTTGCGGTTGATGGACATCTACAAGACCTCTGGAGTGACTGTGGAAGTATTTAACAGCACACCCCAATCGAACGAAGACCATCTTAACCACAGTACCATCAGATTCTATTTTTGTTTCCTGCTCAATTTCTGGTTGAACAATGGCCTGAACTTTAACTTCACCAACTATTTGGTTACTGGAATCATATACAACGAACTCTTCGCCCTCTTGAACCGCTTCAATGCAAAAAGCAAATCCATCGGGACAGCTGTCTGTCCAAAAATAGCAGTCGTTGTGGTTGAGACTGTCTCCACTGAAGACAAGTCGTCTAGCATATCCAAGACCAATGGATTCTAAACATCTGGCTTCCCCACCAAACAGATACTCAGAGGACCCAATGTAGCGGACATGGTAACGGAAACAAGGTGCTATACGTGGGTCTATGTAAAAGCCTGCAAGGAAAAAGAGCAAAATTCTTATCAATCTTTTCTATGTTTGAGACCTGCATAACAATACATTTGGTATATGTATATCTACATAAATGTTTTGCATTTTATAATGTGAATCCATCAGATCAAAATGCAAAACAATGAGCAGGAGACAGACAGACAGACAGGTTGAAAGGGAGGAAGATCACAACTATGGAAAAAATTAACATTCTAATAAAGGACTAACAAATTCTGGGAATTTTTACTGATCTAAGAAGAAAAAAAACCAAACATCCTTATTGGATTCGTAGAAATTGTTTTCAAGGTAGGTTAAAAAAAAGGATGATTACTACTGAATGAGGCAAGTGGCGAAATTTTGTTTCAATGTGTTGTGCTGTTCATTTTAGACATTTTCAAACAGCATTAGCAACAATGAGCATGTTGTCAGCGTATAATTATGTGTTGATATTTTTTTACAGAATGCATTAAAAGGTGCAGATTTTGGAGTTTTATCAAAGCATTGTGGAGATGTCCAGCTTTAAGCTGTTTGCAAGTCTGAGAAAAAGCCAGTTTTATCTTTCTACAATATTTGCATGTTGATCATTTGAGAATTACTAATAATGCAAAAGTGAACAGCATGCATGTACATGTACTATCAAAATTGTAAATACCCGGTATCCACTTTATCTAACAAAATATGAAAACTGAATGAATGCACAGTTAAGCTACAGAAGCATTCGTGTATGATTGAAGTCACTGATGGTATTTTCATAACTTTAAGATGCACCATTTGAATAATTTATATTTGAATTTCAAGTTGCTGTGAAATTTTTTTTTTTATACAAAAAATACCAGGGTCTCAAATAGGCTCAACATCGCTCACCTAACATCTACCTATTTGCAAATGAATGAGAAAATGGCCAATAATTAAGGTTCAATAGGATTATTTCTTTTTAAAAAACTTCAAAGTACTGTTGTTAAACTGCATCTGATATATAAAAAAAATGTAAACAATTTTTTAATATAAAATTGTCATCCACATTTGATCACACTATAATTTTTCAATATATAAACACTCCCTGTTACATGACAAATGTCGCTTAAATTATGATTAGCATTGACTTAAATATAAAGGTAATGGCCCCCATAACCAATAGCAGAACTGTCTGATTATTATACAAATCAACCTTATTGAAGCCAGTTTTCGGTCAAATATGGTGTGATTAAATGGTTGTTTGGAAACACTAGGTAAAATTTTATATTTTATTAATAAGATCTGCTTATATCCGTGAAAAGATTGTCATCATTTGTATAAATTTTAATGCCCTGCATGCCAAATTACTTCCATAAACACAAGTCCTCCAAAGGGACTGATGCTCTACCAGACAAAAAGAATTTTAGTCAATTTTTTCCTTTAAAATATTGAGTGCTTAAACCATTCTGATACTCTTCAGTGATGCAAAGATTTCAAATTAGCTGCTGTGTTACACATATTTGATGTCGCTTGGCACCATATTCCTTTTGGACAAAGTAGACATGATTAAAGTCTTTTGATATAATGCCCATTTCATAATCTGACATTCAGTAGTACATAGTTACAACAGGATTTTTAAGAGTCATAGTGTTATAATTGATAATCAGTTGGTTGGGTGAACACATTCGGTAAACAATTGTGAAACTCCATAATAGACTGCATGGTAAGGGAGATCAATTTGAAGCACTTAGCACAGACTAGTTCCCTCCCATTATTTGTTGGAAAGAAAACCGAGGAATCTAAACAAAAGTTTAAAAATGCTGCGAAATATCATACACGTGCCAAGAATGAAAATGATCCCAAAACAATATATTCCGATCCTTGAGGAAAAGCTCGTTCTCGTGTTTTGACATATTTTGGATTTTACAAAGCACAAGGAGGGTCCACTGACAGAGGAGAATTTAGATATAACATAGGTCATGTTCAAACTCTGCAGAAAGGAAGAAAGGAATATGCAAAGGTAGGTCCAGCTATTTTCATTGAAATCAACCAAAGGAATACATTTGTTTCTTTATATATTTGGCAAACACATACTCCATTGCATATTGTAAAAAATGAACTAATTTTGTTTTGGTACTACACCAAAATAAAATTATCATGTGACAGGTCTTATATTGTAGGACTATGTAAAAAGTATGATGTAAGCCTTTTGATCCACTGCAGTAGATCTTAATTATTTATTCCCTTCATAAGTTACAAATATAAAACCATAATTCAGAAATAGAAACTTTTATGATAATTTGGAAAAAATTAGTCAACAAATAATGTGATTATTAGGCGATGCAGCATTGCAATATAAAATAGATGAGCTGCAATTGTAGAGTTTAATATATATATATATATATATATATATATATATATATATATATATATATACACACACACACACACACACACACACACACACACACAGTCTACATAACTGACTATGCATCTGGTGACTGTCGTTTCATGGAATTCCAACATTTAAAATTTTAAATCCAGAGTTTTATTTTCATTAACTCATTTGTGTACTTTGTACTTTTTTTTCTTATATAGCATGTGTTGTTGTCATTTAAATACTTTAAATTTCTTTCATAATAATGTCATATAAATATCGTGTTTGAAATACATAAATGATCAGATTATCCTGCTGATAGGCATATATGATGGAAAATAGATCTCTCAGGTTTGTTACAGGTGTTCCCTGAGACATGTGACTATTTAAAAACAAAAAGAGCCCATTTTAAATAGTTGCAGATTAAATTTAAAATATTTCTGGAAATCTATAAATAATCAAAATCATCCTTTTCTTGGCTCATTTTTTTAATAGTTGATTTGATTTGATTGAAAATATTTGTGCATAAATTACTTGTTTGTTTTTTTTTTCAGCATAAAAACATTAATTTCAAATACATTCCAGGCAATACTACAAATTTGGCCTTTCATGTTGATCATGACCACAAGGAAATGGGATCACCAAGAGGTCCTGATATTCCCTCCCCACCCAAACAGACTAAGACTGATGAACAATTCAAGAAACTAATGGAGAAGATGTCAGCTAAAAGCAGAAAGAAACTGATGACACACTCTTGAAACTCATTGTAATTGGCCAAGTTCTTCCAATGAGCCTCGCAACCACTCTGGTGGCCAAGTGGTTAGAGCGTCTGCACAGAAGCGGGTTCGATCCCTGGCAGAGTCATACCAAATACTTACAAAAATCGTACTAACAGCTGCCTTGCTTGGCACTCAGCATTAAGAGGTTAGTGTTAGGATTGGTCGGCCTTGTGTCAGGATAATGTGACTGGGTGGGACATCATGCTACATGTCTGTGTCATGATGCCCTAGTGCAAGACATCACTATAAACTGACTCACTGTAGACATCGTAGCGATATAACTGAATTTATTTTAAAGCTACGTTAAAAATCCTAATCAAACAGACAAACAAATTAATGAGCCTGGTTGACCATAAATATTTTAGAAACTTTGTGAAGATTCCTAATCCAAAGTTTTGAATGATAACACTATAAATTATTAATATTCATTTAAATTGACAGCAAGAAAACAAAAAAGTGTTAGTCCATTTGATTCTAGATGTCAGCTCTGTAAGGTCTTGAATTTGGAATTTTCATACCTAAATTAAGCAACGATTCATTAAATATAATGCTGTCCTGTCCAATTAAACATGAACAAAATTCATAGTTTTCACTATATTTTGACACAAGGAATATTCCAAATATATGTATGCCGTCTTGTTTGACTACCCTGACTAAAGAATTCAAACTTATTTTTAGGTATAAAATTCCAGGTCATAAATCAGTGTCCTCCAAACTAGTTGAGAAGACCAGGCTGAGAAATAAGTGAAAGAGGAACTACATGTACATGATATTCTTGATATAGCTGTTACTCATGATGCATGGACTTCATTAAACACAGAAAGTTATAGTACAGCAACTGCACAATTTATTTTGAAAGATTGGGAATTGAAAAGTCTTGTGTTAGAAACACGAAAAGTTGAAGGCAGTCACACTGGGGAAAACAAAAAAGAAAGCCTGTTGGCCACTAAGAGGCAATGGAGTCTTCCAACACAAACTGGAGTCACTAATAATGCAGTCAATGAGATAAAGGCTTCTGATTTACTTCTAAGTTCTATGGACTTGATTTTGTTGTTATGGTCACAGAAACAACCTTATTGTGAAAAAGCTATAGGTATACCATAATTGTCACGAATCATTGCAAAGGGGAGCAAACTTTTGACCTTTTTACAAGCATAAATGATTTGCTAATATGTATGCAGCAGTCACCACTTGACCTAGGTGCTAGAGAACACATGCTCAAGATGGATGTTCCAACTAGATGGAATAGCACTCATGACATGCTTAAAAGACTGCTTGAGTAGACACCTACTATTGTGGCTTTTATCAGTGACCCAAACATAAACAATTCAGCAGCCGCAACATTGAAAAATTATTTCTATACATTTGATGAACAAGATTTGGTTGAAAAACTTGTAAAAGTTCTCTCACCGTTCCTGAATACAACAAACAGTGCAAAGACAAATCACAAACCGTTCATAAAGTTATCCCATTACTTCTAAAACTTGCCAAATGCACAGAAATGAATATTAATGATCTACCTCCAATTGCCAAAGTTAAAGATGTAATGAGACAAGAACTTGATAATAGAACACAGAACAAACATCTAGCTCTGTTTACTGAATCATACATTGAAGGTCTTGAGTTTCTTGCTAACAGTCAGTGAGCAGATTGACATGCTCTGCTTTTGAAGGTTGCTCTTGATATGGCTGATGTCAAAATGAATGTCAAAGTGGAGCCAGGGACTAGTGATGTACAGCCATCAGACACACTGCCACCTCTACCAACAGTACCATCACTACGATAACAATGTGGTTACACCTAGTCCACCAAACAAGAAAGCAAAGGTCAATGTTGACATGGATAATTGGCTGCAAGATGTTGTTTGCCTTGGTGAAAGTTAACAGCCAATAACAGATGTCATCCACCAGGAGGTTTCTATTATATCTAGTTGTTGCTCCATCTGATACCAATCTCACAATGTTACACAATGGAAACAAAACTGCCCCCATCTTAGCTTATTAGCTCAGAAGAACCTACCATATATACTCACATATAAGCCGAATAATTTAGGCGGGGAAAAAAAGGGCTTTAAGAAAAGGGTAGGGGGCAGCTTATCCTCAGGCCAATGTGTAAACTTGACAGGTTTTAGGTCTTTGTGTTGACTAATGCAATGGCTGTAAATCTTGAGACACAAAATAATTTTTTTCTGTGTTCTAAGACAGAGGCATGTATAGATAATAGCTTCTATGACCTGACAATTAGTAAACTGTTATAAAGTACTATGATTGATTTTGTTATTATTTTTCATGTGCTTATTTTATGATTTCTTCAACATGAAATTAATTAAAGGTAAATACAGACTTCTAAATTCATGTACCAGTTGCATTTACTGGGGAGACCAGGCTGTACAGTACTTACACTTTGCAAAGCCTGCATAGCATAACTTAAATCCATATTTATTCCCAAACATATTTATGCAGATTTTGCTTTATTTATTGTTTTGACCAAATTGCATTCTTCCAGTTAACATTTCAGCTAGTTTTTAATAACTGTTTCATTTACGTTCAATCATGCATATGAGTTACTCTTTTTCAATTATACAAGAGATCCTAAAAAATGAGGTGATATTTATTTTTTAAAAAAAATGCATGTTTAATATATGCAAGGCATATAACCAGCATAAATTACATGTTCATGACAAGTGGTAATAATAAAGGATAAAATTCTCATATAGATCAACTAATGTTAACATCAAGCAATTTTAGTTTTGTGATTAACACCATTTATTCAGCACACGACAGGCTGTACATGGTGGCCAATATTAATGGTGTAGTAAGAGCTCAGGAAAATCCCCAGAAAAAACCACCAACCCACAAGAAGCTATTGGCAAGCTTTCACACATATCCACATTGGCTGAATCTGAGACTCGAACTCATGCAGACAGGTGAGATGGGAGTGATCCATAACGGAGAGCACTTCAGACCACTTGCCCCCCTCCCCGTCACACATAGTACATGGTGTTAGATATATTTTCATCTGACCAGAGAAAAGTGACAGAATAGAGTGAACAGAGTGATTGAATTCAACATCGTATTAGCTGTAAAGCAGAACCATAGCAGCCAGAGCTGAATAGTGTTGCTGGTTGAGAAGCAGATGATCGGGCGTTGCTGACAAAGATAGGTGAGCACTGATTGCTCGACTAATGGACCTGGAATACTGTTGGCTTGATTTATCCAGTGTGAATGGTAGCCGAATGTGTAGGTGATGGATTACTAAACTCCATGCATGTAATCTTTTAGCAGTGGGTTAATTTTTGGGGTTTGTAAAACCTAGTGTGTTTCGGGGATTGTAGAGATAATTTGTGCATCTGTTCCTTTTTACTTAAATAATTTCACAATTTGAATGAATACATTTTAAATTTTTACTGAGTAAAATATTCTTTTTGTGGAGAAATTACTGTGAATCATTCATCCCTTGTCCTTGTACTATGTAAAGTCATCTATTTGTATTTTTTCATTTTTTAAATCTGTGCATCTTATGTTAATTGATCCAATATTTGGATCGCATACACGCACATATTGATCAAAATTTTTCATTAAATCATTTTTCGTTAAACATTGTATTTAAAAATAATAATAATAATAATAATAATAATAATAATAATAATAATAATAATGAGGACTTTGTATAGCGCCTAATCTTTAAAAGCTCTAAGCGCTATTTGTATCACCTTCAGCTGCGTCATGTTGTAAATCCAAAATTCAACCCGTTATCTTGTTACATCCATAACTGTACAGGCCTGAAGTCAGAGCCTTGCTCCCACTGCACAACTTCACACATGCAAATGGTACGTCTGGCCTATTTATAGTAACATCCCTTAAACTCAAAAGCAATTGATCTTGTTCAATCATCGTGGAAAGTACTGTAAAAAATGAGCGTGTAACAAGCAACAAAACGAGTTTTGAGTCCTGATGGCAGTGAAGAAAGCCTTGATTAGATATAGGACTGTCAGGGGCCATAACCATTTCTGGCTTCCCTTTTTCTGCAACCGCTTCGGTTCCAGAACAGTGGTCTGCTTTTACGGCGTATTTTGAGATAAATTTGGAATTTTTGAATGTAAAAGCATTGGAACCCAGCAGAATAAATATCTGGATACATGTTTATAGTACTAAACGGCTCCTGAAAGTAACAGTTTGTATTTTTGCGAAGCGTTGAAAATTTTTAAAGTTTTATTTTTATACATTAAGAGAAGGTAATAATCATAAACACAGTAGGTCTAAAGCTGCCAACAATTTTGAATATATCCATGTATATTTCATATTTCTGAGTACCGTATTTAACATAAGTTATCGGACGGCAACAAATAATTACTTTCTTTATTTAGGTGTCCGAAAACATACAGCTGAAGATAAATTTATGTCCCCACCCACCCAATGTAACGAAGTTAACGTTAGCTCACATGTTTCATGAAAACGACTGGCACTATTTTCATTTAGGAACAACTAGGCATCACAAGAAGTCCATTGCTGAAGACCCCATACAAGATATAGGAATCCATTTAGAGAGGAATAGACATAACTGTATCATTGAAGATTAAACTTTCCACTCGGGAAGTGTAGTAGTAACAAGATTTTTAGGATGTCCGCCATATTAGACATGATCAGATCAGTACCAATTTTATCGAAGGTCAGCCAGACATCACAGCAAGTCTCATATCAAAAACCTTGCGTTGATACAAGCATTCATTCTGAAGGAGTACTGATGAAAAGTTCAGATGACTATTCAGTATGGAACAATAGTGTCAAGATTTTGAAAATGGCTGTTAGTATGACCTTGTTTACAACTTTGAATGTTCTGGAATATTAACTTTTGACTTTGACTCCCATACTAATCTTCTTATTTTTTTTTCCTTATGGTTATTTAGATCAGAATTACTCACTCATATCTTAACATCTATCTAGTGGAATCAGTCTCCTGATTTATTCACAATTATTCACTGGAATTACAAATGCTTGCTTACATTTGGACTTGAACATTATTTAGGGATTATTGTGAATCATTCAAGGACGTTCTGGATAATATCACTGTGATACAACAAAACTATTAGTACATCAACACACTTAAGACTATTCATTCATCAGCATATTTAAGACTATTAGCAAATAAGCACATTAAAGATTAAAATTCTGAATACTACTGTAAATCATTCATAACACTACTTTTGGATTTGTGATAGAACTTTTGGACTATTTAGGGTTTAATTCACAATACTGAAAATTCCTTTGAAGTTTTCACTTTGCATTATAGGAAAATAAATTATTTGTTGACTTTTGCTATACATGCTGGTTTGTCTTTTATGTTACTTAGTTTAAAATTAAGGAGTAGTAATAAATCAAAGCTACCGTAGTTTTCCCAAAGTGTACGTCTCTGTCTCAAAATCACCCATACCACTTGAGTGGCCTAGTGGTTAGTAGTGATGGGAATCGGTCAGAAATTCATAACCGATAATCGGTTCTCCTTATCATCGATTATAATCGGTTACTAAGGGCAAATTTTAAATTTTTGTTACACAGTTAGTATGTTTATAAATGTTCAGGAGTAATCTCTTAAATTAATGACACGTATACTTTAACCTGACAATAATATTACATTGTGTGTTATTTTTGTTCTAGGGGCCCTGAGTGGCTGAGTGGTCTAAAGCGCTGTCCATTACGGACCACTGCCATCTCACCTCTGTCTGCGTGTGTTCGAGTCTAAGATTCGGCAAATGTAGTTATGTGAGAAAGCTTGCCAGTAGCTTCTCATGGGTTGGTGGTTCTTTCTGGGGTGTGTCCGGGTTCTTCCTCCACCAATAATACTGGCCGCCATGCATAGCCTATATTGTTCTGAAAAATGGCGTTAAGCCATTAAAAAAAAAAAAAAAAAAAAAAAAAAAAAACATTTTTGTTCGATCTACAACTTTGTTAAATGAACACAACATTTTACGGCTGATGAATATGTAACTGAAATACTGCTACAGTCCCCAGAAATTCATTCATTCACATGTGATTTGTCTATAATTTAAAGTATAGAATTAGAAGGACATGTTTATCTTGTTTGTCATTGATTATAAATACAACAAAAGATGTTGCATTTTAACTGAAACAAATCAACAAAATGTCTTTAAATTTATTAACTCAACAATTTAACATGACCATGTAATAATGACTATATGTTCTTAATTATGAATCATAAGGTTTCATATTTGAAAAGGGAATTAATAAATTTCAGGTCAACTTTAGTGGCTGGGAGTTTTACTAATCTTTGTGCTTTGTATACAACTAAAAAGTAGTCTCCCTTTACACATAATTGATTATGGAGTTCACAATTGATTATCTTTATTGGTTTGCTCAACCAACTGATGATCGATTATAATCGATAATCAGAACAACACTAGCAGTTAGAGCGTCTGCCGCGAAAGCGCGAGGTTGTAGGTTCGATCCTCAACCATGTCATACCAGACTTACAAAAATGGCACTAACAGCATTAATGAATAGTGTTAGGACTTGTCAGCTTGGTGACAGGATAATGTGACTGGGTGGGACATCATGCTACATGTCTGCAGCATGATGCCCCAGTGTTAGACATCACTATAAACTGCCTCAATGCAGACATTGTAGCGATATGAGTGAAAAATTGTTAAACTTTGTTAACAATCCTAATCAAACAAAACAAAACACTGTATTTTTTGTTTCTTCCCACACAATTTTAACAAGTATAACCTAGTAAACGTGAACCTCTACACTAACTATACATGTACCAACATGTTCTCTCCACTAGTCATGAAAAAAAGGAAAAAAGGGGAAAAAAGAAAAAATAACAAAGAGCATGGCTTTAATTCAGGATACATCTCATTATCAACATTATCAGGTCCAATCAATGTATTTGCAATGCATGCATGCAAAGCAATATTATTGGCATCAGTTCTGGTCCCAACTGCCAATGGTGTTAGGTGGCAGGGTGCAGATTTGTATATTGGCATCTGGCACATTTGTGGACTTTTTTCTGCTTGTTTACTAATGAAAGATATGGATATATTTGTGAACTAGATGTTTCAGGCTTGTGGTGTTCTTTATGTTGATGTCAGGCATGTACACCTTCAATAGTTACTCTGCTTTATAGTGAAATACCAGTAGTTGGCTAGGAAGAAGTGCTAGCCTCCCATAGCAGTAAACACGAGTTTGTGAAATGTAGGAAATAGGCTTGGATGAAAACTGTTTTAGATTCCATCAGCCTGTTTAGTACTTACTGTTTTGCAGAACTGTCATCTAGACTTGTGCAACACATGGTGTCAAAAATGACCTTTAGAGATGAAACTATCCAAATATATGAACCTATTTAAAAAGTTCTCTTGTGTATTCTTTTAATGATTTTTTTTTATATTGGGTCGCTGATCGCAGCATTAAATTTGGATAAAAACGTGACTCTAGTCTGTACACCCCAACATGAATGTCCGAATATCAAAAACGGGGTGGCAACGACCCGAGGAAACCCGGACTAAAGTGACTCCTACCATGTACTGATAGTGTACCGGAATCCCAGGTCACATGAATGAAAATTCCAAGTACACACTAGCATAAATAATCAGGCCAACTAAGTACACCGTTTGTTTACAACTGGTGCCCGCGATGATACGCACCTGTGTGTGCCAATCACTTCAGATATACTTCACACAATTTGTAAAGGTGTCTTTATATTTTAAAATTTAGAAACTTGGTCTCCAGCTTTGTTATACGTTCTTAAACTGTTACATGCAAAGCGATTCTGCAGTTGACAAACTACGTTATCGTATTATTTCGTACATTTTATTCTTTCGCTTTTTAAAAAAAATTGAATACTTATAGTCCAACAAATGAAATTCTGCATAATTATGAAATGTATTGTAAAACAAAAAAGTCAGGTCCAAGCTGCAAGATCGACAAGTAGCTCGCCGATTTTTCTTCTGAAATTTCTTGCACATAAATGTCAGAGGAAAGAAAGCGGAGTTTTACTTTTTTTTGTTGTTGTTGGTGTAATTCAGTGCTTCCCAAACTTGTTTCGGGTCACACCACCCCCACCCCAGTTATCGACAGTGCTCTACTAGCTTACCCCGTCCAAAAGCATTACTCGTTCTCAAATTTAGTCAGTAAATATGGCTTATTAATCGACAGAAATGGAAATTCTACCGAGAAGACTATTTTGTTAGCTTTCTCTTTTCTTTACCCCATCCCCCCAACCAGTAAACGTAAACCTATCATCGCCACAATACAACCCTCATTACAGTTATGCATAAATAATAATCTCAGAATTGTACAGGTCAACTTTGACGTGAAATATGAGAAAACAATTCCTGATAATTATATGAAACTTGAAGAAAAACAAATTATTTTTTCTTCGCACTATGTCGCCATCTCATAACATGAGATTTTAAAATGAAATAAATGACACGCGCATATACATACATACATACATACATACATACATACATACATACATAAATACATACATACATACATGCAATGCGTCTGTGCAATTTGTTCCATTCAATTTTAATGGCCGAATTTCAAGTTAAACATACGGACCTTTCTGGTTGATACAATGTATATGTTTGCTGCCAAGTGTTTTAGACAAGTGAAAAAAAAAATCTGTTAAGACAAATAATATCAATAGCAGTACTCACTTTTCACTTGCAGTTCATGCTCCTTTAGATCGTAATTCTTCTTTAAACCCTCATTACAGCTGGAATTTTCTTCTGGCAAATTCCAAACTCTAAGCAGGTCAGAAATTCTTTGACCCTCAAGAAATTTCAAGTCGTGCGGACGAACAGTAGCATACACAGAAAGATTTCTAAGGTAGCTTTCATCTTGGTCATCTTTCCAGATTCCAAGCTGGACTTCATCGTTTTGATGGAGGTTATCGTATTGAAACATTACTATGTTCTGAAAATGAAAACCTGAATAGATATTTTATACAGACGTATATTTCAATTAGTAATATTGATAGATCTTTTATGGGAACAATTTTCACGCGTCGAACTAACGTGAAGAATGAATTTATATGATTTTATGTTGTTTGCTGTTTCATAATCGTATCACTTCGTGTGAAACCTGGATGTAACGCCGTATATGTCTCGTGTATTTTATTCAGCTGACAGCCAATCACATAAAGCACGGATGTTTTGATCTTTTTCATTGGCTACTTGGTGTGTTCATGCTAAGAGCACGTGGTGGAAAAATTAACGCAGGAGAACGAACGTGTGCAAGAACGTTCAGTGATGTTTCTAGAAACTGTCGAACCCTGAATGTGTTGTCATTCAACAGCTTTACTTCTGTTCTACTAAACGAGGAGCCGTAGGTGACAAAAGCCGGTCCGCTGTGAAAACTGCAGATAAAAAGTCCACTGTCTTGAAGACGATAATTCCAATTTCACATGTTGAGTCAAGTTGTTGGTGTTAAAAGTTACATTTTATATTTCCAGTTTTGCAGCTTCATCTGTTAAATTAAGTGGCGGCGGATTGAAAGTGTTTAGATTGTATCAGCTACACAGCGGTGGATGACATTTTATTGTTTAACGTTGAGTATTCCGTTCTCACACGCTGTGTAAAGTATTTACTTTCAATTTTTCATTAGAGTAGACGCGTTTTTTAATTGTATATTTTGAACTGTACAGAGGTTGTTGAAAATACAATTTCATGTGTCGAGAAATTCCTATCAGTATGGAGAACATTGTTTTATGTGTACTCCTGTATATATTCCAGCAACCTTTTTTTTTAAAATAAAAATAAAATAAAAAATATTCTGTGTGATGTTGATCAAACTACATTTAAACTGTAATGATATCATGGTACGATGATAATCTGAATTGTGATATTGTGAAGTGATAACCCACCCCCACCCGCCCAAAAACTAACAAATCAAATCAAACAAACCCCAGACTAAACAATGTCTCCAGCAGACCAACAAGTAGATATCCGCCCAGTGGCGTAGCGAGGATATTTGGCGCCCAGGGCAAAACACCCAAATTTGCGGCGCCCAGGTCAAAACACGCAGATTTGCACCCCCGGCTGCCCCTGTTGCGCAATTATGTTGATACTTTGGGCCCCATTTGGCGCCCCCTAGCCACCGGCGCCCGGGGCGAATGCCCCACCTGCCCCCAAGCGGCACATCTGTGTAAAGTCACACTTGGAACTGGACATTTATCCCCAATTTTCTTTTTTTTTTTTTTTTTTTTTACTGCGTCTGGCTTTTTAACAAAAAGTTTGTGCCAGGTGTTTTCTCTACAAAGTGTCCCGTTCATGATCACAAACGCGAACGTTAATTTTCTTAAAAATGCATAAACTACGTATAACATTATATTGTTCACATTTGCGAGTCAATTACCAATTTTGAAGATTATTCATTAATAATAATAATAATAATAATAATAATAATAATAATGAGAAGAAAAAGGTTTTAAAATTTGAAAAACAATAAAGACCCACCCCCACACACACAAAACAGCAACAAAACAAACAACTCCCACTCCACCCCACCCACCCACAGGCCCTGCCCTAAGGCAAGGCGAACAATGCAACCGCTCCCCATAACTATATATGCCCGCTACAAATCGGGTAGTTTTTGGATCATGAGATACACATTTAATGTGCCATTTCTTTTGTAAAGATCGTGGGTGGGGGTAATTACCCTTCTGGAGGAAATACTTTTGAGTCACAAAATCTTTTTATTGCTTGAAGTGTTCGATAGGGTGAAAATATTTGTCACACGCAATCCAGAAAATTATCCCAATCTATTTTTACAACATGATGCTACAATCAATACACAGTCATGTAGCCTTAATTTTAATGAAATACGAATATAACTTATTAAACAATTATTAAAAGTAAACAAACAGTGCTTTTTATATTTTGGTGACGAAAATTGACTATACATTGACTTAGCAGAGGAAGGTTAAAAAAAAAACAACAACTTTGACAAGTTGAAATGTCGTGGAAGTTTTGGAAGAGATTTTCTTGCTCATACTCAAGGAAGATGACAATAAGTGTGTTTAGATCTTGAATATTTACTTGTGCTCTGATACAAGAAATATTTGAAATATCATAATTTCTAAAATACACGAAGTTCTTGTCTTATCTTCAAATTTATGGACAAAAAGAAACAATAAATTGTCCTAAAACAACATATGTATAGATGACAGAAAATATCAAGACACACAATTTGATTCAACACGTGAAATTGGAATTCTCGACATAAGATATAAACTTACAGCTACCGCCGTATAGCTAACATATAACATTCAAATTTCGACCTATTATATATATATATATATATATATATATATATATATATATATATATATATATATATATATATATATATATATATATATATATATATATATATTTAACCACTGCTTTGTAACCGAACATATTAAATATACAAACTCGAAATATAAAATGAAACGTACGGCGCAAACAATTTAACTCAACATGTGAAACTTTAATTTCCGATCACTACCTTTCAACCACCTTTGTTTCTTGCGGTGATATTTATATCCTGCACAATGGGTTTGTATGAAATTGGTGAATGCTTTGAACATCGATTTAAAGTTCACTGAATATTTTTTTCCCCTGAGTATCTCGCACGTACAGAGCCATGGTTGATATTGTAAAGATATAAAATCACAAACCTTCATCCATAAATTTATTTCCATTCTTAGAATATCTGTGCATGTTTATTTCACATGAGAAAAAATAAATTATATATTTTGCGAACTTCATTAACCAGGGACGTCTTTTCAAATTTTTCAGGGGTGGGGTGGGGGACTTGATTGTGTGTGTGTGTAGTGGGCGTATATGATATATGCTACATCAATTTTACATCACATGCAATTTCGGGGCCATATGAGAGAGAGAGAGAGAGAGAGAGAGAGAGAGAGAGAGAGAGAGAGAGAGAGATGACGATAGATGACTCTCCACAGACTATTATCGTATTTATATTGCAGTTTCGAATATACAGAGGCACGGTTAATTTTATATTTGCGTTTTACGCCATTTTACTAGAATCTTGATCCCTTTCATTTTAATATGCCAGGTTCTTTTGATGACCCCTCCCCACCAAAAAAAAAGCTTTTTATGAAAATATTTTCCTTGCAGCAGGACATCTGTATAGGGTCGAACATAGTTCAGTTGAAATCATATCCTCTAAAACGAATAATAATTCACTACTGTTGCATGGCAAAGTACTTAAAAATGAAGAAAGAAAAAAAATTGCGATGAAAACGATCTCGATGCTTTTAAACCATTCATTCACTCTCCCTAATCCGAACGTCAAAATACTCCGTCCAAGTGGCGTGAATGTAATTATATTTCTAAGAACATGTTGGGAAAGGGAGTGAAGAATAACAAGTATTACAAATAAATAAAATAAAATATTGCACAAATTTTAATAGCATTGTTATTTAAACCTCTGATGCATTATTGTCAGTCTTCTTGCCCCTGTTGACACCCTTCGGCCCTCCCCATCATATTAGATGGTTTGATCCTTAAGGTAACACCCTAGTTTTACTATATTAAAAAAAATAAATATGTATGATGTATGGTTTCCTTGTCCCTCCCTAAGATTTTATTATGTTTATGTTTTGTGGGTAGTAAAAAGTTTTCGATGGGTTTATTTTGGTTTTGTTCATCAAATCGTGCCTTTGCCCAAAGGAGCTTGGTGCTTATGGTTAGGCACGCACCCTCTGTGCTAGAACCTGGTTTTACTGTCAGCCCTAGAGTGACTATATAGGTCACCAGGCCAATTTCCTACCCCATTTATGTTTTTATTTAGAGTCGCGAAGCGGCTTTGTCATAATCGTGTTGGTGTGTATCATACAGACAGCATTATCTGTGTCAAATCTTCTTACCGCAGACAATCTGTTACACACGACTGAGCTCAAGTTGAGTTACAAATGGTAAAGTCGACAGACCTGTACAGATTGATGTTGGAGGCGTTGCCCGCTAGTAACCAATCATTGATGTAGCTAGCACAAGCCAATCGTAAAAGCCCAAACTCTGAACATGCGAAGAGTACATGATAACAATGTTTATCCGACATTGGTAAAGGTGAATTCAGTGTCACGCTTGTGCACTTTGCAAGATTCAAGCATTATTGGTAAATTTTGAGGGTAGGTAAGTGAATTTGTTGAAATTTTCAGTAAAAGAAAATAGTGAATTGGATTGAAATAATCTGATATTGCATATTTTACGAGAGGTCAGTGCCCATTTAAGGTTAGGGATGCTGTAGTATCAATTTACGGGAGGTAACTCTGTAACAACAATAACAATGCTAACTCCGGTAAACAAACCAGGCATGTATCGTTGCTTACAATATACTTATAATAAATAATACATGTACTGTATAATATTAGTATATACAGTAATATAATATTAATACGTAAATTATAAGCATCGACACGAGCCCCTGTGGTTAAAAAACTGTTTTGGTGATTTTTGACAATATTAATTAAGTGTTACACAGCTGTTGTAGACAATGTAAACTTCAACTCTTCGTAAACACGTGCGCGTATCGTTGCTTATACATAAATGTACGTGTATACTATATGTACTGTATACTGTTATTATATAATATCAATATGGATATTCCAAGCAACAATACGAGCCCCTGTGATCAGCAAAATGTTTTTATGATTTTTGAAAATATTAACTTCATGTCTTACTCTCAGCGTGCAACTTTATACAATTTTGGGACTACTGGGCCCATAGAGTCGGTCCAGTAATGTTCTCGGTCCATTACATAGTTGGACTACCCAAATCGACCCATTACGTGCTTGGGTTGTCGGTTCACGATTCATACAACATTGATGTATATGTAATGTGATTTGTCAACGGTTATTTTTATACGCACGCACACACACGTGTGTTTATTTACGTTCAGTGTATCAATGCACGATTTTTAGTATCCAGTTTTTGTCCTAGAGGTCATACTGAAGTTCAGTGTTGTTTATTTACTATTGCTTTTCATCATCATCATCATCATCATCATCATCATCATCATCATCAGTCTCTTGACCTAGCGTGATCGTTGAGGCACTGTGCTGCTGAACATCTGACCAGTTCCCTCCACTTGTCTCGATCATGTGCCAATGCCTGTGTCTCTGCAAAACATTTCCTCATCCATTCTGTGATGTTGTCAGTCCACTTTTTCTCTGTCTAACTCTCCTTCTGCCACCCTGGACACTGCCCTGCAAAAAATGCAAAAAATATGCACACAAAAATCAGCATTTGCATATATGTTCCCCCATCCCCGTAAATGACCATGTCAACACACTAATGGGTACATATATATATATAAGTTCCCTCACACCCTTAAATGACCGTATCAACACATTAATTAGTACATATGGTGCTTGGGGTTAATGTGTTAACAGTGTTGCTACAAAAGGTCTGACAGTTACAGATCATCTAATGTCAGCCCCAGGCTCTCAATCAGTTGTACCCTATATTCCTTGTGATAACATTTGTGTGAGAAACTAGTGTGCATATATTTTTTTTTTCTGTTTTAGTCAGTTAAAGTGGTTAGACCAAACCATGGTTTGTGTTAGCAAAACATAACATAATCCTTCAATTCAGCAAGCAACATGTACATTCTACAATTGTTAAAGTGTTGTTTTTTCAGTTCCATAAAGTTTGCAATATGCAGTAATAATTACCTAATTAGTTTGTAAATACGATGTTAACAATAAATAGTTATTGTTTAGTTACAACAAGTATTATGAAACCATATGAGATCAAAGGTAAGGATCACCTAAAATACAAAATAAACCTTGGGCAGAATCTGACATTGATAATATGATAATGTTACCGTTGATTAACATTGAATGTTATGAAGCCATAATATCGAACGTAAGGATACATCCTAATTCCATTTTATTGACAGAATCGGTAATGGCGCCACTTTGTTATGGACTGACTCCAGAATTAGAATAGTATGTTAGGGGTCGAAATCTCTGGTGACCGTAATAGTAAATCTGTAAATAAACTTCTTTTTTATAATGAATTATGTAATAGTCTTTTTGTTTTCAGGTTAAGTAATATTTGGTTTAATGCATAGCTGGATTATACGCATGACAGTACATAGCCGGTTGTTTTCAAACATTTTGTCCAGGTCTATGGGTATCTCCACATAGCCGGTTTCAGACATTTTTGTCCAGGGCTGTGTTTAGTTCCACACTGATTTCAAATTTGTAACATATATACTTCCATATAAGTTGAATTGAACTGCAACCAATAAAGATCTCAATTAGGAGTAGAATAACATGCCTGCAGATCAGGGTCAGTATTATTTGTATCTTGTTTTGTTTGATTAGGCTGACTCTCCCTATTCTTGCACTGTTTTCCTCCAGGGTAAAAAGGAAAAATTCAAATTGTCCTCAAAAATGAATTGATGCATCTAATTTATCTTGTTTAGCCCAGTAGTTGAAGTGCTTAATATATTTTATTCATTATAATATATTTAATGTTTCTAAAAAAAGTCTACCTACCTGCCCTACTTATAAAAAATTACAAGATGCAACAAAGATTTTTTTTTTTTCCTTACTCCTATCAAATTGCACAGATCAAGATATGCCGATTCATTATACAATTGCAGATCTTGGTCTGTGCAGTTTGCAGTTGGACTCTGCTTGTGAGTACATATAACAATACTATTCATAAGCATGTTTTTTACAAGAGCATCAACAAAACTAATTTCCATGCTTCCCCGTCTTATAATACATGCTGAGTAATTTTTGTTACAAAATGTATCAGCATAGCGTGATCCTGCATCTGAAAAAGGAATAATACTTGACTCCATTTTGGGATGAATGTCACTATAACACCGACAATGTTGCACCCATTTATATCTCCTCTTAACAGTGATATAGTGAAAGATTACTGTTCATATACAGTGTTATGATGAGAGATTACTGTTCATATACAGTGTTACAATCGACATAGGAATGTAAAAAAAATAACTTTCTGTGACCTGACATTTATTAAACTGATATAAAGTACTGTGATTGACTTTGTTATAATTTTGCATGTGCATATATTCTGATTTCTTCAATATGAAATTAAGTAAAGCCTAAAGGTAAATACAGACTTCATAATTCGCAGGTGGGTTGAGCTTACGTGGGAGATCAGGGTAAACTATAATGTACAGTACTTACAGAGTGCTTGCATAGCATAATTTAAATCCTTATTTATTCCCAAACATATTAGGTGCAGATTTTGCTTTATTCATTGTTTCGACCAAATTGCATTCTTCTAGATAACATTGCAGCTAGTCGTTAATAGCTGTTTTATTTACATTCAATTACACACTCACAAGTTATTCATTTTCATTGATATAAGTGATCCTACAAATTTAGGTAATATTTTTTAAAACATGCATGTTTAATTATATATAAGGCACAAAACCAGTATCATTTACATGTTCATGAAGAGTGGTAATTATAAACACTAAAATTCTCATATAGATAAATTAAGATCAACATCAATCAATATGTTTTGTGTTTTGGCTGAACAGACTTTGTACCTTTCCAAGAAGCATGATTTTTTGGCATATCCTATGTTGATAGTTGGCAAATTTGTCTTTAGTATTGTGACAGCCATACAGGCCAGTTAATCATTAACTCATTTGTTGTAGGGTTTAACGCCATTTTTCAGCACACGATAGGCTACATATGGTGGCCAGTATTAATGCTGGAGGAAGAACCTGGGAAAATCCATGGAAAGAACCACTGACCTCAAGAAGCTACTGACAAGCTTTCTCACATACCCACATTGGCTGAATCTGAGTCTCAAACCCTTGCAGACAGAGTGGATCAGCTTATATATGGGTCATACACATTTTAGGTTTTATAGATGTTCAGTTTGGGGTAGGTTTATACTCAACAGGCATATACTTGAGTATATACGGTAGGTACAATCACTGATCACACAATGAAGATGACTGTACCAATATGTAACAGATAGCTGTAAGTGAAATCACTGATCCTTTGATAGAGATGACTGTATGGAAATGTAGCAGACAGCTGTAAGTGAAATCACTGATTACTGAAGATTACTGATTTTCAGGAGTAATACTTTGGAACATTTTGATGTTTATTTTTACTTACATTTGTCAAGATGTCAATTTATAAAATGTATTTGAAACATTTAGCATGTAATCAGATTATAGTAACCAGTTTTTGTTATTTATAAATCACAGCTGTCAGAGCTGCACAAGGATGTGCAACATTGATACTAAAACAATGTTTTAAAACAACAACAAAAACAAGTAAACAAACTCAAGTTAAAAAAGTTTAAGTTAAAAAGATAAGTTTTAATTAAAAAAGATGAAGTGAAGTTTGTTTTAATTTTGTCTTTAATGAGTTGCCTTAACCTTACTTCCTTTTTTTTTTACTTTTGATTCACACGAATATGAAATTTGTAATTTATTCTGCCATGGGAACACAGTGTGTAATTTACATGGACACACACATGGGATTATTAAAATTGTATTTTACTTTCAAATGGGAACACAAAATTTGCAGTTTCCTTTGCCATGGGAAGCTTTTAATTTGTATTGACCCAAGTGAATATGGAAGTTGCAATTTACTTTGACATGAGAATATGAAATTTATTATTTATTTTGACACATGAGAATATGAAATTTATTATTTATTTTCACACATGGGAATGTGAAATTTGCAGTTTAATTTGGCTCATGGGAATTTACTTTGATATGGGAATATGAAATGTGCAATCTATGTTGACACAGAAATATATTAAATTTGCAATTTAATTTGACATATGGGAATATGAAATTTTTAATTTAATTTGACATATGGTAATATGAAATTTATAATATATTTTGATACATGGGAATAGGAAATTTATAATTTTATTTGGCACATGGAAATACAAAGTTTGTAATTTGGCACATGGGAATACAAAGTTTGTAATTTAATTTTACACTTGGAAATACAATGTTTCTAGTTTAATTTGACACATGGGAATACAGAGTTTATAATTTAATTTGACACACGGGAATACAAAGTTTGTAATTTAATTGGACACATGGGAATACAAAGTTTTTTTAATTTAATTTTACACATGGGAATACAAATTTTGAAATTTCTTTTGACACATGGGAATATGTAATTTGTAATTTCCATTGATAGCCAGATCTTGAATTGGTAATTATGTGGCAAAATTATAATTTTCATTTCGTGATATTAATACCTAAGGTAAGACATTAAGGAAATCAAAATGACCATACTTAAAAAAAATAACTGTGTAGCTTAAGATGCTTAGTTTATCTACCCTGTATGCAAACTGTTCTTCGATTTTTTAAGCACATTTTCAATGTTCCATTTTCTATTATATTATTTAGGGCTACATATTTATTTTTCCGTATCATTAAAGTTGATTTGTTGATCCTTGTAATATTAAAATGAAGATTGCTGTTGAGTTTTAAAACAGTTTTTTTATGTGGTTCATAATGTGATTATCCAAGTGCAAGACTTGAATGATCTGATACTGTTGAGTTTTAAAACAGTTTTTTTATGTGGTTCATAATGTGATTATCCAAGTGCAAGACTTGAATGATCTGATACTGTTGCAAGTTTTCATCATTCTAACAGCTTATACCATGTGAATTGTATTAAAGACTAAATTATTAATTTATTCAATTTAAAGTGACACTAAACCACGATCTTCATGCTGTGCATTTTTTAGACACCAGGGATCCCTCAGAGAGTGTGATCTTTCATTTTTTTCTTGCATAGATAAAGGCACCACTTGCATAGGATGGAGAGAAACTGCAGTCATGTTAACACTTGTTAGCTTGAGAGATGCGTGTCCACTTTAACTACAGTTGGGAAAATTTGCAGGCATGTAATTATCTGCATTATGTGACTGCAGGTCAGGGTCTACCTTGTTACATTGTTAGCAGTTGCATGCGACTTTAAGCCTATAATGTAGATAAGCACATGAAATATATATCTCATGTAAGCGGGTCAATTTAAATGGTTTTGTTTTTATAATTTGTGGCATGTAAAAGCCAAGTTGATTGGTTTTGTTCATCCTGTTATGGTATAAAGTTGTTTGCTATGGGTCTACACTGCACAATTCTGTAATGTGCTGCGTCATTTGATATTGTTGAATCTGAGGATGTTTGGTTACAATTACCAGTACCTCACATAATGATCTACCTGAGTACTTGATACAGATATCCTTGACAGGAAGATAATGAAGTATGTCAGTTAAGAATGCATGTACCAGTAAGTAAAATCTAGATTAATGTCTCAGCAAGATATACTTTGTCAGTGCAGGTACATTTGGGCAATTTGACTTTCAAATAAGAACAACTCGGACTTGATTCTAACTGATAGGAGTATTACATCACCATAATTACATGTAGGTCAAATATTTAGTCAGTTGCCACCCAACAAGTAATTAACCATTTTTTTTTAAATTTATAAAACTGCAACAAACAATTGATAAATCAGGAACATATCGAATATATTTTTATTAAAACAATCACTGTTAATGGTCATGAAAGCATATCTACAAATGTCTTCATGCCATGGTGTTTATTTTATTCAGAACACATGGTGAATAACACCAGCTTTGCAATGACTTGTCTAAAGAATTCATTGAAGTTAAATCTTTTGGACTTTTTCAGTTTTGTAAGTTGGTGAAAACTGAGGAAAACTAATTTATTTGTTGTAGTGGCAGTATATTAGGTATTTTAACCTGTACATATTTACAGTAATCTAGTATTGGTGTTCCTATTAATTAGAATCAATTAAAGTATGTAGTTTCTCATTTGAGGAGAAAACTGAGGCACACAAAGTATCATCATTTATTTTTTCCATGTTCGTTATATCATTGATTTGAAGGATTTTTACTTTTGTTTTTAAAGTTCCAGGTACAAACTGATAGACATAAAGAAGGACTTGCATTTCATTATATACATTCTTAAATACAGTAATCAGGCTTGTACACCTTCACTGGTCTGGTCAGTTATGGGTCAGTTAAAGTTTATGTGCCCTGTGGAGTTATTACAATGTGTTCCAGCCAAACGACTTCAAAAGAAGAAAAGAAGAAACCTCACATTGTAATCAATCTATCTGATACGAGTACTTGGATTACATTATTGTAATTGTAAATATGTTTACATATCTAATCGATTGCCTCTCGAACAAACAATTTATTTCTCATTTTCCAAAATATTGTCCCAGATTGACAAAGTACAAAACATGAATATTCTTTGTTTACTTGACCCTTGAAACATGTACATGTAGTTGCCAAAATGAGGCTACTTAACCTTACATTTGTGATTACTGTAGTTTGAATACATGAACCACCATGATGTGCTGTCTGAGCAATTTCTTTTTTTCTTATTCTAATTCCATCATGAAATGTTTGATACACAGTAATGTTTTGGGAACTGATAGATATTAAATTGTTTTTTCCATCTGTATTCAAATCCAGGTTAGTTTATTGATAAATTCGATAATCAAGCTGTACCTGGTCCCACTGCACATTTCATTGTTGCCTGTACATGGGGGAAAGAGGGGTGGGCCACATGCCTCCCCTCCCTTTCCGAATTTACCTCTAAGCATGTTTTGGCCTACATATATAAAACTTAAAACTGACCATTACATGTTTGCCCCCACTTCCCGAAAATAATTCAGGAGGCACATCTGTCTCCTTGAAATGGCTAGTAACCAACATTCAGTGTACCTTTTATTCAGGAAGGTTTAGCACTGAATCTCCTTGCATGTATTTGCTTTTTAGAATTCTTAAACAAAAGATGGCACCTCACATTACTATTACCCTGAAATAACTGGCGTTCCGTTTGAACGATGTTTTTGAAATAAGGCTCAGGTGATAAAAAATGCAGATAATGGTAAAGTCAAGGCAGTTCAGGCTACTTGATAATCAGCATAGTTGGTCCAATCCGCTTAGTTCATTGGCACACTGGCTGCAAGATGGACAAAACTAGGTGTAATTCTTGTATCAGCATCTATGTGTTCTGTTACATTGGGGGTGGGGTGGGTGGGGTGCATTTTAGGAGCAAGTGGCTTAGTACTTAAAAACCTGTTGAAATACTCCATGTTGTTTGAGTGAAAGCACCAGGACAAGTCTAGGAATGAACAAAATGCAGAGTAGAGTTTCTCTTGCATTTTAGAAAAAGGGGGTGGATGTTGGTTTTCTAACTACATGTGGATTTAAGTAAGTAATTTTACATGTATGTTATAATGAGGCCAAAAACTGAGGTTTTACTTGTGGATGTATTAAAGTTATTATGAGGCCAAATTTTTTATATGTATATTTATGTTTAAGGTTCAGGTGTCTTGATACATTTCTGTCTAGGTCAGTATGCAAATTGATAGAACATGAATTATGGTAACAAAATTTTATGCTTAACAGGTTAGCTGATGTTTCCTTTTTAACAAACATTTTTAGGAAATATTATCAGAATGCTTAATTTACTATAAAAGCTAACTTATTTTGTTACTATTTTTGTCATGGAAACAAAAAAAGAAGATCGGAAGCAAAAGGTTGGGATGGTGGTGGTAAGGTGTAATAACGTGATATTGGAAACTGAGATATAGGGCATGAATTACTTTTAACACATTTTGTGTGTGTATTATCATAAAACGTTTGATTTATATATCTTTGCACCAATGCTTTTTTTTTTCTTCTGTTTTTTAAAGGTTTAAAGACATCGTATATAAATAGCTTTTTCACTGACCTTTGAAAAAGTTGAAGGTCGTTGGAGTTCACAGTTGAAGAATGCCATCTGTTGCTGGCAGGGTGCTTGGATATCCAGAAAAGTGTGGTTTGTACGACCCACAATATGAGAGTGATGCATGTGGAGTTGGATTCATCGTTAGTATTGATGGAGTCAAGTCACAAAAGGTACATATCTCCCACATTATACGTTGAATTAAAATGCAGCATCTAAATATACAGTACTGCTTCACTATATTACATTGTTTATCCAAGGGCTGCAAGATTGAGAGTCAAATAATTAGTGTTCCTTTGATGTAAATATACCTTGAAATAACTAGAGTTCCTTTGATGTAAATATACCTTGAAATAACTAGTGTTCCTTTTATGTGAATTTGCCTTGAAATAACTAGTGTTCCTTTGATGTGAATTTACCTTGAAATAACTAGTGTTCCTTTGATGTGAATTTACCTTAAAATAGCTAGTGTGAATTTAACCTGAAATAACCATTGACTGATGTGATTTTAAACTGAAATAACTATTGTTCCTTTTGATGTGAATTTACCTTCAAATAACTATTGTTCCTTTGATATGAATTTACCTTGAAATAACTAGTGTTCCTTTGATGTAAATTTACCTTGAAATAACTAATGTTCCTTTGATGTGAATTTACTGTAAAATAGCTAGTGTGAATTTAACCTGAAATAACCATTGACTGATGTGATTTTAAACTGAAAGAACTATTGTTCCTGTTGATGTGAATTTACCTTGAAATAACTAGTGTTCCTTTGATGTCAATTTACCTTGAAATAACTAGTGTTCCTTTGATGTAAATTTACCTTGAAATAACTAGTGTTCCTTTGATGTCAATTTACCTTGAAATAACTAGTGTTCCTTTGATGTAAATTTACCTTGAAATAACTAGTGTTCCTTTGATGTCAATTTACCTTGAAAGAACTATTGTTCCTTTGATGTAAATTTACCTTGAAATAACTAGTGTTCCTTTGATGTGAATTTACCCTAAAATAGCTAGTGTTCCTTTGATGTGAATTTACCCTGAAATAACTAGTGTTTCTTTGATGTGAATTTACCCTGAAATAACTGGCATTCCATTTGACCGATGTGAATTTACTTTGAAATAACTAGTGTTCTGTTGATTGATGTGAATTGCCCTGAAAAGATGAGTGTTCCTTTCATTGATGTGAATTTACAATGAAATAACTAGTGTTCCTTTGTATGAATTTATCCTGAAATAACTTGTATTCCATATGACTGGTGTTAATTTACCCTGAAATAGTTAAGTGTTCGATTGATTTATATCAAACAAGCTCTGATTACAGTCTTGTTTTTTTCTGTTCATCCATTTATATTGTTGTTAGCATCTTAGTCTTCCCTTTGTTAGACTACACTCCTGTATATTGATTTCCAAACTAATCACGCACTCCAAAATAAAATCTCTTTGTGCCTTTGAGGCATTATTTTGTCCATTTGCACAAAACAGCTCAAGGGATTTCATTAATTACTGAGAATCAATTATACTGCAGCTAGCAGTATATTTTTAATTCATATTTACCAAGGAAAAGATGTATTTAAAGATGGGAGTGTTGCTGTAATTTTTCAAGACTCAATAATGGTAGGAAAAAAAAGCTTAATAGACTGTCACACTTATATTGAATAAAGTATTTCTGGAAGTCAGGGAATCATTCTTGTAAATTGCGTTAACATGGGAATGGTCTTAATATCAGACGAAGCTTTCTGGAAATGAAATTTTCTGAAACATTTTGTGTGGGTGGACTGGTTTATTGTCAAAAATGAGTATTTTTTAATGGAAGTAAAGGCAAACCTTTTCAAGGATTTATCCAGATTAGATTAGACCTCTTCTTGCAACTCTAATCTTTAGTACATGCTTTTGGTCAAGGACATTTGATTTGGTAGGTTGTGTCACAGTATAGTCAAACTTGACTAACAATTATGTTGTCCACTTAAGTAGCCATTGTCACTGTTCAGGACAAAGATATTTTAATGAAAAAAGAAACATGCTCATGTTGTTGATTTTTTGACTCATTTAAAAATGATTCAAAACATATACATGTAATGCAGGAAAAATGAATATTGATGGCTCAAATTAATAAATCCATGACCCTGGTGTCTGCAGTCATTATCAGGCTTTCTGTTGCAAGCCTTCCATCCTGAGATTTTACAAGTTTCTTGTACTTGAATAACCGTTCCCCTCTAGAATTTAATTTGGACATTTCAGGCTGCAATTTTTCCAGCCTGTATGCTACTTTTGAAATAGATTTAGTTCTGTTTTGCTAAAGGTTTTATTTTCATGTTATCATTATCAATGGTCCATCATTTGATTTTGATTAATTTCAAAGTAATTAAAATCACTAACAGCATGTCTCTCAGCTAGTGGAATGGGTCATCCTGATTCTTTGCAAGCACACTCTATTAAATAAGCTTGGAATGAACTCAGTTCAGTCTAAAGTCAACCATAAGAACCAGTTTTCTCTATTTTTGGGGTTCTTATGGGCACTGCTGAAGCAACTTTGGTCATTGGCTCAAGGGTGAAGCATAGAGTGAATCATGGGGACATGACATCTGATTGAGTAAAAATATTTGTGATTATGGGGCCAGTTCATCTTAGGAAGACACAAATGTAACTTAATGTCATTAGGGATTGGGACATGACATCTCAGAAAATACAGTCTGCTTGGGGATGATCATACTAAATGACATCAGATTTGAACATGACATCTGATGGGACATAATATCTCAGAAAATTCAGTCTGTCTGGGGACAATCATGCTGAATAATGTTAATATGATGGGCCATGACACAGAAAAGACAGTTTGCCAGGGGTCATTCATACTGAATGACATCAGATTGGGACATGACATCTGATTGGGACACAGCATCTGATAGGACAAGACATCTCAAAGAAAATATGATTTGAATGGGGATAATCATACTGAATAATTTACAAGTACCTCCATCAAAAGTGTTTAATCCGATATACTTAGGGATATATCATTGTTTAGACATATACATGTAATATTAAAACATTGGAATATATTTCATTGCAGTAAGGACTTTTCTTAATATGTCTAAATCACCTGTTCACCTTAAGAATTCGTCTATTTAAATTAAATTAATCACATCATTGCTCAGCATTAAGAGGTTAGTTTTAGGGTTGGTCGGCCTGGTGTCATTATGCTACAAGTCTGCAGTAGGATACCCCAATGCTATACATAACTTTAAGCTGTCACTTTGGAAACAACATAGTGATATGCCTGAAAATGCTTTAAAGCTAAGTTAAATATTCAAATTAGGCTTTATATATAATTTTGTTACAATATTTGCTTACTTTAAAATTCATTGCCCTACAAATATTAGATAAATGGCGCCATATGCAGAACCTGAATTCTGGATGAATTTATTAATTCTGGCTAAAAATGTAAAATGGAATATTGGGCGTAAGGTCGTATGATTGCATGTTTACCGTCATGTAAGTGTACATTTATATTATATTGTGAAACATGGTATAATGGACACCACCATACACAGGACATCTGCTTATAAATGACAAGATTTATTACCCCCTCCACCCCATGTTGAATTCATGTATTCTGCATCAGTATAAAGTCTGTCATCAGTTCATAAAGTAGGGTAGGATGGTTTTTTCACCATTGCTTATGTTGTTCTTATGAATATTGTTTTCTGCGGCTAAAAATGTTTTCTGAACAAGATACAGCATCTATAATTTAGCATGTTTTAAAACATTTTATTTTAATTCAACTTGTGGGATAATTATCAGATTTCAATCTAGCAAATATTTTTTGGATTGGTAATGTCTTCAGATAATCAATTAAAAAAAATGTTAATTCTAAGCATACAGATTTTAAGGAAATTTATAAAGAAATTGTCAAACATTAAAGGTTATATCTTTGCATGTAGCGTCATAATGTTAGAATGGTGTCCACATTTTTCTGTCATGGATTTACCTACTAAAATGTTGATATTGGACTAGTCAGAAAATGCTTTACATATTGTAACAGAATTGTTACCAAGAGGATGGTGGATTAAATGAACAACACAAACACAATATGTGAAAGGAAATATAAATTTATGAAATAAATTATTAATGAAAAATAATGATGTATCAACACAATAACTCGTGCGCTCAACCCACAATTACACTCACAACCATTCACAATACATGAATAAATGAAATATCAATACAGATATAAAGGGATCTCTTGGACTATACATAGATCCAAGGAACCTTTACGAAAGTTATATTACCGCAAGTATAAATTACGATGACAAACACAAAACATCAAACTATACTATCGCATGTATGGATTGCGACAACTAGCACGAACAGATACATGTATTCAATCAAGTTGCTAGCTTTTATTGAGATTCATGCAATCCCTTGAAATACTATTGTGATCTGAAATAACCATGTAAATACAACAATGTATTCAATTATACTACAATTGCAACACACACATGTGTCTCGACCCTGTATAACCGTACGATTCACCACCTGTTGAATCGCCGCCCAGTTTCCCCGAAGACCTAGGGTTGACCAATACTTTTATCGGCTGTTTGCCCTTCACGGATCCACCACAGTTATATGTACAGACAGCATACAACATCTACTAGAACCAACGTTCCTCAATACCCTAGATGTCGCCCCGGATGTTTACAACTCTAGACAGCTCCGACACTCGGACTTCTAGATTTCCGGATATTTACACGTCACGACAGATGTAGACGAACAGACAATTCGACAGACAGACAGTCAGATACTTCAATTCGATTGCACAATAAATCAGCAACAATTTCAGCTACGATCTCAGAGATGTTATCAGCCGACGTTATCAGAGATGCTATCAGAGATGTTCCGCAATAAATCATCTACAAAATCAGCTACGATCTCAAAGACGTTATCAACGATGTTATCAGATGCATTATCAGATGCGTTATCATATGCGTTATCAGCTACAATAAAGAAACCAGATTAATAATAGTTGTCTCAAAAAATAATCTAAACCTTAGATTACGCTATTGCATTTAAAGTCTAATAGTGACTAGTAATTCCAAATATTCCACGTTTAAAATCTGCATTGCAAAAAAGGCATCATTATATGAAATGATAAACTGAATAAAATTCACAATAAAACGAAATATAAATTTAACACTCACCCCTTTGGCTGGAGATTGAAAGACGAGCTATCTATCCTGTGATTAGATACTTTAGGTCCTGTAATATTGATCATAAATATTCTGCCTTATATACCCTCAAATAGGTGAGCAGAAATCACGGCAAGATTACCGTGCACCCTGTGAATCTAAATGTTCCGGATTTCATGTAATTCAAAGTCAGGCACATGCAAATCGTTACACGCCGCTTACCTTGGAAAAAACCACTTATTCACCCCAGGTAATGCATGTACGACGAAACAAAGAAAATGGTGAGATTAGTTTGTAAATCAATTAGAAAATAAATTAAATTTTCGCCTAATTCTGTGACAATACCTCCCCCCTAAGAATAAAAATGTACACATTTTTAAAACTAACACAGAATAGAAGAAAAATAACTACTGATGATATCTTACAACATTTACACTGGTTATACTACAATCTGGATTTTATTACTGGGCAAATTCATACAAATTTCCCATCATGCCCTACTTAAGTAGTCTGCGCCTATATTTTCAACTCCCCTTATTGCTTCTACACGGAAACGATAAGGTTGTGGTGTTAGCGCCCAACGCATCAACTGAGCGTTAGCGACCTTGGCCTTGTTTAAATACAGTAGGGGTTGGTGATCAGTCTCGAGAACGAAATCTCTCCCAAATAGATATGCGTGATACTTCCCAATTCCCCATACTACGGCCAAACATTCCTTTTCTATGACGGAATAATTCTTCTCCCTGGGTAGCAATTTCCTACTCGAGTAAGCTACGGGTAACTTACTGTCGTCTTGTTCCTGCAGTAAAACTGCCCCCAACCCAGTTTCAGAAGCATCTGTTCTTAGAATAAAAGGTTTGCTGACATCTGGCATTTTTAATATAGGTGCACTAACCAGTTTCTCTTTCAGAGCACAAAATGCTTTATCTTGTGGCGGTCCCCATTCAACTTTGTTTGGTTGCCCCTTCTTGGTCAAATCAGACAGTGGGCTAGCAATGGCTGCAAAGTTCGGTAAAAACTTTCTATAAAAACCTACTAGACCTAGAAATGATCTTACCTGTGTTTTGTTGGTTGGCTTTGGTGCATCTCTAATTGCTTCAACTTGCTTGGGATGAGGTTTTAACTGACCCATACCGCTGACCCTATGACCCAAACAATCTAAATCTGTATAACCAATACTGCATTTAGTGGGTCTCACTGTGAGGTTCGCTCTGCGGAGTCTATTGAAGAGCTCGCTCAGGACGGACACATGCTCAGTCCAAGTATTCGTGTACACGAATATGTCGTCTACAAAGCTATCAACGTTTGCTAAACCTTTAAGCAACTTACGCATCAAACGACAACAGGTGGCGCTGGCTCCCACTAACCCGAATGGCATTACTTTGAATTGAAACAGTCCTTTCTGGGTCGCAAATGCTGTCAAAGTTCGGGACTCTGGGACAATGGGAACCTGCCAATATCCCTTGGACAGATCCAATTTGGAAATCCATCGGTTTCCCGACAGCTTTGCAAATAGACCCTCCATATCTGGCATTGGTTCTGCATCGAACACAGTGATTTTATTTAACTGCCGAAAATCAATGCAGAATCGGTTCGTCCCGTCCTTTTTCCTGACTAGCACTACCGGAGAAGAATATGGCGAGTTGGAGGGTTCAATCACCCCCAGATCCAACATTTTACCCACCTCTTCGTCCACAGCTTCACGTGCGTTGTATGGCACCGGATATCCCTTGATTCGAATAGGGTCAGACGTATTCAGCTTAATTTTGAGGTCCAACAAAGTTGTACAACCTGGTCTATCTGTGAATACATAAGAGTGTTTAGCCAAGAGCGCATTAATCTGTTGACGCTGGTCTTTCGTCAACTCCGCACTCACATCGACTTTATCTATCCCTTCCCCCGCAACTCCCAAGGGACATTCAAGGGAACTCTCGATATTCGAATCAGCTTCATCATCGTCTACGACTGCCGTACAAACGACATTTAAGACCCCCTTTTCAACATTGTCGCTCTGTCTCTTGATGTACAACTTGAGCATGTTAGCATGGAATGTCTTTAAATTACCGTCCGTGTCAATTTTATAGTCCATGTCACCTTTTACCTCTTTAACTTCATAGGGACCTTTCCACTGGACTAATAACTTATTTGAGCTCGTTGGAAGAAGCAATAGAACCTGATCTCCCACAAGAAATTTCCTATTTCGCGCTCTGCGGTTGTAATACTTGGCATATCTACGCCCCGATTTAATTAATTCGTCACGTGCCATCTGGCATGTACTCTCAAGTTTATTTCTTAGATCTAACACGTACTGGTAAGTTGTTTTTATTTCCTCGTTCGCGATGTCACCAGTCCATAGTTCGCGTAATATCCGCATCGGGCCTCGAACTGTCCTACCGTACAACAGTTCGAAGGGTGAAAACCCTAAACTTTCCTGCGGTACTAAACGGTACGCGAACAGAACAGCCTTCAAATAACGGTCCCAGTCTTGTGGACGTTCCGCGCACATCTTTCGCAGCATGCTTTTCAGGGTACCATTAAACTTCTCTACCAGTCCATTGCACATCGGATGGTATGGAGTAGTGTTTAGCTGTTTGATGGATAACAGCCTACTTATTTCACCCATGAGGTCAGAGGTGAATTGGGCACCACAATCAGTGAGGATTTCCTCTGGCACCCCTACCCTACTGAAGATATCAACTAATGCTTCAGCTACCCTTTCCGTTTCAATAGTTGGTAACGCTACGGCTTCGGGGTATCTAGTCGCGTAATCAACCAGAGTAAGAATATACCGATTCTTTCTTTCGGTAACCGGGTGTATTGGTCCTACAATATCTACTGCCACTCTTTTAAATGGTGTATCTATTAATGGCATCTGTCCTAAGGGCACCCTTGTGACCCTTCCCTTACATACGGTTTTCTGACATACGTCGCATGACCTACAGAACCGTGTGACATCGCCATTAACACCTGGCCAGTAGAATTCAGCGACTACGCTGCTAGTGGTCTTAGCCTTACCTAGGTGTCCTGCCATGCTTGACTCATGCGCCACCCTAAGTACTTGAGATCTATATCTCTGGGGTACGACCACTTGCCAATATTTCTTAACCTCCCGAGCGCTAAACTCCCTATGAATTAATCCGTTCTTGCGTACGAATTTCGAGCTACCCCACGCTTGCAATGTTTAATTGCGCCGGACGTGATTTTCTCAACAATAGTTTTGATGGATTCATCATGTTCTTGCTCTTGTTTGAAATCATCAAGCGAAATTCCGGAGATTGATTCAGGGACTATTAATTTATGAAACGTGGTTTTCTCTCGCCGTGTTTGCGCTCGCGTTTCGACTGCCTGAGCCAAAGGTATTTTAAAATCGGCCACGGTTGGAAGACGGGAACCTTCAACATTACCGATCGTCAGATCGTAAATAGGGTTTTCCATACAAAGGGCATCAACAGTTCCCGTTAGGAAAGGTGTTTTTACCGTGATCCTTGCTACGGGAATGCGACCCATCATCTGATCAAGTAACATACATTGGGACTCCCACCCGAGCATTTGGTTATCCTGCACGAGACTACGTTTGATCACTACGCCAGTGCAACCAGTGTCACGTAATACTACGACTTCTCGACCGTTGACAAACCCCCTCGCGGTTGGTACACGCGCTTCGGGAAATAGACATGTGCCAAGCGAATGAATACAAGGTTCTACCTGTACGATATTATCAGATATACCTTTACTTTGTATAGCCACTGCTTTCTTATGTAAAAGTCCCTTTCTTTTAGGACAGTCTTTTTGAACATGACCCCATGCATTACACAAGAAACATTGCACACGCTGAATAACTGGATTCCTAACTGACCTATTTACCTCAGCTGATTTTACAAGCTCCCTAGGCATAGGTCTCACAGACTGGTTTCCAGACTTAATCTTTTAAAACCACGTTCTGGGTTCCCCCATGAGCTTCGGCAAAGAAATCGGCTTGCTTAGCCATATCTTTTACGTTTGTGAAGACTTTCTCCTTCAGAAATTGATCTAATTCTCGCCCAACTGTATTAAATAATTGATCTCTGAGCAAGAAATCAGTCAACCCTTCAAATGTTTTCACCGCTTTGCCGCATTCAATCCACCGTTCAAAATAGTTCGCAATTCTAATGGTGAACTGACCAAAGGTTTCTCCCTTATCGGGCTTGCTATACTTGAACTTTTTACGAAAACCCTGTTCAGTGAGCTCGTACCTTTTGAGAAGTGCTTCCTTTAGGACGTCGTACTTAAACACATCGTCCCTAGGAAGTCGCGAGTATACATCCAGCGCTTTACCTTTTAATAGCGCACTGAGATGCAGTGCCCAGTCATTTTGACTCCACTTCTGGTTTTCGGCATACCGCTCAAAGCGATGAAGATAACTATCCATGTTATCTTTTTCATCGTCAAAGGGAGGTAATTTGGGGCCCCTTAGTTTGCTAAAGGCAGAATCGTGTTCTCTTCCAGCTGTTGCTAATTCTACCTTACGCTCATGATCCCGTTGCTTTGCTCTTTCTTCTAACTCTAACATTTCTACTTTTGCTAGTTTATCCAACTCTATTCGCCGTTCCTCCGATTCCCTTTCCCATCCTATCCTGTCCTTTTCGGCCTGCTTCTCTAATTCTATCTTCCCTTTCTCTAATTCTATCTTTTCCCTTTCGAAGGCCCATTTCCTATCTTCAGATTCCCTTTCTAATTCCCGTTTCCTTTCTTCGGATTCCCTTTCTAATTCCCTTGCTCTGACCCTTTCTTCCCTTTCCCAGGCTTGTTCTTCTTGAATAAATTTCCTTAAGCTTTCACCTTCATACCCAAATTCTTTGCCTAAGGCAACCAAGTCCTTAAGGGATGACATGACAATGACAATTGAAATATGAATATAGATAGGTAACCAAACCAATGTTTTAAACACGTTTATACTGGACACACGGACCTAGATAAACTAAACAAAAATAAACCCCAACTTGAGTATTATCTTGTCAAGAAGGTCACGCTCAAATATAAACATTAAATGTTTACTTTCACAAAAATGATTGACAGTTCACTTAATCCAGCGATCCCACTTCTGACACCATTGTAACAGAATTGTTACCGAGAGGATGGTGGATTAAATGAACAACACAAACACAATATGTGAAAGGAAATATAAATTTATGAAATAAATTATTAATGAAAAATAATGATGTATCAACACAATAACTCATGCGCTCAACCCACAATTACACTCACAACCATTCACAATACATGAATAAATGAAATATCAATACAGATATAAAGGGATCTCTTGGACTATACACAGATCCAAGGAACCTTTACGAAAGTTATATTACCGCAAGTATAAATTACGATGACAAACACAAAACATCAAACTATACTATCGCATGTATGGATTGCGACAACTAGCACGAACAGATACATGTATTCAATCAAGTTGCTAGCTTTTATTGAGATTCATGCAATCCCTTGAAATACTATTGTGATCTGAAATAACCATGTAAATACAACAATGTATTCAATTGTACTACAATTGCAACACACACATGTGTCTCGACCCTGTATAACCGTACGATTCACCACCTGTTGAATCGCCGCCCAGTTTCCCCGAAGACCTAGGGTTGACCAATACTTTTATCGGCCGTTTGCCCTTCACGGATCCACCACAGTTATACGTACAGACAGCATACAACATCTACTAGAACCAACATTCCTCAATACCCTAGATGTCGCCCCGGATGTTTACAACTCTAGACAGCTCCGACACTCGGACTTCTAGATTTCCGGATATTTACACGTCACGACAGATGTAGACGAACAGACAATTCGACAGACAGACAGTCAGATACTTCAATTCGATTGCACAATAAATTAGCAACAATTTCAGCTACGATCTCAGAGATGTTATCAGCCGACGTTATCAGAGATGCTATCAGAGATGTTCCGCAATAAATCATCTACAAAATCAGCTACGATCTCAAAGACGGTATCAGATGCGTTATCAGATGCGTTATCATATGCATTATCAGCTACAATAAAGAAACCAGACTAATAATAGTTGTCTCAAAATATAATCTAAACCTTAGATTACGCTATTGCATTTAAAGTCTAATAGTGACTAGTAATTCCAAATATTCCACGTTTAAAATCTGCATTGCAATAAAGGCATCATTATATGAAATGATAAACTGAATAAAATTCACAATAAAACGAAATATAAATTTAACACTCACCCCTTTGGCTGGAGATTGAAAGACGAGCTATCTATCCTGTGATTAGATACTTTAGGTAATATTGATCATAAATATTCTGCCTTATATACCCTCAAATAGGTGAGCAGAAATCACGGCAAGATTACCGTGCACCCTGTGAATCTAAATGTTCCGGATTTCATGTAATTCAAAGTCAGGCACATGCCAATCGTTACATGCCGCTTACCTTGGAAAAAACCACTTATTCACCCCAGGTAATGCATGTACGACGAAACAAAGAAAATGGTGAGATTAGTTTGTAAATCAATTAGAAAATAAATTAAATTTTCGCCTAATTCTGTGACACATATACATTAGAATGGTGTCCACATTTTTCTGTCATGGATTTACCTACCAAAATGTTGATATTGGACTAGTCAGAAAATGCTTTACATATACATTAGAATGGTGTCCACATTTTTTGTCATGGATTTACCTACCAAAATGTTGATATTGGACTAGTCAGAAAATGCTTTACATATACATTAGAATGGTGTCCACATTTTTCTGTCATGGATTTACCTACCAAAACATTGATATTGGACTAGTCAGAAAATGCTTTACATATACATTAGAATGGTGTCCACATTTTTCTGTCATGGATTTACCTATCAAAATGTTGATATTGGACTAGTCAGATATTGCTTTACATTACATTACATTACATGTATTACATATGCATTAGAATGATTTTTTAAAATGCCTCTCAGGTACTGCGTGACTCGGAAATCATGCTGAAGCGTATGGCACACAGGGGAGCCTGTGGATGTGACAATGACTCGGGAGATGGAGCAGGCGTGATGACGGGCATCCCACACAAACTGTATGCCAAGATCATGAGGTAATATTGATTTCTGATGTTTAGCTTTATTACCTATATTTTACTTTTGTGTGGGTACAAATTATCGTGGAATTTTGCCTTAAAAAATGTAAAGACGCAGTTAATTGTTATGCTTTTGTTAAAACATTTTGAGTCTTCCCTCAAATCTTTTTACAAAATCATGAAAGTTGACAGTCATGAAAATAAATGATTTTGCAATAAGAGACGATGTTGTGTATCAGCTGGCACCCAACTTGAAAACCTATATATTGTAACAGTTTTTGTCCTGTTGCTGTGTTGACTTGTACTTTTAATGTGAGCTTCATGTTTTATAAAGAACATTTAGAAGGTAGTCTCTGTCTGTCTATAATGCATATCTGGGGATAATACGTTAAAAATGGCACAACTTTGCAAATGTCAAGTGGACACATTTAGATTATATCCTTTGAGCTGGTATTGGCATCAGTGAGATTGTAGGATCATAGTATATATGATGTCAGATGACACTAGGCAATTAAAGATTTGACTACAATATTCTTCATGAGCATAATTACACTTCAGTTTTGTTGACCTTAAATACATGATTTTACATGCTTGTTTTCATTATTAAATTTAATTCTCATATGTTATTTTTGTTTCATTTTCTATTTTGCTTTGCATACCTTAGCAATAAAAGCCCAAGCAGGGCAGGTGACCCGCACAATTAAGAAGGCTGATTTTGAATGGATAACAAACTTGATATACTTATAGTACTTGCTTAGTTCCTTTAAGTAGTGAAGTTTTAATATGGCCTCCACGATGGTATGATTGTGATCATATCATGATATTTATATATTATTTATATTATATATTTGCCAAGGGCCACAGCTAAGATTTGAACTCGTTTTCTTTCTTCCAATAACCAGTGCCTGTAGACTGTTACTATTTATATCTTAACAAATAATTATTGATTTAAATGTACTAATGCAGAACAGAGACAATTATAGTTCAGATGATACTCTGTTCTAGTGTTTTGCAGTGAATTAGAAATGGTTGTACATGAGCCAATGGGTGGTTGTTGTGCATCAAAAAATCATTTGCATACGATAACCATGAATTTTTAAGTTTGGCTGATATAGCTTCTGGCAGTGATGTCAGTGTTAGGTAGAATCACTAATGTCTTGGTATCCAAGGACTGTATTTGAAAGTATTTTTTTTCTTCTAATTTTTGAAGCAATTGTGTAATTTAGATTAGTCATCGATGCATATAAAAAGATTAGGAATAAAAAACTTTTTTCCCTTTTAAAAAATCATTGCATTGTTTGACTTTTTGCAGTGTCTAAATTAAACACAGCATGGTTTGATAAAATTTGCTAAGAGAAATTAGACTTGTACAGTGTCTAAATTATAAGGGACAAGGAATGAGTGTGTAAGTGTGAATGTCATTTTTGTAAGTGTGAATGTCAGTTTTTAATGTAGCTTTAAAAAAAAATTCAGTCATATTACTACGATGTCTGCATTATGGCAGTTTATAGTGATGTCTAGCACTGGGCATCATGATGCAGACATGTAGCATGATGTCCCACCCAGTCACATTATCCTGACACCAGGCTGAACAGTCCTAACACTATCCTCTTAATGCTGAATGCCAAGTGAGGTAGCTGTTAGTATCAATTGGGTTAGTCTTTAGTATGACTCAGCCGGGGCTCGAACCCACGATCCCCCGCTTCTGAGGTGTACGCTCTAACCACTAGGCCACCAGAGCAGTTGGACAAGGAATGAGAAAATTATTGAGAGAATTAAATACTGAAGAAAAAGTATGTACATTTTAGTGCCAAGTCAAATGAGCAAAAGCACTAATTATTAAAGTATGTACATTTTAGTGCCAAGTCAAAAGAGCAAAGGCACTAATTAGTAAAATATGTACATTTTAGTGCCAAGTCAAGTGAGCAAAAGCACTAATTAGTAAAGTATGTACATTTTAGTGCCAAGTCAAATGAGCAAAAGCACTAATTAGTAAAATATGTACATTTTATTGCCAAGTCTAATGAGCAAAAGCACTAATTAGTAATGGGTGTATTATCTGACTTTGAAAATCTTTTCTACTTCCTAGTGGGATGAATGCCTGCAATTGGTTGTTTTTAATTTACACCTGATGGCATGGATAGTATCATTATTATCACATTCTGTGCATTCAGAATCATTTGTGGTTTCTACCCAAATGGTACAAATGCTCATGTGATCAGGAAAGCTAGATAAATGTGAATAGGTTTACAAATATTGCCTAATAAATTTATCTGTATTTGAACATTGTTTGTTGATACATAGATATGCACAACTTAGCTCTGTTGATATAACACTTACTTCATTGTAGATCTTCAATATTTAAATATCTGACATAATCTTGAGCTAAGTGAAGGGATGAGTGAAAAGAGGATGGTGAATTAATGAAGTAAGAACAAGTTAACAGATGGATAGATGGATGTTATTTAATTTAACAAGTGGTCTGAAGCGCTTACCGTTACAGATCACTGCCATCTCACCTCTATTTCATGCTGACAGGAGTTTATTGATGACATTACTGTAATTTAAATAATCAACTAAGTAGTTGAATGCTTTTAGGTATATAACTTCATCAGAAAATGCTGAAAGTTGAAAACATTTCCAAACAAATCTGAAACAGGCCCTGTACATTTACATAAAAGTGCATACACAGGTCTCTTCACTAGTGTGTTTATCAATTCAAAGTACAGTAGTTAATATTACAATTGAGTAACCTCAGTAACTACAACTTAGGCTGTTTATTCAGACTAAATTCAATGTTAATGGTTTGCACTGTACATATATAGTGTTGCTTTGACAAATTTAAAAAAAACATTGATTGCTTGTTTCCTCAGTTTATTAATTATTTGTATCTATTTTTAATTAATATACTCTGATCTTGGAGCACCTGTGTAACTATGTATAAGGCAATGATCTGATGCAATTTAGAAACCAGACAGCAATGAAATGTTTGATATGACATAATAATTTATGACCTCACCAGGAATCTGGATTACATTGTATGTCATCTTTTTGTAAATTAGTTTTTGCTTCATGTAATTACATCCAAGATTTTATTTCCTCAGTGAGAAACAGAAATATGAATGGTAGGTGTTAGAAACATGTAATCAATATCAAAAGTGGGGGTGATGCTGAACAGCTGATAGGACAGAAACTTAGATTGGTAGATTAAACAGAAATCTTTCGTAATTATATTTTCACTCATGCAAGATTTTCCAAGTGCTTACAAAGTAATATTTCTCATTTTGATTACATTCATTATCAGTGTATCTTTAAATTGAGCAACATTTCAAATGACCCTAAGGAAGTGTCCAGCTGACTTGAAATAGTTGGCTAATTTTGTGTTGATCTTGTTTTTTGTAAGTTTACTTTGTGTTGTGTGTTTGACATTGTCTGTAATTGAGTGCCAGAGTATTGGACTATCTGATTACTATAATTTAAAAAGAAATCTTTTTTATTTGGATTTGAGTTCAGGACCATGGGTTTTTCCTTGGAAATTATATCGTCTGCCTGATTTTGATATTTATTTGAATAAAGTTCTTGATGTGACCTTGTTTAACATGTTATTTTCTGGAAGACAACTTGTTTATGAATTTGATTGGAGAAAGACCCACATCTTGGGCATTTTGTTGTGTCATAGATCAGGTGACAGTTTGTTGTTACATGTTTAGGATCTAATCAACAGTAACACAGAAAAAGTGAAAACAACAAGCATTGTACAATTTAAGTAATAATTTCCCTGGAAAAAGCTAGTAAAAATGGAAAAAGATTTAAGAATCAAATCCAAAAATAATCCTAGAATAATCCATGAATTCTAAATTAGAAAAATTATAGTAATAAAATGTTCTAATAGATTCAAGTTTGAGTCCTTTTGGAAAAGCCATGATAAACTGTTAGTTCAAGAAGTTGTATACAGTACAATTTGTCCAATTATACTCAGAAACCAGTTTAAAACACCAGTATATACTGACTACATTTTTAATACTGAGTTAATCTAAATTTATATTGACTTGATTATGCTGTTGTTTTTACCCAACCTGTTTAGGAAATATATTTTTAATAAAGTTACTCTGCCTTTTTTTGTGCAAAACATTTGTTTGTATGTAACATAATTTCACTGTTATTGCAAATGGAAGTACATTGCACATATATTTGTTTGCAAATGGACGTACATTGCATATATATTTTTCACCCAAAATGAATTAAAGTATTTGAACTTAATATTGTACTAGAGTCCTCAATGTGTAAAAATCAAATAAATTACCTGGTGTTTTACTTTGATTTTTTTTGGTAAGAGACAAGTTTCACTGTATTTTTCTATTTCATAATATCTTGTCTGTGAAATACCTTTGTAGCATGTTCTCATTTTAAAAGTCTATTATAAAATATAAGGCATTACTTTTACTTGACAATGAGAGAATGTTCTTGTCAGCTTTTTGGGAGATGATAAGAAGTAAGTACTTGAATTTAGAATATACCAAGGATACATGACATGAGCTTGCCATATACACATGCTTATATGTCCAATCAAACTGCAAGCGACAAAGATCCATATATGCCATAGTATTATGCACAGGGTCTGTGTTGTTTGTTCTACTGAATATTCCTAACAAACTGCACAGACCCAGATCTGCCAATGCATTATGCATATATGGGTCTGTGCAGTTTGCAGTTAGACATAATCTAGTTTATATGGTATTTTCTCATTTCTCGTGTACATTCACTCATTCCCTGAAGGTCATTGTTGGATGTATTGAATAATGACTTGATACAAGCTGTTACACATCATTAAATTTTGCGCTTAATGCCAGTTGTACATTTTCCATGGCACACAGAATTCTGAGCAATACAATTCACAGTTCAGTGAATAAAACTAGAACTGCTTTGAGCATGATTTGATATTGGGATGGCTGAATGACTTGGGGGGAGGGCTGAATACATTGATGCACCTTTTTTGCTTAAAGTACAACAAGTTACTGGTAATCAGTTGTCCATTTTATCGTTGCTGCTAAGTTGTGAAGAAAACTTGCCCCATTTGTTCATCTCAGTTTTTCAAAATCTCCAAAAATGTATGATTGAAAATAAAACCAAATAAATATATCTCCAGTTTTAACCACAAATCAGGTACATTCTATAGTAATTTTCACCTGCAGTTAAAGAGTTTATCTGAATTTTATTGTCTGTTCCAGTGAGCTGGGAGTTACTCTCCCTAAACCTGAGACTTATGCTACTGGACTTATGTTCATAGATCAGAGAGAGACTGAGGAAGTAAAGGAAGTATTCACCAAGATAGGAACAGACTTTGGATTAAAGGTAACTTCCTTTGTCTTTATCGCCGACAGTAATCTTTATAATAACTGGAAAAAAGACATGGCCAAGCCAGACTGAGTATCATGACAAGAAGTCTCTTTCGTTTTGTTCAGCAGATATGGCACACCCAGTGTCAGCAAATCATTCCAGTACTGTATTCAAAGGCACGTCTTGTTTTAGAACACTCATTTATAGCACATGAAACAAACAAAGGACATATTACCGCATCAGAAAGGTTATTGGTACTACTGGTAAATCAAATCCCCCCCCCCCAAATCAAGATGACCCTGATTACAGAAGCCTTTACAGACCTGATGCCAGATTAGGAAAAGATGAGGCTTGAATACCTTTCAAGCATTACATATGTTGTGATTAAACCTGGAAAACCTTTCTCCACTTTGGTTTAGCTTGTAACACTCTGCAAAAGAACGGTCTATATTTGGGACCGATTTCATTTACTGTCATGGCTGTACATCTTTTCTGAACTCCATAGTCATGGCTGTACTTCTTTCTAAATTGCATAGTCATGGCTGTACATCTTTCTCAACTCCAAAGTCATGGCTGTACATCTTTTTCAACTCCAAAGTCATGACTGTACATCTTTCTCAACTACATAGTCATGACTGTATATCTTTCTCATCTCCATAGTCATAGGTACTTAAAAGTCATGGCTGTACATCTTTTCTCAACTCCATAGTCATGGCTGTATATCTTTTCTCAACTCCATTGTCATAAGTACTCCAAAGTCATGGCTGTACATCTATTCTCAACTCCATAGTCATGGCTATACATCTTTTCTCAACTCCATAGTCATGGCTGTACATCTTTTCTCAACTCCATAGTCATGGCTGTACATCTTTTATCATCTCCATAGTCATAAGTACTCCAAAGTCATGGCTGTACATCTTTTCTCAACTCCATAGTCATGGCTGTACATCTTTTTCTCAACTCCATAGTCATGGCTGTACATCTTTTCATAGTCATGACTGAATATCTTTCTCAACTCCGTTTTCATGGCACATCTTTCTCAGTTCCATAGTCATGGCTGTACATCTTTCTCAATTGCATAGTCATGGCTATACATCTTATCTAAACTCCAAAGTCATGACTGTACATCTTTCTCAACTCCATTGTCATGACTGTATATCTTTCTCAAGTCCAAAAATCATTACTGTACATCTTTCCTCAACTATATAGTCATGACTGTATATCTTTCGCAACTCCGTAGCCATGACTGTACATCTTTCCACAACTCCATAGTCATAGGTACTTCAAAGTCATGGCTGTACATCTTTTCTCAACTCCATAGTCATGGCTGTATATCTTTTCTCAACTCCATTGTCATAAGTACTCCATAGTCATGGCTGTACATCTATTCTCAACTCCATAATCATGGCTGTACATCTTTTCTCAACTCCATAGTCATGGCTGTACATCTATTCTCAACTCCATAATCATGACTGTACATCTTTTCTCAACTCTATAGTCATGGCTGTTCTTTTCTCAACTCCATAGTCATGGCTGTACATCTTTTCTCAACTCTATAGTCATAAGTACTCCAAAGTCATGACTGTACATCTTTTCTCAACTCCATAGTCATGGCTGTACATCTTTTCTCAACTCCATAGTCATGACTGTACATCTTTCCTCAACTACACAGTCATGACTGTACATCTTTTCTCAACTCCATAGTCATAGGTACTCCAAAGTCATGGCTGTACATCTTTTCTCAACTCCATAGTCATGACTGTACATCTTTCCTCAACTACATAGTCATGACTGTACATCTTTCCCCAACTCCATAGTCATAGGTACTCCAAAGTCATGGCTGTACATCTTTTCTCAACTCCATAGTCATGGCTGTACATCTTTTCTCAACAACCTTGGTCATGGCTATACATCTGTCTCAACTCCATAGTCATGACTGTACATCTTGCTCAGCTCCATAGTCATTGCTGTACATTTTTTCTCAACTCCATAGTCATGGCTGTACATCTTTTCCCAACTCCATAGTTTGTTTTTTGAAGGCACCAATGCCTGAATTTTCAATTTGCATTAATTTGGTTATTTTGTTTTTGTTTAATGTAAATGTACAGTGGTGAGCATTTACATATCAGACTTAGCTGTTGGACTGGTCCTTATCAAATATAGACCTGGTCATTGTAGGGTCCTTCTGGTTCTGTACCATTGAGTCAAAAGCAGTATGTTCAATCCCTTACTAATTTTCATAAATATTTTGCCACAATATTAATTTAAAAATGTCTGAAAAAAGTAATCAGATTTCAAGATCCCTCACACCTACTTACCTGACAACCTACTGACCAACATACCTACCTTCCAACGTACTGACTTGCCTACCTACATCCATCCATTAAATTGCTGCCAACATTTCTGGCACAGTTTTTCAACAAGACTGAGAGAAATTTTGCAAGAATAAGAGGAATATATTTTATATACTATATTCAGATTAGACTGTATGTATAATTCACAAAAAGGGAACACAGATTTAGAATGAAGGATTATGCTGAATATTATACAATTTTAACATTTCCTTTGCTACAGGTTATTGGGTGGCGCTTAGTAGCTGTTGACAACTCGGTTATTGGTCGTGTTGCCAAGACAACAGAACCACAGATTCTTCAGGTGAGATAGTTAATGTTCACTTTTTTAAGGACAATCTTATTAGTGAATAACTTCCCTTGTTTAAACTTTCTGGAAATATGAAGTAGCCAAAAGTTGTTAAATGTTTGAGTAAACAGGAAATTATCATTTTTGTACATTTTTCAGAATGATTACTATCATTTTTGTACATTTTTCAGAATGGTTGCTATCATTTTTGTACATTTTTCAGAATGGTTACTATCATTTTTATACATTCTTAAGATGAGTTACTTACAGGTAACCTCTCTCAATCACCAATCTACAGGGCAAAGCCAAATCTATTCTAGTTGCATTTAATGTGTCTGTTTAAGAGAGTTAAATGGGACATCAGTTGTAAAATAAGACATAGAATGAACAATAGAGCAGGGGGGTGTTTGGCATTCTGATCTGATATAACCATTCCAGCCAATAATAGACTTGTTCATGTGTGAACAATAGGTGGGGGAACAAAGACCGTAGTCACAACTTGGTCAAACAGCTGAAATCATGCGAGTACAAACAAGGTTGTCTAAATAGTCCAGCAGTTATTAAGATTAATATGTTCCTGGTTAGTACTGCAAAACCAAGGCTCAGCCACTGATATGACTTTAACATACATTATTTTGCATTAAGGATTTAAGAGTGATAATTAGAGATTATCCTTTCTAAATATCTGATTTAATTCACAAGGCGCCATCTCCATCATTCAGCCAGTTTGCTCTAATTCACAATGAGGTTTAATCTCAATCATGCAGCCAGTTACTAAAATTTACATGGTACCATCTATATCATGCAGCCAGTTACTCAAATTGACATGATACCATCTATATCATGCAGCCAGTTACTAAAATTGACATGGTACCATCTATATCATGCAGCCAGTTACTAAAATTGACATGGTACCATCTATATCATGCAGCCAGTTACTCAAATTGACATGATACCATCTCTATCATGCAGCCAGTTACTAAAATTAAAATGGTACCATCTATATCATGCAGCCAGTTACTAAAATTGACATGGTACCATCTCTATCATGCAGCCAGTTACTCAAATTGACATGATACCATCACTATCATGCAGCCAGTTACTCACATGATACCATCTCTATCATGTAGCCAGTTACACTAATTGACATGGTACCACCTCTGTTATACATCCAGGTACTCTGACATGGTACAATCACTACCATGCAGCAGTTGCTCTCATTGACATGGCACCATCACTATCATGTAGCAGTTACTTTAATTGACATGGCTCCATCACTATCATGCAGCAGTTACTCTAATTGACATGGTACCATCACTATCATGCAGCAGTTACTCAAATTGACATGGTACCATCACTTTCATGCAGCAGTTACTCAAATTGACATGGTACCATCACTATCATGCAGCAGTTACTCTAATTGACATGGTACCATCACTATCATGCAGCAGTTGCTCAAATTGACATGGTACCATCACTATCGTGCAGCAGTTACTCTAATTGACATGGTACCATCACTATCATGTAGCCATTTACTCAAATTGACATGGTACCATCTTTGTCATACATCCAGGTACTCTGACATGGTATAATCACTACCATGCAGCAGTTGCTCTCATTGACATGGCACCATCACTATCATGTAGCAATTACTCAAATTGACATAGCTCCATCACTATCATGTAGCAGTTACTCTAATTGACATGGTACCATCACTATCATGCAGCCATTTACTCATATTGATATGGTACCATCACTATCATGCAGCCATTTACTCAAATTGACATGGTACCATCTCTGTCATACATCCAGGTACTCTGACATGGTACAATCACTACCATTCAGCAGTTACTCTCATTAACATGGCTCCATCACTATCATGTAGCAGCTACTCTAATTGACATGGCTCCATCACTATCATGTAGCAATTACTCTAATTGACATGGCTCCATAACTATCATGCAGCAATTACTCTAATTGACATTGTACAATCACTACCATGCAGCAGTTGCTTTCATTGACATGGCACCATCACTATCATGTAGCAGTTACTCAAATTGACATGGCTCCATCACTATCATGTATCAGTTACTCTAATTGACATGGCTCCCTCACTATCATGTAGCAGTTACTCCAGCTGACATGGTACCATCACTATCATGCAGCAGTTACTCTAATTGACATGGTACCATCACTATCATGCAGCCAGTTACTCAAATTGACATGGTACCATCACTATCATGCAGCCATTTACTCAAATTGACATGGTACCATCTCTGTCATACATCCAGGTACTCTGACATGGTACAATCACTGCCATTCAGCATTTGCTATCATTGACATGGCTCCATCACTATCATGTAGCAGTTACTCAAATTGACATGGCTCCATCAGTATCATGTACCAATTACTCTAATTGGCATGGCTCCATCACTATCATGCAGCAATTACTCTAATTGACAAGGTACCATCACTATCATGCAGCAGTTACTCTAATTGACATGGTACCATCACTATCATGCAGCAGTTACTCTAATTGACATGGTACCATCACTGTCATGCAGCCATTTACTCAAATTGACATGGTACCATCACTATCATGCAGCCATTTACTCAAATTGACATGGTACCATCACTATCATGCAGCCATTTACTCAAATTGACATGGTACCATCTCTGTCATACATCCAGGTACTCTGACATGGTACAATCACTGCCATTCAGCATTTGCTATCATTGACATGGCTCCATCACTATCATGTAGCAGTTACTCAAATTGACATGGCTCCATCAGTATCATGTACCAATTACTCTAATTGGCATGGCTCCATCACTATCATGCAGCAATTACTCTAATTGACATGGTACCATCACTATCATGCAGCAGTTACTCTAACTGACATGGTACCATCACTATCATGCAGCAGTTACTCTAATTGACATGGTACCATCACTATCATGCAGCCATTTACTCAAATTGACATGGTACCATCACTATCATGTAGCCATTTACTCAAGTTGACATGGTACCATCACTATCATGCAGCAGTTACTCAAATTGACATGGAACGATCACTATCATGCAGCAGTTACTCTAATTGACATGGTACCATCACTATCATGCAGCAGTTACTCTAATTGACATGGTACCATCACTATCATGCAGCCATTTACTCAAATTGACATGGTACCATCACTATCATGCAGCCATTTACTCAAATTGACATGGTACTATCACTATCATGCAGCAGTTACTCAAGTTGACATGGTACCATAACTATCATGCAGCCATTTACTCAAATTGACATGGCTCCATTACTATCATGTAGCAGTTACTCTAATCGACATGGTACCATCACTATCATACAGCAGTTACTCTAATTGACATGGTACCATCACTATCATGCAGCAGTTACTCAAATTGACATGGTACCATCACTGTCATGCAGCCATTTACTCTAATTGACATGGTACCATCACTATCATGCAGCCATTTACTCAAATTGACATGGTAATATCACTATCATGCAGCAGTTACTCAAATTGACATGGCTCCATCACTATCATGCAGCAGTTACTCTAATTGACATCGTACAATCACTATCATGCTGCATTTGCTCTCATTGACATGGCACCATGACTATCATGTAGCAGTTACTCTAATTGACTTGACTCCATCACTATCATGTAGCAGTAACTCTAATTGACATGGCACCATCACTATCATGCAGCAGTTACTCTAATAGACATGGTACCATCACTATCATGCAGTAGATACTCTAATTGACATGGTACCATCACTATCATGCAGCCATTTACTCATATTGACATGGTACCATCACTATCATGCAGCCATTTACTCAAATTGACATGGTACCATCACTATCATGCAGCAGTTACTCTAATTGACATGGTACCATCACTATCATGCAGCAGTTACTCTAATTGACATGGTACCATCACTATCATGCAGCCATTTACTCAAATTGACATGGTACCATCACTATCATGCAGCCAGTTACTCAAATTGACATGGTACTATCACTATCATGCAGCAGTTACTCAAGTTGACATGGTACCATCACTATCATGCAGCCATTTACTCAAATTGACATGGTACCATCACTATCATACAGCAGTTGCTCAAATTGACATGGCTCCATCACTATCATGCAGCAGTTACTCTAATTGACATGGTACAATCACTGTCATGCTGCATTTGCTCTCATTGACATGGCACCATCACTATCATGTAGCAGTTACTCTAATTGACTTGACTCCATCACTATCATGCAGCAATTACTTTAATTGACATGGTACCATCACTATCATGCAGCAGTTACTCTAATTGACATTTTACCTTCACTATCATGCAGTACTCTAATTGACATGGTACCATCACTTTCATGCAGCCATTTACTCAAATTAACATGGTACCATCACTATCAAGCAGCAGTTACTCTAATTGACATGGTACCATCACTATCATGCAACAGTTACTCAAATTGACATGATACTATCACTATCATGCAGCCATTTACTCAAATTGACATGGTACCATCACTATCATGCAGCAGTTACTCAAATTGACATGGTTTGGTCACTGTCATGCAGCAGTTACTCAAATTGACATGGCTCCATCACTATCATGCAGCAGTTACTCTAATTGACATGGTTCCATCACTATCATGCAGCCATTTACTCAAATTAACATGGTACCATCACTATCATGTAGCAGTTACTCAAATTGACATGTCTCCATCATTATCATGTAAGCAGTTGCTCTAATTGACATGGTACCATCACTATCATGAAGCAGTTACTCTAATTGACATTGTACCATCTCTATCATTCCGACATTTACTCAAATTGACATGGTAACATCACTATCATGCAGCAGTTACTCAAATTGACATGGTATGGTCACTATCATGCAGCAGTTACTCAAATTGACATGGCTCCATCACTATCATGCAGCAGTTACTCTAATTGACATGGTTCCATCACTATCATGCAGCCATTTACTCAAATTAACATGGTACCATCACTATCATGTAGCAGTTACTCAAATTAACATGTCTCCATCACTATCATGTAAGCAGTTGCTCTAATTGACATGGTACCATCACTATCATGCAGCAGTTACTCTAATTGACATGGTACCATCTCTATCATTCCGCCATTTACTCATATTGACATGGTAGCATCACTATCATGCAGCCATTTACTTAAATTGACATGGTACCATCTCTGTCATATATCCAGGCACTCTGACATGGTACAGTCACTACCATGCTGCATTTGCTCTCATTGACATGGTGCCATCACTATCATGTAGCAGTTACTCTAATGGACATGGCTCCATCACTATCATTCAGCAATTACTCTAATTGACATGGTACCATCACTATCATGCATCAGTTACTCTAATTGACATGGTAACATCACTATCATGCAGTAGTTACTCTAATTGACATGGTACCATCACTATCATGCAGCAGTTGCTCAAATTGACATGGCACCATCACTATCATGCAACAGTTACTCTAAATTGACATGGCTCCATCACTATCATGTAGCAGTTACTCTAAATGACATGGTACCATCACTATCATGCAGCAGTTACTCTAATTGACATGGTACCATCAGTATCATGCAGCAGTTACTCTAACTGACATGGTACCATCACTATCATGCAGCAGTTACTCTAATTAACATGGTACCATCACTATCATGCAGCAGTTACTCTAATTGACATGGTACCATCACTATCATGCAGCCAATTATTCAAATTGACATGGTACCATCACTATCATGCAGCCAATTACTCAAATTGACATGGTACCATCTCTGTCATACATCCAGGCACTCTGACATGGTACAATCACTACCATGCAGCAGTTGCTCTCATTGACATGGCATCATCACTCTCATGTAGCAGTTACTCAAACTGACATGGCTCCATGACTATCATGTAGCAGTTACTCTAATTGACATGGTACCATCACTATCATGCAGCCATTTACTCAAATTGACTTGTTACCATCACTATCATGCAGCCATTTACTTAAATTGACATGGTACCATCTCTGTCATACATCCAGCTACTCTGACATGGTACAATCGGTACCATGCAGCATTTGCTCTCATTGACATGGTGCCATCACTATCATGTAGCAATTACTCAAATTGACATGACTCTATCACTATCATTCAGCAGTTACTCTAATTGACATGGTACCATCTCTATCATGCAGTAGTTACTCTAATTGACATGGTACTATCACTATCATGCAGTAGTTACTCTAATTGACATGGTACGATCACTATCATGCAGCCATTTACTCAAATTGACATGATACCATCACTATCATGCAGCAGTCACTCAAATTGACATGGTACCATCATGCAGCAGTTACTCTAATTGACATGGAGCCATCACTATCATGCAGCAGTTACTCTAATTGACATGGTACCATCACTATCATGCAGCCATTTACTCAAATTGACATGGTACCATCACTATCATGTAGCAGTTACTCAAATTGACATGGAACCATCACTATCATGCAGCAGTTATTCAAATTGACATGGTACCATCACCATCATGCAGCCATTTACTCAGATTCATAAGATACATCTGTCAACTCACAGTTATTCAAATCCACTAGGTACGAATTTAAGTATGCAAATTGCCATTTCTATTTGCCAGCATACCATTTTTGTTATGTATCATCTATCATTCAGGCAGTGACACAAATTCACAAGTCCATATCTGCCAGACTAAGATATAATATTTGACTCCCAAACACACCTCCCCAAGACATTGTTTTTAAAGAAGCACAGTCATTATTGATGTTAGTAAATGAAAAGGTCAAGGGAGAGAGACCTTTATTGACTCAGTGATATATGCTCACTACAAGTGTAAATTGTAAACAATCAGGCTTGATATTAGCTTGTATAAAACTATTACCTCAGGTCAGTTTACACAGTTTATGGTCATAGAGGTGATTAAAATAAGTTAAATCAGTCAGATAGAAACAATAATCCTTACACAGATTACGTAATTGACAATAGATAGTGTGAAGTTGTACACAGATTACTTAATTGACAATAGATAGTGTGAACTTGTGTGAAGAAGCCTTTATGGGTGAACCCATGATGGATATTTGATAGGTAAAGTAGACAAGACTTGAACACCCCAATTTTGTTTGACATTATGCACATCAGGAAGATGTGTGTTGAAGAAACGAACGTTATTGCTCTTCATTGCATGACAAACTAATGTTTATGCAGTCTTTATTATTGACGATTGGTTAGTTTTTGATCATTTGCAAATCTCTTTAAAGTCAAATTTCCAATATAATTGATATGTAAAATATCAAAATTTAATTCTTGCACTTACTGCAAGCACCACATCAACATTAGTCATTCTGAAGTGTTCATCTACATAATACATAACATCACAGGCATCATTACAATGCATGAATGCAGAGCTCTGTCCCAAAGGCAATTTTCACATTTAAACATTCTAACTAGTGTGGCTCCTGCATGTTTGACACTCCCTCCCTGCCATGTTTGACACTCCCTCCCTGTCATGTTTGACACTCCCTCCCTGCCATGTTTGACACTCCCTCACTGTCATGTTTGACACTCCCTCCCTGCCATGTTTGACAACTTCCTCACTGTCCTGTTTGACACTCCCTCCCTGCCATGTTTGACAACTCCCTCACTGTCATGTTTGACACTCCCTCACTGCCATGTTTGACAACTCCCTCGCTGCCATGTTTGACCCTCCCTTACTGCCATGTTTGAAAACTCCCTCACTGCCATGTTTGAAAACTCCCTCACTGCCATGTTTGACCCTCCCTTACTGCCATGTTTGACAATCCCTCACTGCAGTATTTATGCTGAAATATTATTTTCTGTGTTGAAATAATTCAGCAGTTACTGTTGTAGAAGTTTGAACATCTGTAATATCCAGTCTTTGCTGAGTGCAATAATGAACTCAAATAATGTTTTCATTGCCTTTGAAGCCAGACCTACATGATCCATTTAGAGTAGTAAAAATTGTTATATTGGATGTATATTTTAAAATTTTACATGATGTCTGTATTGTTGTAATTATTTGAGTGTATATGTGTGTGTAGTGATAATGTTTGAAAGTACCAAGTAACCAACTAATTTCTTTTAAAGCATCGTGAATGTTCCAAAAGAAATCATTTTAGTTTACTCATGTTATTTTTTTTAGTCATTTTCTATTGAACCTATATGTATAGATAACTTGCATGACACTGTGTTTTTGACGGTTATGCACTGAACCCCCTGCACTTAAAAATATGCCCTTTTGAGCTCCAAAAGTTGAAGAATTATAAGGTAACATCTCTGTCATTGTGATTGTTTAGAAATAAAAAAAAAGTTGGCTCTTTACATTAAAACTTGTACGTGTTTATTAGCCTTACATACATTAGAATGCAATTTGATGATCTCAGTTGTTAAAGGTAAGGATGCCTTCTTATTTGCAGGTGTTCGTGACAGGAAGTGAGGACAGTCAAGAATTTGGAAGACAGGTAGTGATTTTTTTTGTTTAAATGTATTTTTTTTCTTAAAATTGGCATGCTTCAGAATTTTCAGAACTATGGCAGCATGTGTGATGCACACTAAATTTATGGGATGATATTTACTTTCTGTTTCACCGCAGGTTTAATGATATAGAATGGAACTGATGTGGCGTTCTGCATGCTGGAGGAAAGTAATGGAGGCAATTTTTTTTTATAGATGTATCTCATGATGATGATTAGAAGGATTTTACCTTTTTTGACCTTTATCTTTGCTTTCAATGTCATTTTGTGGGTACGTTATTTGGCATTATATAGCTAGGATTGTGTTGATGTGCCATTTACACACACACACATATATATGTATAAATATGTATAAAGTGTTCAGATAGTTTAAGGAAAGATATGAAAAAGCCAGTTCTCTCTGAAATATTTGGGTTTACATGTATATGAGAGAGAGAGAGAGAGAGAGAGAGAGAGAGAGAGAGAGAGAGAGAGAGAGAGAGAGAGAGAGGGACAGACACAGACGCCATTATATTTTGTTGCCGTGATCTATCATCTCTATGTACAATTACCCTTCATTTAAAAGGCCCTTCTCATGTATGGCTACTCATGGTCAGAGGCCACTTTGTCTAACACAAAAAAAAAAAAATGATACATTGTACCAAAAAAAATACTTTCACAGAAAATATATAGTTTTTATAGGTTTCACTTTTCAGAAGTGCTGAAAGAAGAGAATTTATTGTGGTGACTTTTGATACCAATGCATCCTCTGTCAAGATATTTTATCTGAAACAATTAATGTTGTTGTAGTTTTATAGTTTTATTATAAATCTGGCACATCATATGATTAGAAATCTCAAAATTAATGTAGATACACATATGACAAATTAAAAAAATGAATGTATCTGTATGTGCAGAACATATAACAACTTGACAAAAATTAATGGAGATGCCCATTTGTTAATATTATTGTACAGCTTCCTTGTGTAAAGCTGGTTTGATTATGAACATAATGATTTTACAATTTTTACATTTCATATTTTGTGATGTACACTTTAAGTCCAGCTGTGAAACATTTTAGAATTCATACTTGTGTTTCTTTTTAAAGGGCTTAAAATCCAAGTAACAAGAGAATGGCTTTGTTTTATACTTGTCTTTGGCAAATAACAGAAGAAATTAGTAATAATGAAGTATTTGTGAATCGTAGTTTTAAAAAATATAACCTTAAAACCATTAACACACTGCCTATTTCAGGTGTATCTGTTGAGGAAGTACTCGTCCCATTATATTCCAGCACAAGGTCTGCGGTACTACATCTGCAGTCTTTCAGCCTACACCATTGTTTACAAGGTAGGAACTTGTTACATCATTGATTACATCAACAGGGATGAGAACATTTTATTTATCTTTCACTGAAACATTAGATTCAACATTGACAACGAAAAACAAGACACAAGGTTTAGCCACAAGATTATCACTGCATGTATTTACTTGCATCATAATGTGAACCCAACTGTATGAGGTATAGATCTTTTGTTGACTTAACGTCATGTACTATATATACTCACTTTAAGACTTGCCCAACTGTAAACTGCACAGACATAGATCTATCATTGCATAAAGTTCCCTCAGATCTGGGTCTCTGCAGTTTATTGGGAGTAGAACAAACAAGATAGACCCAGCTCTGTAGGCACATTATACTAAGGTAGATCAGGATCTATTGTTGTTTGCTGTTTTATTTGACTTATAAATGAATATATATGGTAGATCAGTCAGTGCTGTTCATTTTAGTATAGCAGCTTAGGAATACGAGGCAACTAATTTGTAATAACACATTATAATTCAGATCTCATTCTTTTGACAGCCTTGTATTATTCAGGTTTTTTGGTGGATAAATTGTGATCAGTTTTCTGCTGTGGATGACAGTTTTTGTAACACTGGAAACTCTGAAGGGGATGTGTCAGCATTTCCTTAGGTTATCTCATTTACAGTTTTTACAAACCTATTATAAAAGCACAAAAAAAATTATTTAACCAGTACAGTCAGACCTATCCTAATAGTCACCTTTTAATAGTGGTCACCCATCACTAAGGCTATTCTAATACACCCCACCACAACCCCTTCCCCTTGGGGGCCCCTGAGTGGCTGAATGGTCTAAAGCGCTTTCCATTACAGATCACTGCCATCTCACCTCTGTCTGCGTGGGTTTGAGTCTCAGATTCGGCAAATGTGGGTATGTGAGAAAGCTTGCCAGTAGCTTCTCATGGGTCGGTGGTTCTTTCCTGGGTTTGTCTTCCACCATTAACACTGGCCACCATGTATAGCCTATCGTGTTCTGAAAAATGGCATTAAGCCATACAACAACAGCAACAACACCTTCCCATGGCAATTTGCTATATATAAAAGTTGGGTGTATTCTAACCAAACAATGGTTTTGCCATACATGCAAATTAAACATTTGTTTAATCACAAAGCTGTTGTTTAGATAAAGGAAATTTGTTTGAATCAACGTGTATCAATAAGTTAAATTCAAAAGCGAGGTGTATTTTATTAGTAGGAACTGACCATTGAATTTTAAGGCTGGTGGGCAGCTGCGATTTTAAAACTTTAGATCCCTATATGGCTTGAAAAAATTCTGGCTCAGATTTTTATAAGAAAAAGAATTATCCATCACGTTATTTGAAAAACATTAATGTTGAAGTAAAAAAAAAGATTTATCGAGGTTGGAGACCAAATCATAGCCACCCCCATCCCCTATTAAAAAATTTAATGATTAAATAGAGAATGTAATTTATCTCATAACATGTAAGATTTGTAGCCTTTCATATGTCAGAGAAACAAAAGTTACACAAATGGATCATTCTTCACAGATCTGACTGGTTGACAAAGAGTCTGTACAGAAGCCCAGTCCCAAAACACTCCTCTTCCCCTGGCCACACTTTCATCGATATAACACTTATTGCAATAGCTCACAAACCCAACTAGAGTTTCGAAACCAGAAAAGAAAAGGAATCTTACTGGATACTTCGAATATTCAAACCAAGCGGTTTAAACCAAAAATACTAGAAAAAAAAGCAATTTAAAATCATCATTTTTTGCAGGTGGCACATTTTCATTTAAATAGTCTTTCAGTCTACTTATTAGTCATCCAATAACCTACAGTTACTACCAAAGCAATGAAATATCTGATATATAAAATGTAAATGCAGTTCCTCAAATTTACATTATAAAACAGATTCAGATAAGGCTCATCAATTTCTAGGTCATGTTTCAGCATCAGATTGAAGTTAACTAGCTGAAATATCTAAACTTTCAGGTTTTATTCTTGTTGAAATAGTCAAGTAAAATTTTGTAACCTAAGTTCTTTTTGTGTTTAGGAATTCCATTCCCGTTGAATTATGTCCAAATAGCGAGGCTTCCATAAAAACGGAGCCTGGATTAATAAGGCTCCACTGTATATATATATATATATATATATATATATATATATATATATATATATATATATATATATATATATATATATATATATATATATATATATATATATATATATACATATATATATATATACATACATACATCCATCCATACATACTTTCCCACATACATACATAAGTACATACGTACACACAAACACACATATGTACATACATACATACATGCACTCATACATACATACATATGTACACACAAACACACATACATACAAACACATACATACATACATGCATACATACATACATACATACATACATACATACATACATACATACATACATACATACATACATACATACATACATACATACATACATACATACATACATGTGCACACACAAACACACACACACACAACTACACATTAGGGATGTTAATATCTTTTTTTTTCCAAAACCGATTATCGTTTGTAGTAATCCGATTTTAAACCGGTTATCGGTTTTTGTCCTACACTGAAATTACAAGAAATATATTCTTATAATGCAAGTTAGTGAATGCCTCTTGCGAATAAAAGATATTCATTACATACCATAACGTATAGACGCGCGTCGTCTGACGGCATGGAGGACGATATTGTGGCTCCACCAAAGCCATCAAATCACGGAAGGAATTGGATTCAACAATCGAAATCGGTAACATGTTTTCAGCGATAAACTTAGCTACAGCAGCAGTAAATTTTTCTTGATGAAAATCAGGACAGTTTCTTTGTGTTCCAATAAATGTTATTAATCTCGGCTGAACATTTGAAGGAGCCACAAATCTGGGATGTTTGCTACGCAAATGTGCATGCAGTCAATAGTAGTACAACCGCTCCGACTTATTTGTTGTGAACATAGTTTACAGCGAGCCATGCTTGATGAAATTTTTTCAAAGTTTTCCCATACATCAGATTTATTTATATGACCAGCCATATTTGTAAAGTTGAAAAGACACAACCAGCAGAGACCAGTCCTCAACAACAGAGACTGTAGCTATTAACAGTCTATTGTTGTCAATTTCGGACATCAAAGAACTTAGCGACCGGTCGGTCGACTATTTACATCCTTCAACAATAAATGTATTCATTTACAAAGCGCTCACAAATTTTAAACAAACACACCTTCTTTTCTGCTGGCCATATTGTATTAAAATGTTAACACTAAACAAATGCATGAATTAATTTATTCCTGGAATTTTTTAAAATTTTCACTACAAAAATAGTAAAAAATATTGAATTCGATTATTGTTTTGTAAAAACAAAAACCGATAATCGTTTTCAAAACCGATAATCGGATTTCCGATTTTCGTTTAACAACCCTACTTCACATCATCTGTTTTGTACTTGTACAAGATGTACAACTAGTCATGGTTAGTTGTAAGACTTCATGCCATTATGTAGTTTACCTGTAGAAGATGCAAAAGCACTAGAAGCAAACAAATTTATAATTCTGAATACTTAGGTACTTTTTCTAGTGATTTCACTACAAGTTTTATTTAAATATGGATTTTCTACCAGTATTGCATACAAAGTAAAGGAACTTGGTGCAGACTTCACCAGAATTGGCTGGCTCAGCAAAATTTTCAACACTGCCACATTCCTATTGCAGCTCTAAAGGGAAGTTTTTAAAATTTATTTTGGTACTATGTCATCACATTTACATTCCATTTAGTTGTTGCACAGCCATCAGGATACCTTTTAATATAATAATAAATAATATTTGTATCATAAATTTGAACTTTATGATCCACTGCCAAGTTTGCACTAAATTAGTCCAATTGGACTCACTCAAATGCAACTGCTGTCAGAATTGTTGACTGGAATAGTTTGCAATATATATTTCTGACTAACCCCTCCTTCTTGTACTTTTAAAATCCTGGTGAACAAATTTCAAGTTTGAACATTTGCAATGGAGTATGATGAAATGTTTTGTATATCAGTGATAGTATGTATCTCTTCATATCAGTGATGGGCTGGGACAGTATACAAGTCTTAACATCAGTATCAGTGTTGGACTGGGACAGTATATATGTTCATACCAGTATCAGTGTTGGACTGGGACAGTAAATAAGTATTCATGTCAGTATAAGTTTTAGACTGGTACAGTATACAAGTCTTAATGTCAGTATCAGTGTTGGACTGGGGCAATATATAAGTATTTATGTCTGTATCAGTGTTGAACTGGGACAGTAAATAAGTTCAAGTCAGTATCAGTTTTAGACTGGTTCAGTATATAAATCATCATGTCGTCGTTAGAGTGGGACACTCTTCCTCTTCATATTAAGATCATTGTTGTGCTGGGACAGTATATAGCTCTTCATCTCGGTCTCAGTGTTGGGCTGGGACTGTCACAGTATATACCTCATCAGGTTAGTATCAGTGTTGGATGTAGACTAGCTCTTCATGTTAGTTTCAATGTTGAGCATATATACCTCTTTATTTTAGTGTCAGTGTTGGGTAGTGACTGTATATAATTTTTGGTGCTGAACACAGTGTCAGGTATGGGCCGTTGTTTGCTAGTCTCAGTGTTGTTTGGACAGGGACAGTATAGAAACATGTGTTACACTCAGTACCAGGCTGGGACAGATTATGATAGTCTCTGTGTTGATTGGGGATGGACAGTATAAACATCTGTTACATACAATGGCAGGCTGGGACAGTATATAGCACTGTATTTGCATGCAACACTGTTAATCCTTGGTTGGGGAGGGACAGTATGAAACACTGAATGTTAATGACACTAAGCAACACTAAGTTTCAGTTTTGGGAAGTATACAACATTGTGTGTTAGTCTTCTTGCTGGTCAGGGGTAATATGTAACACAGGATGATAGTCTTGTTGCTGGTCAGGGTCAATATGTAACATTGTATGTTAGTCTTGTTGCTGGTCAGAGGCAATATGTAACACTGTATGTTAGTCTTGTTGCTGGTCAGGGGAAATATGTAACATTGTATGATAGTCTTGTTGCTGGTCAAGGGCAATATGCAACACTGTATGGTAATCTTGTTGCTGGTCAGGGGAAATATGTAACACTGTATATTAGTCTTGTTGCTGGTCAGGAGCAATATGCAAGACTGTATGATAGTCTTGTTGCTTGTCAGGGGCAATATGTAACATGGTATGTTAGTCTTGTTGCTGACAAGGGCAATATGTAACACTGTATGCATTATATGAGTCTTTTGTTGCTGGTTGGGGCAATGTGTAACACTGTATGATAGTCTTGTTGCTAGTTGGGGCAATATGTAACACTGTATGATAGTCTTGTTGCTGGTTGGGGCAATGTGTAACACTATGATAGTCTTGTTGCTAGTTGGGGCAATATGTAACACTGTATGATAGTCTTGTTGCTGGTTGGGGCAATGTGTAACACTGTATGATAGTCTTGTTGCTAGTTGGGGCAATATGTAACACTGTATGATAGTCTTGTTGCTGGTTGGGGCAATGTGTAACACTGTATGATAGTCTTGTTGCTAGTTGGGGCAATATGTAACACTGTATGATAGTCTTGTTGCTGGATGGGGCAATGTGTAACACTGTATGATAGTCTTGTTGCTAGTTGGGGCAATATGTAACACTGTATGATAGTCTTGTTGCTGGTTGGGGCAATGTGTAACACTGTATGATAGTCTTGTTGCTAGTTGGGGCAATATGTAACACTGTATGATAGTCTTGGTAATGGCCTGGAACATTAGGCAGGGACAGTCAGTAACATTGTATGTTAGGCTTGGCATTGGCAAAGAACATTTGTCAAAATTGTTAGTTTTAGTGTTGTGTAAGGGGACAGTATACAATACAATGTTAGTGTCAGTGTTGGACAGGGATAGAATTAAAGTTAATACTGTATGCTTGTTTCATTATTGGTTAGGAACAGTATGCAATACTGTTTGTCTCAGTGTTGGGGCAGTATGCAATACTGTATGTAAATATCATTGTCGGGCTGGAACAGTATGCAACACTGTATGTTAGTCTCTGTGTTGGGCAGAGACAGAAGGAAATACGTACTGTATGTTGGTCTCAATATTGGGCAGAGAAATTAGATAAAAGTATATAGCATTGCTAGTGTTGGGCATGAATTGTATGCAACACTATGTAGGACAGTGACAGTAAGTAACACTGTATGTTTACTGTTTGTATTGGCCAGAGACAGTGTATTACACTATATGTTAGTCTCAGTATTGGGTAGAGAAAAAAGATAAAAGTATGTAGCATTGTTAGTCACACTGTTGGGTAGGACAGTATGCAACACTGTATGTTAGTCTCATTGTTGGGCAGGGATTGTAGGTAAAACTGTAAGTTTTATTTTTGGGCAGAGAAAATAGATAACAGTATATAACATTGTGTGTTACAGTGTTGGGGAGGAACAGTATGCAGCACTATGTCTCTTTCATTGTAGGGCAGGGACAGTAGGTAACACTTTATGTTACTGTTGGCATTGGCCTGAGACAGTGTATAACACTATTGTGTTAGTTTCAGTATTGGCCAAGGATTTTGCAGTACATACTTGCTTATAAGATGAATCCATTTGCAGACTGCAAAGACCCAAATCTGTCATTGCATAATACACTGGCAGATCTGGGTCTGTGCAGTTTGGAGTAATCAGTAGAACAAACAAAATAGACCCTAATCTGCAGGCACATTATGTTAAACAGATCAGGGATAACTGTTGTTTGCAATTTGATTCTACTTATAAGCGAGTATAGATGGTATATTAGATGGTTTGTTGCAGAAAGGGGAAAGGACAGTATATTACAATGTTAGTTTCAATGTTGGGCAGAATCAGTGTATTTGTATAGAGTTAATTCATTTAGGACCTAACTGAGTAGATAATTTTCGCCAAGTACCGAGTCCTAGTATTTGGATGTACTATTTCTCGGATCCGGGCACAAACCAAGTAGTAGGTGCGACTCCGGAGAGTACCGTTTGTTTCATTATCATATGCGAAGCTTAAACTTTTTGTGTTCCGTATACCGTATATAAAACCTAAAAGATAAAAGTTTTATTATTAACTAAAATTATTATGTATTAAATATTTTTATATATAAAGTTCGATATTTATTGAATTATTTTACTTGTAACCATTTGTGCGCGTATTATTTGCAGAGGCGTATACTTCCGAATAGTACAGAAAAACTGGATATTCGGCTGAAGTGAATGTCCGATGCGATTTCTGGTTAGGCCCTAAATTCATTATCAGTATAGTATTGTATTTATTGGCTTCCGTTTTACAGTAGATATTTAATTCTGTGGATCAGCTGCATGCATTAATTGACAATAGGACATTTTCAGTACGGCCAGATATTACTTAAGCTTTTTATCACTGGAATTGTCTTATTGAGGTCCCAGGTTTGTCAGCTGTTTATTGAAGGACTTGCATTAAGGAGGTCCCAGTTTGACTGCAAATCTAGCTGCAAATATTTAACCATAGTTACAGTTCTTAGCAGAACACTGATCAGAGTTTACACGTGCGAGTATCAAGGAGGAAATGTGTTGTTAGGGTCATTATTTACATATTACTTTGAATCTTAAGCTTTGATCAGGAATAATGTTTTGCAATGAAATGTATTGGTGTGTGGTTGAGAAGTTTGATTCTTGGGGTGAGACTTTGACTCTTCCAATATAAGAGACTTATCTGAGTGAGATGTCACTACTTATTCAGTGCCAACCATTACACATGCTTTTGAGAGAAAGAAAATGTCAGTTTGTTTCTAAAAGTGGAATAAAGTTTGACATAATTTATGATATGCAGTGTGACAATATCTGAAGTCACTGATAGCCTTTGAAGATTTGTGTGAATTTGTCATGCCTAAGCAACTGTTTCCAAAAATTAATTACTTGCAAGTTTTGTATACAAGTTTCTTATTCATGTATTTATCAAGGTTATTTATGGGCACATAACTTACTCTCATGGCTAAAAATACTGTTTTAAAATTTTGTATCAGCAAACTCTAAATCAAAATAATCTCCCATGTCAGTTTGAACAAAATTGACCCAGGCAAGGTTGAACTTATGTAGGACAGTTTTGTTAATGTGCCAAGTTGACTTTGAAATGATCTAATTCAAAAAGCGGTACCACATCGAAGACCTGGTGCTGGTATGAATGATAATTATTACAAATCAGGAAGATAATTCTGATCGAGTTAAGCAAATAAAAAATATAGATTACTATTAAAGGTATTAGATTTTTCAAATTTCATTTCATGAAAAACTGAATTCCCTTCCATTATTCTAAAGGTGGAGTGGGGTGGGGTGTAAGCAAGTACCAGTATATATGGTAACAATTATTTGGTTTCTTGAGCAATGAATTGAGCCCTTGACAACCTGATCTACTTTTCTTAGGGCTCCATGTGCATATACTATTTGACTGATCATTCGTTTCATAAATAATTTGGCATTGAGTACTCTAATTTCGTTTAGCTTCATATTCTATGTAAAACCAAGGAAAATCTTAGTGTGGCATATTCTGACTTCTTATTTTATGCTTTGGATCTTGGCACTTGTAAAATATAAGACCCGCTATGGAATAAACTATTTTTAAAAAATTCATAATTGAACAATTAATTGGTTGTCATTATTCACATTTAATTAAGAAATGCAGTTTTGTATATCATTAGATATCTGTTTCATATAGGAAAAAATTCATCATCAATTTCAGACAAATATAAATATTTAGACAGAACATTTATATGTATAAAATCATAATCATCATCATCATCATCATCATTAGTCTCTTGACCTAGTGTGGTCATTGAGGCACTGTGCTGCTGAACATTTGACCAGATCCTTCCACTTCTCTCAATCTTGTGCCAATACCTGAATTTCAACAGAAAATCTAATAGCACAGTGATAAGAATACAAGTCTCATTAACACTCACAAAGTATTAAGAAAGGAACCAATGATTACCTGAATATAGTAACAAGGTATTATAAGGTCAAGTGTTTGTGATGGGGTGGTGGTCCAAAATTTCAAAAGGGCCCTGACTTTCCATCAAAAGATACCCATTAGAAAGCAAACATTCTGTTACTGTTTACTCAGAGCATGCATGATACCCCAAAAACATGTGCAAGACTAAAATGATGGTCAAATTTCAAGTGACAAGTGACTGTTTCCAGGTGTTTGCTTTTCTTTTTACCCCCCACACCTTTGGCCCTGTAATAATCAGTCAAACATCAGCCTGGATTAATTTAAAAAGTTGAATAATTAAAACCAATATTGTAATCAACTGGCTCATATAAAGTTCAGAAAAAAGCTTATTTTTTTATACCAATATCAAATTACACATTACCATTCTTATTCAGCTGGGCCATGCAATGCATGAGATATAAAATAATTTGGTTCATAATCATCATGAAGTAATATAGTGCCATATTTTTGTCTGTCACAAGGTCAGGAGCAGTTCCTGTTCCTGCATTAAAATTTCCACGAAGTACCTACATGGATTTATTTCTACACTGAAGATCTGATTTACGACATGCACTTGACCAAAAAAATCCTGATGCCACATGTTCAAAAACATTCCAGCAGTAAAATATAGCAATTAATTAAGGTTGTATGTTAAATTCATGATTGCTTACTGTCATATGTTTGCTTGATGGCAAAAATACTGCATTTACTCGATTATAAGTCTGGTCCAACTGCACATAACATTGACCCCACCCATTGAGTTGGCACCTCGGCCAAGTCAAACCAGAGACTTATAAAAATGGTACTGCTATAAACATGGTGCTTGCAGCTGCCTCGCCAGGTGCTCAACATTTAGAGGTTAGTGTTAGGACTGGTCAGCCTAGTTTTAGGATGATGTGACTGGGTGAGGGTTGATGCTACATGTAAGAGTCATGATGGTGTCACTATAAACTTGCACACTGCAGACATAGTAGTAATATGACTGAAAAATTGTTAAGCTATTTTAAAAATCCAAATCTCACTGACATGCAATGTAATGCACACACATGCATGCACACACGCGCACACATACACTGGACCATGATTGCATAATGCTTCAGCAAACCAAGGTCTACTGATTACCGCCCAGAAAACTGTATCGACATAGATCTTCTGGCACATTATACAGAAGACAATTTGGGTCTGTGCAGTTACATCTAAGTTGTAGGTATTATGCCTTTTTTTATTAGGCTGTACATTAATACTTTTCTTGATGTGAGGTAATCATCTGAGGAATAAAAGGCTAAACAAAACATGAACCAAAACTTTAAGTATTGAGCTGGAAGAATCACAGTTGCTTGTCTTGTTTCCTGCTTTTAATCTTGGTTTTACAAAAATGCCATTCAGTAAACCACAGTATTGACTATAAAGAACAAACATAGGCTTTGTGGAAGTTTGACTTCAAAAGGACTAAAAGAGCACTCAGTGGAAATAAAGCATATGTAAATTAAGGTTTAAAGTATATACTCACTTATGAGTAAAATCAAACCGCACACAGCATAGATCAGGTTTTGCTGGTACATTTGTGTGATGGCAGATCTGGTTCTGTGCAGTTTGCAGTTGGACTCATAAGTGAGTATAGATGGTATGTTTAAACAGGGTCATTACACAATACATCATGGAAATGTGACTTAAATTTAATTCTGATTTATGGCAGTATCTAGAAGGTTACATAGTGGTTCTTACAGATTTGTAAAATGCCAACTAGCAACACTAGACAAATTTTGTTTTGTGTCTTTGCTTGATGACTAAAATGGGACATTGTATTGCAATATGAGATATTGTGAATGGAGTAACTTCAAAATCGGTTACATCAGCTTGTCCCTTAGAGTGCTAGTATAGAATGATACACCAGCCATTCACTGAAATGATTACATCATTCTGTGTAGGATTGAGGCTACAGCCTTCATTCTTGAATGATACCCATTACAGTTACATATACTACATGTACTTTGAGACATGGCTTTCACTTTTAAAGAAATGTAAATGCATTCATTATATATGGACTGAGTTGTGTGAATTAATGGCTTGACCAACCTATGTACAAATAAGATGGATAATTTGTATAGTAAATCTTGGTAACTGAATATGTGTTCTGTTTGTCTGGCTCAACTTGTCATGGACCAGAAGAACTTCTTGGATGATCTGTCATCTGATGTCTGTTGTCTGTTTGTTAGCATAATTTATTTTTATCACCACTCTTCTTAAGCTCAGCATTGACATGAAACTTGATACACCCATTCATCCTAAATGGAAATCTTATTGCATGGACATCCAACATGGCCACCACATCAGCCATTTTGAAAATCTTGTTATTGCTACTCCACCTGAACCGAAGTTCTACCAACATGGAAGGTGGGGTGGGGGTCTTCACTAAAATACTTCTTATTACCTCAGATTTAGCCTGAGTAATAATGGTGAAGATCTAACATCCAGTATGGTTTCCATGGCAATCATCTTGAACATTTTGTTATTGCTATTTCCAAATGTATGGTCATATCAACATGGGGTTTTCACTAAAAGACTTCTTATGATATCTTCTTGATGGTCAAAACTTAAATTGGTGTCAAATTCTGATAACCAATATTACCACTACAGCAGCCATGTTGAAATGTTGATTTTGCATCTGCAGAAAAGAAAGTCATATGACGTTGCATTTCAACAGAAAACTTCTTATGGTGTCTGTTTGGTCTGAAATAAAAATGGTGCGAATAAACAGATGTGCAATATGCATCTAGAAAATGTTATAATTGCTGCTTCTCCTGAACAGATGGTCATATGTGAATGTGGTTTCCGCAAAAAGACTTCTTATGTACTACATTTAATTTTAATTTGAAAGCAAATACATTGACTAAAATTTTCAGAATAATTTTGGTTCTAAAGTAAGTTAACCAAACTTTGTGTTTGATTTGCATTTAGGTTAATAATTAAACCAATGTGTCTAATGGTTGGACACATCAATTATGGTTAGTCAAGTAAGAAAGTAATGTTTATTGCAAAGTAAGTGTAGTTTAGGGCTACATACCTTGACCAATGAGTGGTCTAAGATGCATGACTTCACAGATCACTGACATATCACTTTTGTTTGTAAGTGTTCAAGTCTTGGCTTGACCAATGTGTGTATGTGAGAAAGCTAGCTGGTAGCTTTCCAGTCAGTAGATATACTGGCCACCTTATCTTGTGGTTAAAATACTGTGTTAAATACCACAATAATGACAAAAAACTATACAATTACCAAAATTTGAGGTTATTTAAACAATTTGGTCCGTTATCTCCAATCTTAGATGTACCCAACTGGTGCCTGTGTAAATAACTGTAAAACTTGGGTTGGGTGTTTAATGTTCTGTTCACTTTGCTCTTAGTTGCCATTTTGAATAGATCATGATTTGTAAAAAAAATGACATTAAAAAACTTTTGATATAGGAATTTGTAAATGTTCTTTTGGAAAAGCTTCTTTACATGTAATCAAACCTCCCATCTTTTTAACTTTTATTTCAACATTGATTTGTATTATATAATTGTATCTGTTCTCAAATACTCAATATAGATACTTTATAATAGTTTTCATGTAACAATATTTACTGTTTACAAAACAAATTTCATCACTGTGACCCATACCAAACATAAAAACAGGCATGTCATCAATTGATAACTGTAGTCACCTTTATAAACTCAGTTTAAACTTTTTGGGAGATGTGACTGTAAACATTGCAGCTTACCTGTAAGTTGACCCACAACATACATCCACACAGATAAAATAATGTCAATACAGATACCAGATAGGCCCTTTCAGGTGCTTAAACAGGTGAATTAGGGTAAGTGTATTGTGCAATCAAGGACAGAGCTTACTCATGACCAATCCTGCTTCTGTTTGATAGAAGTAGGTTGGTATTTTTACAAAAATATTTGCCATTTATAAATGTCATTCTATCCTTATCATACTATATCTACATTACAAACATACATGTGACCAAATTTGTGTAGATAAACTTGTCATATAGGTGCAAAAGCATCCACTATAATCAGTCACCCTACGATCATGTGCAGCCCTTAGTACCAGTCACCCCACAATCATGTGCAGCCCTTAGTGCCAGTCACCCCACAATCATGTGCAGCCCTTAGTGCCAGTCACCCCATGATACATTTTGGTGTGTGATCTCTTTATTCAATCATGACACCTACTACATCCTGGTACTGTTTGAAGAACGTGTTTGGTTTGTTTACAATAATATTTACTGTTTATAAATCTCATTTGTCCTTTTTAGCCTATAACTGTACAACAAGAGTGTATGTAGCCAAAGGTGTGTAGTCTAATGGGTTCATATGCAGATCCATAGAATCATATTTGCCACAGGATAAATATTGGTGCATGGTCTCATTATCCATATTAGGTGTTGCTGTGGTGAAGCTTTTATATTAATCAGACCTTTTATAAACCCATCTTAGGGCAGAGTTGTATCATATAGAGAAGTTCATGTTGTATCATGTATCAATCAGGTCTTTTATATAGACATAATGAAGTAGATTATGTCATGTATGGAAGTCCACTTTGTATCTAAATCAGGCCTTTTATATAGACATAATGAAGTAGATTATGTCATGTATGGAAGTCCACTTTGTATCTAAATCAGGTCTTTTATATAGACATAATGAAGTAGATTATGTCATGTATGTAAGTCCACTTTGTATCTAAATCAGGCCTTTTATATAGACATAATGAAGTAGATTATGTCATGTATGGAAGTCCACTTTGTATCTAAATCAGGCCTTTTATATAGACATAATGAAGTAGATTATGTCATGTATGTAAGTCCACTTTGTATCTAAATCAGGCCTTTTATATAGACATAATGAAGTAGATTATGTCATGTATGGAAGTCCACTTTGTATCTAAATCAGGCCTTTATATATGCACTATGGGGGGAGTGTATTATGTACAGAAAGTCCACTTTGTATTGATCAGGCCGTTTATATATGCACTTGTGGGGTGGGGGGAATCTATCATGTACAGAAGTCCACTTTGTATTAATTAGGCCTTTTATATATGCACTATGGGGGTGGGTATCATGTACAGAAGTCCACTTTGGTTTGATCAGGCCTTTTATATCTACACTATGGGGGGAGTATAACATGTACAGAAGTTCACTTTGTATTAATCAGGTCTGTTATATACACATCATAAAGCAGAGTGTATCATGTACTGAAAGAAGAATACTTTATTCATTTATGGTTGTTAATTTTCATTTCCACACTTAAGTTCCTCATCATCTAACATTAACACTACACTTAAACGCTATTAAACTGAAACCTCAATTTACCTAAATCCTCTCAAAGCTGAAAGCTGAAATTTTGTGTTCATTTGGAACTTTTCTTTTTTAATATTATTATTTCCTCACCGTAAACCAGAACCCTTAAACTCTGTAACCAAAACAAATTTTGATCCCAGATTTCAATTTGACATTTACCCATCCCTATAAAACTGAAACTCGGTTCAAAGTTATATAATTTCGTTGCTAAATTCCAGAAATACGCTTAAGTTGAACATATTAATTATGGCTAGCAAGTACTGTAAGCTAATTTTTAAGTAAATGTACATATTTAACAAAAGTAAAAAAATATAAGTTTTTTTTATTTTTGTACACAATTACAGACACGGATGATTCTATAATTACATTCTCTCACTTGTAAGGGAAGTGCTTAAAAAAATACTTCATTTTTTTTCCACATCTGCAAATCCTCAATAAACCAAAAACTTCTCAAATCTGAAAAATAGTTTGGGTTCCAAGAGTTTTTGATTTTGAAGGGTCTCACTGCATTTGCAGATAGCTTGCATCTTGAGTTTAGAAAAACTCAGCAGTGTTAGATTTGAAAGAACCAAGGTCAATGGTTGCATTTTGAGTTTAGAAAAACTCAGCAATTTTACATTCAAAAGGACCAAGGTCAATGTCACTGTGACTGAAAAAGAAAAGAATTTTAAAAATCTTTGCAAAAAATAGAATTAGTTCCAGATTACATACTAAGACCAAACTTTATGGATGCCTGCACTTTGGGTAAGGAAGAAATATATAAAGTTTTATGTCTAATGGCTGCTCCAGTGGCCTATTGGTTAGAGTATCTGCCTGGATGTAGATCATTGGTTTAAACCCCAGGTGAGTCATATCAGAGACATAAAAATGGTACTAGTAAGCTGCCTTGCTTGGTGCATGGCATTAAGAGGTTAGTGTTAGGACTGGTTGGCCTGGTGTCAGGACAATGTGACAGGGTGATGCCCCAGTGTAAGAAATCACTATAAACTATTACACTGCAGGCATCATAGTGATATGACTATAAAAATATTATAACTGTGTTAAAAATCCAAAGCACATGCGCACACACACACACACACACACACACACACACACACACACACACACACACACACACACACACACACTCACACACACACACACACACACACACACACACACAAGATTGCTGTGATGGCATAACTTTGTGGTTGTCATGCACTCACAGCCGGAATAGAAGCATATTGATCTTGAGGTCTAAAAGATAAAATATCAAGGTCAGGCAAGTTGATACATAAAAAAGTTTTTTTTTGTTTAAATACAAAGATATGATATGGTTTTTCCTTCAGTATTTTGTAGTGCAACTAAAATGTCCAGACTTTTTGGTAGGCAGCTACTACTTCATGCCCCATAAACTTGGCGCTAGGGGTTAATTTGTGTAGCAACACACACACACACACACACACACACACACACAGAATTTCATTTTTCAGTGGACACTTGAGCAGATGCTTGTGTTTGAAAAGATAGAGGATGAAGTGATGATTTGTGCAACCATTTTCAAATATATTACTGTTCACAGTCATTTCTGTAAACACTTTCAAAGCAAGGTTAATCAGGAGTCAAGATCAAAATGGTGGTCTTAACAACTCTATCTTACTGTATATACTCATTTATAAGTCAAGTCCAGATGTGAACAGCATAAACCCAAATCTCCTATTGCATAATGTACTGGTGGATCTGGATCTGTGCAGTTCATTAGGAGTAATCACTGGAAGAAACAACATAGACCCTGGTCTGCAGGCACATTATGTTAGGGCAAGTCATGATCTTTGTTTTCAGTTTGACTTGACTTATAAGTGAGTATATTTGGTATATCATGGGATTACCTGTTACCACAAAGATCAGAGAGAGAGAGAGAGAGAGAGAGAGAGAGAGAGATATGCTGCAGTGCATTAAACTAAAATTAAAATTAATTATCTATACCTGATTATAAGTCAGTCTGACTACAAACTGCATAGACTCAGATTTGCTGTCACATAGTGTGCCAGCAGATGTATTTGTCTGTAATTTGTTTGCAGTAATTGCTTTAACAAAAACCTATAGCCTAATCTGGTGCACCAACAACTGCATTTCCAAGTACTCAGACAAATGTGTCAACATCAACATCAGCTTGATCAGTTCACATAACTGCAACATCAATTTCAGCACCCCTTCCTCCAAGAGATGTGTCTGATATAAAAAAAACCCAGAGTTCAACAGATGAAATCACAAGCCAAGAAAGAAAGAACTCTAATAATTGGCTCCTCAATACTGAAAACTATAATTCCAAGGAGACTTTTTCAAACAGATGTCCAGACTCTAAGAGGTGCAAAAATCAACAACATCACAGACAAAATAATGAATTCTGACCTTACCAAATATAACCATAATATTATTTTAGTAGGTGGAAATGATGTCAGTGAGGGAAGGTCACTAAATCAAATCAGAACAGATTTTGAAAGTCTAATCTATGCTGCTAGGTATTGCAGTCCAGAGACATGTAAAATAATGATATCAGACTACATCCTTGTGTGGACACCAGGGTGAAAATAATCAATGATCTCATAATTGATCTATGTGAAAACTTCAACATACAGTACATTCCACAATACACATCTTTCTTTCTTCAGAACCAGGACGTCAACCTAAGACTCTATGACAGAGACAAAATTCATCTAAGCAGTAAAGGAACCTCACAACTACTGAGAAATATTAACATGTTTGCTCCCATTTTCAGACACTATAATGAAGAGTACTGTCTCTATTGTGGAGAAACTGGGCACATGACACAATTATGCCATCATGGCAAACAGATTGAGTGCTTCAGATGCCATAAATATGGACACAAACAAAGTCTCTTTACAGCATTGTATTATACATACTAGGAAGCTGGCAAAGAGGAGAATGCCAATGCTTCATTTGCAGCAACAAATCAAAATGTACCAAGTGACACTCTTGTCTCTAACTATTCACTGCACACTATTGTAAATACAAAAACTAACAGATTTTCAGGGTCTGCATGTGACTTTGAAAATGCTAATATATATGACTATTTAAATACAGAAATAGGATTTCAGAATGATAAAAGTAGTACGGAGACAATCTCATTGTGTGCCCCACTGCATGATAACATACATATAATCAATATAAAACTAAATTCAAAAGGTTTTAACATAGGTCACCTAAATGTACAAGGTATATTGGGAAAAATAGACCAAATTAAGTTAATGTTGTTTTCTAAAGAAAATAATATACATATTTTAGCACTCACTGAAACTAAATTAAATGCAAACCACAATGATAATCTATTTCACTGTCAAGGCTACAATAAACCATTACACAGGGACAGAGACAGCGGGGGGAGGTCTTGTATACATTAGAGAAGATGTAAATGCAGAAAGGCGACTTGACTTGGAGTCACATGAAATTGAGAGTGTCTGGGTGGAAATTTCTCAAAATAATGCAAAATCATTCCTAATTGGTTTCATTTATAGGCCACCTTCCTCCAAAGCAATCTGGAATGATGATTTTTTGAAACAAATGGAAAATGTTCTTGCACAGGAGAAAGAAACATATATACTTGGTGATATAAATAAGGACCTTCTCAACACTCAAATAAGGGACAACTGGATGGAATTTATTGAATCATTAGGCCTAGTGCAGATGGTAAATGAGCCCACAAGGGTAACAGAAAAATCAAGCACTCTTATTGATCACATTTATACCAACCTACCAGACAATGTGGCTTGTGTTAATGTACAAAATGTTGGTCTTAGTGACCACTATCCTACTTTTTTGACAAGAAAGGTTAAATGCCAGAGAAATAAGAAAAACACACACAAAACGATCACTTACAGATCGTTCAAACATTTTAGTGAAGAACAGTTTCTTGATGACCTATATAAAGTTCCATGGAATATGATCCAAAATTTGGATGACATAGATGAAGCAATGAGAGTGTGGACTGACTTATTTATGGATGTAGTCTCTAAGCATGCACCACTGAAAGTACATCGAGTAAAGAAAGAAATCCAACCAAATTGGCTTACTACTGAAATACTAGATGCTATGAAAACACTAGACCAATTCAAGGCTAGGAGAAACCATGCAAAATATAAAGTATGGAGAAATAAAATAACAAGTTTGATTAAAATGGCTAAAAAATCGTATTATCAGTCATTGCTTGAAAACAAATAGAAAAAGTCTTCAATGAACTCACTGGAGGAACACACAACAATCAGACAAGTAAAATTAACTCACTTCTGGTAAATGACACCATAGTCACTGATGAAACTGACATTGCAAATGTTTTCAATGATTTTTTCACCAGTATCTCCATGAAGTTAAAAGAACCTGTGATAGAAAACAACTTTAGTGAACTGAAAAAATTCTGCAGCAGCAAAATCTCTAAGGAAGTATGTTTCTCTATCCCACCAGTATCAAAAAACTTTGTTAAAAAATGTCTCAGTGAACTTGATACCAAGAAAGCTACAGGACTTGATCAGATTGGTCCCAGACTCATTAAATCTTCTGCCTCTGCTATTTTAGATAGCATAACATTCATAACCAATTTAAGTGTTGCAACCTCATCTGTCCCCAAAATATGGAAAACTGCAAAATTAACTCCTATTTACAAATCTGGATCTAAGAATGATGCTGATAACTACCGACCAATCTCAATACTACCAAACTTGTCAAAATTGATTGAAAAACATGTCCATGACTCATTCATGTCATATTTAACCAAACACTTGCTGTAACACCCAAATCAATCAGGCTTTAGACAGAAACATTCATGTGAGACTGCCTTGATCTCCCTAACTGATAAATGGCTTCAAGCACTTGACCAAGGTAAAATAATAGGATCTGTATTTGTAGATTTCAGGAAAGCGTTTGACATGGTGGATCATGAAATCCTTTTGAAGAAACTAAAAATCTACCAATGTGATGAAAAACAGTTAGATGGTTTAATTCATACTTAAGTGAGAGAACACAACATGTTTATATAAATAACGTTCTGTCCGAACCTGAAACAGTTAGATATGGAGTGCCACAAGGCTCAATTCTAGGTCCATTACTATTTATTTTATTTATTAACGACCTACCACTTTTACTAAGAGACTCGATATCATCTACAGATCTCTATGCAGATGACACAACATTATCAGACATCCAAAACACAAAGCATGAACTCAAAATTTCTTTACAGAATGCATTAAACAAGCTGGAAAACTGATGCACATGCAATGGCATGGTAGTAAATACTGGTAAAACTAAAATATTACTTATCTCAACAAGGAAAAAAAGGAAAAATCTTGATAGCAATAAACTATGTCTGACATGGAAGGATAAAAATCTGCAAATGGTCTGTCACGACAGACTACTTGGTGTTTTGGTAGATAATAATCTATCATGGACTGATCATATCAAACATATCAGTAAAAAGGTCAATTCAAGTTTATGGCTTATCAGTAGGATAAGACATTTTCTCCCTGAAAGGCACAGAAAATTATTTTATAACAGTTACATACAACCATATTTAGACTACTGTAATACAGTATGGGGTAATTCAAATGATAAAAACATCAAAGTTGGAAAATCTTCAGAAGCATTTAGGCTAATATCAAACCAGAAAGAAAGCAAGGAAACTTTTAGCTGGTAAGTTAAAAATATTACCTATTAAAGACTGAATATGTTTAAGAAAAGCCAAATTAATGTGCAGGATATCCAATAATAGTGCTCCTGAATATTTACAATCCCTATTCCAGTATAGGCTACCTGGTAATACATCCCACCTGCGATCAATATCTACAAAACAGTATAAAATTCCCAAACCAAATAAGGAATTATTCAAGAAAAGTTTCCAATACTCTGGAATTTCGCTCTGGAATAGTATTCCTGTTGAGATTAGATATGCCCACTCTATTTCCATCTTCCAAACCCAATATATCCAGTGGCTTCTGAGATGCTGCTGAATTAAATAAATTCCTTGTATTTGTATAAGGGCCTCAAGGTAGATTAGTTCTTAGCTAATTGTGTTACCCTCTTTAAATAAAGTCATTATTATTATTATTATTATTATTATTATTATTATTATTATTATTATTATTATTATTATTATTATTATGTAATGGTAGATTAAGTCACTTAAAAGTTCTATACAAATGTGTAGTAAACTTATAGCCTAATCTGGTGCATTATGTAATGGCAGAATAAGTCACTTAAAAGTTCCATACAAATGTGTAATAAACTTATAGCCTAATCTGGTGCATAATGTAATGGCAGAATAAGTCACTTAAAAGTTCCATACAAATGTGTAGTAAACTTATAGCCTAATCTGGTGCATAATGTAATGGCAGAATAAGTCACTTAAAAGTTCCATACAAATGTGTAATCTTTTAAAAGTTTTTTTTTATATGATCTGTCTGAAGATGATTATGAGCATTATTGACCTAGCTTTAAACTGTGTTGTGTGAATGGCATGCATATATATCTGAGTCTGTATTGAAGGAACTCTTGTTACAAGGATGCTTGTAAATTTATGTGCAAAAAGATTTTATATAGGTATATTTCTTTAATATGAAAAAAGTCCATTACATAATTTATCCTGCAACATGACTTATACAGTTCTATCATTTTTAAAGTTAGTGTATAAAATCCACAATATTATGACTGCTTACAGATTCTACCTGATTTGCCATAAAGTAGAAATCCTGACAAGTTTGCACTTGTATAACAAGATTATCTAAGGTTTCCAAACTTTGATGAGTCGCTAACAATCACTCTTTTGAACATTTATCAATATTTCTGGATCAGAGCAATCTTTGATCAATTTGACCAGTCAGTTTGAACAATCTCTAATCAGTTTGAACAATCTCAGGTCAGTTTGAACAATCTCTGGTCAGTTTGAACAATCTATGTATGGAGTTGGTATTTAATTGATTGAGCATAATAAAAGCTTTGATTTTCAGACCCTGGTTCTACTTTCATTGGAAGAAATTTTGACAGATAACATCATGCCTAAAGGCATGTATTTGGCAAAGAAACAGATGTCAGCTAATTGAATGATCTAGAGCCCTCAGGGGCCACTTCTTTCTCTTATGCCCTTGCTCAGGTGTAAATTTCATTTGTATATTAGCATTTGTGTATGTGAATTGGATTTTCAATGTAGCTTTAAACATTTTTGAGTCATATAGCTATTCTATCTGCAGTGTAGCAGTTTTTAGTGATGTCTAGCACTGGGGCATCATACCTCAGACATGTAGCGTGATGTCCCAACCGGTCACATTATCCTGACACCAGGCTGACCAGTCCTAACACTAACCTCAATGCTGAGAGTCAAGTGAGGTAGCTGCTAGTACCATTTTTATAAGTCTTTGGTATGACTCTGTGTTTGAACCCCTGACATTCCTGCATTTGAGGTGGACTTTCTAACCAATTTGGCCACTGGAACAGTCCCTTTTTTATATTAGAATATATTTCATATATTTCTTTAGATGAGGAAATGAAATGGGTCAAAATCAAGCAAAAAGCAAGTTCCTTCACAACAAACCCAAGATCAAAATATTGTTAAAAAACGTAAACCCAAAACCTTAATTTCTGCTTCCGCGTACACTGCTATGCAATGTTTTCTGTAAACCAGGGCATTAAAAATAAATAAATCTCAGTATTGATTGGTGAGATCAAGACCAGATTTTAGTTTGTTTAACCACATTTTATTGCTAGATGTGTAAACAAATGTCAGGTGACAAGTTGCTGCAACTTAAAATAAGCCTGCTCCAACAGTTGATAAAACCTTTACAAGGATAAAGATTATAAGTTGTTGAGGATTCACCTTGAAAATGCAGAGAACACTAGTAACACTGAAGCATGGAAAGTTCAGTTTGTACTAATAGCTGTACTTTAAAATGAGACATGACTCAAACACGTGAACATTTGTTGATCATTATGTGATATATCAAACCTAAAACCATCATGCTAGAAGATCCATTAGAGTTACTACTGTAATGAATGATATTTACTTTAAAAAGAATTATGAATGGATGCAATTCATATTGGCCCTATCAAAATTTTGTGTTGTGAATCACTTTTGGCTGAATGTCTGTTCTGTTAGATTTTTAACTTAGAACTTTAATGTTTTTAATTTTGAAATTTTTAGATTTTACAGTTTGAAATAGCTTCTTATTTTGAGTAAATGAAGGCCATGATTTAAAAAAAAACTGAGTATTTGTTAATATGAAGGCCATGATGTTAAAAAAACTAAGTATTTGTTAATATGAAGGCCATGATGTTAAAAAAACTGAGTATTTGTTAATATGAAGGCCACAATGTTTAAAAAAACTGAGTATTTGTTAATACGTAGGCAATGATGTTAAAAAAAACTGAGTATTTGTTAATACGTAGGCAATGATGTTTAAAAATCCTGAGTATTTGTTAATACGTAGTCCATGATGTTAAAAAAAACTGAGTATTTGTTAATATGTAGGCCATGATGTTAAAAAAACTAAGTATTTGTTAATATGAAGTGTATGATGTTAAAAAAAACTGAGTATTTGTTAATATGAAGGCCATGATGTTAAAAAAACTGAGTATTTGTTAATATGAAGGCCACAATGTTTAAAAAAACTGAGTATTTGTTAATACGTAGGCAATGATGTTAAAAAAAACTGAGTATTTGTTAATACGTAGGCAATGATGTTTAAAAATCCTGAGTATTTGTTAATACGTAGGCCATGATGTTAAAAAAAACTGAGTATTTGTTAATATGTAGGCCATGATGTTAAAAAAACTAAGTATTTGTTAATATGAAGTGTATGATGTTAATAAAAACTGAGTATTTGTTAATATGAAGGCCATGATGTTAAAAAAAACTGAGTACATATTTGTTAATATGAAGGCCATGATGTTAAAAAAACTGAGTATTTGTGCTTCATGTACCTGTATATAAGACTTCAAGGAAATTATTGCTGCTATGAAAATTTCCTTTACATGAAAGCAATTAAACCTTGAATTGTTCATATATATTGACAGTGATACTATTATATATTACTTATATCTGTTTTGAAATACTTGTAGAATAAAGGTATATTTGGGTGGTTTAAATAAAGAAATTGTTCAAAAGAGGCTTTTCTGTGAAGATTAAAAAAGCAGATTTAATTTTAATGTTGACATTTCAGTTGTTGTTGCTTGAACAACAGAAAATACACCTATATAATTGCTATATATATTTGACCTGGTTTCAGTCAGATTAAAACTGCCTGCAATACCATCTACAATAAAAGTTAAGTCCAATCCAAACAAGGTTAAATCAAACTACATATTGTATGTACTTGCTTATAGGTTAAATCAAACTACAAACAACAAAGACCCTGATCTGACATCATGCACCAGCAGAATGGAGTACAGTACAACTACATGTTCTACTCCTCGCAAACTGCACAGATAAAGATCCACATTATGTGAGAGCTGATGGGTCTGTGCAATTTACAGTTGGATGGGTTTTATAAGCTAGTATAGACAGTACACTGATCTCCCATTTGCATAATGTTACTCCTAACCAACTGCATAGACCCAGCTATGCCAGCACAGGATGTAACAGTAGGTCAAATTATGCGAAGTTTGCACTTGGACTTGCAAGAAGGTATACATGGTACTGTTTACAAATTTCACTTTTATAACCTAATATGTTTTACATACTATGTGGCATGTGACCCAGATGTTTAAGTCTAAAAACTCTTTTCTAATGGATAAATATTCGACCTTGGGAGTCACATGTGAATAAACGTTGGTGTGCAGCCGTATAGTTAATGACTTGTTTTAATTCAGTCAAGGCTTTGTATTAATCCAGCCTTTTTAAAAAATCTTTTAGACTACTTTTTTGAAGGTGGTAGTTAATGTGCAAAGAATTCCAGGCAAATATGAAATTCCTGATCTCTGTAGATATGGTAGTTCAACAACTGTAAAGGTGACTTCGGGAAGTAGGGGGCTCAGGGGCTTACAGTTTTCATCCAAGTTAAATTAATATGCCAAGAATAGTTGGCATAGAAAATATCATATGTGTTTATACAGGAAAACTTGACTGTCCTGTGAAATTTAATGTGTTGGCTTAGTAAAACATAAACTTCTGATCCGGAAAAAATACCGGTAGTACTGAAGCAAAAACAGTTGTTGTTTATGTCAGGATACCTCTGTTTTAATATCAGTAATACATAAACTTGCTGCTATGTACCTGGTACTTTTCCAGTTGAAATATACCATGACTGAATGACAAGAACATGAGATTGTTCTTGGTTCACAGAGGGAAGATGTTTGCAGGCCCTTCCCCCAGTCCTAAAAGCTGTTCACCACAACCCTGATGACTTTGTCCCTCTCCTTTAAAATATTCCTGATCAGTTAGTTCCCAAAGGTGCTAGGCTAAATATCATTTTAGAGGTATGATCAGACATATCGAACAGTGGCCAAGTCCTTTCTATCATAAACAGTGAATACTAGCAGAGGTTTTGGGATCACTGTTGTCTAGTTAGGTTCAAATGTTCTTCAACCAGTTATATCTGATGTGATTAAAGGAAGTGGTGCACTCCCATCTTCACAAGGGTTCAGTAGAGATGTTGTTAGCTTATATAAGGTTACAAGATATCTAAACCTCCATTTCTTTGATTGGTTGATCCACAGTAGCTAACTAGAGTTTTGCTATGTAAATCTGTCTTGCTGTTAGTATATTGTGACTATGCTGGGTCTTCTAATCTCTCAGGAGGAATTGTAGCTTGCTCCATTTCAAGGTCGGGGAAGAATTGCCTCACCAACAGGGATTAATCCGTCTCTCTTAGGACAGAGTAGCCAAGATTCTTTCCCTGTTGAACGTGCAGAGTGCAATGATGAAACTGCCAGCTGGTCATTTTCCTTCTCTGCTTTGGAACCTGCTATTTGCACCAACTCCAATTTCACCTTTTTGCAAACTGGAAAATGCATAGGACCCACTGAATGCACAGATTAATCTAGGTGTGGATTTCCACCCCAATGTCATTTGGTGGACCAATTGGGGCTAGTTTCTGATTGAAGTCCCCATCCACATTCCCAAAACCCACCTTCTATCACAGTTGTGTCATATTCAGTGTGTGGTACTTGTCTGGAGGTGAAAGGATGGATTCTTCCAGGTTCTTGTTCCATGAAGAATCTGTCCCAGCATCAACAATTTGTAAATGAGGGCAATGTTCTAAGGCCTTCATGGGTGTGTCAATAAAATAAGAGTTTATTGCATGATGGACTCTTGTTTTGCTAGCATACCTTAGAAACAAAGAGGCACACAGGTCTCATCTCTCTGCCTGGAGTTTTGGAACTTTCTATGCTGGGTGCTGTAGAAGAAATTAATCTCCAAGCTAGCCACTTTCCTGGTAAAAATAAGTTTTTGGAGGACAGTATGTGAAGGAAAGGTGAGATAATCCTCATGGAATGGTCAGATTTTTTGTTCCATTACTTGTGGTCTCTAGCATAAGGTTCTTGAAGGATGCTTCACCAAATTGTCTTCAATTCTATTGGCTAGTTGTGGGATCATCAGCCTCCCACCAAACTGACAAATTCACTTGTGCAATACATCAGGTTTTGCATAATTGATATTAACCCATTTTATCATTTTTACCAATTTCAACTGCACTGCCTGATTCCAGAGAAGCAATTCTAAATACATTGTGGTAAAATGGAGCATCATACAGCTGCAGTGGCATACATTTTGATGACCTTCACCATGTTTACTAGAAATGTTGTAACCTTGTTATTTCTCCTTTAAACTATATAAACCTATGTATCTATGAAAAGGTAATAAAACTGGCAACACAGTGGTACATGCATATGTTTTGTTATCATTTATCAATGTACATGCTCACAACTGTATTTTGAAATTTGACTTAAATTAAAGCACTTACCATAATGTTAAGTGAATCTTTTTTTTAAATGAAGGTGAATGAAATGCTCCTAATAGTTTGTGAATAAAATAAAAGATAATTCTTTTTGTAATATTTTGGTCCAAATTTGAAGTTTCTAGAACTGTTAGTTCAAAAGTTGTAATAATTGTACTACAGTTGGACAACAAAACACCTGGAACAATTTGTTTACTTCACACTCTAGAACATGTACTTCAGCGTGCATTTTCTCATGAAAACTAGTCACAAATTAATCCTAGAAATCTTTCAGTAAGATAAAGGTAATTAATCAGAACAACTTTTGTCCAAATTTTGAAGTCCACATCATCACTATGCTATTATGACAATATTCTATCAATTTAAATTTTGGCTGCAACCCAGGTGAAAAATCATTCTGGACACATTCTTCATAAAAGCCATCAAAAGTCAGCTCCATTCTTTGAATCACAGTCGAAAAGTGCATGAAGCCATGCATCCTCACTTGCATCAACTTGATTCAATTCTAACCCATCATTTAAGTCAATATTATCATCAGAATCATCCAGATCTTCAATGTCCCTACCCTTGCCGTCAACATCCATGTTTACATCTAAATTGTCATCCATCATTTTATTTATTGATTGGATTTTCAAGCCAACAATTTCTTTCATAATGATGATGTTTTTAAAAATATATCACTGCATGTGTGCTTTAACCATTTCCTGTGTTGGTGAAGAAGTACACAAATATTTGTGATGTAGAACACATGTTTCTAGAGACAATACACGCATATGTAGTCATATTCAGGATGAAATGGGATACTATGACCGCAGGTGTCTTCAAGATAGAATGAGATATTATGACCATAGTCGTATTCAGGATAAAATGGGTTGAGATGTAGTTGCTTGGAGTCAGACTGATTCTAATATAATACTTACCTGTTGCTAATGCCAGATTTCATCCTCCTGCTCCACACAGATGACCCTCTACTTTAGGTTGCATCGTAAGTGGTGAATGAAGGACTGTGTCCATGGGTGGGGGGATCAGGGGCCATCTAGTGTTCCAGGATATTGTGGTTAGCCCAATTGGAAGGATGAATTCTTAAGGTTGATGTATTCTTTCTGGAAAAGTATCAGCAATGCAATAGCAACAGGTGGTATTATATCATTAAAACTAGTATCATGACCCAAAAATATTACATTTTCCCCCATAGGAATAAATAGTTGAATCTAAACTGAGTATGTTTAAAACTCATTTAAGCTATCACCATTATTTTATCTGTACATTTAGGCTAATGTTCAAGTTTCAGAATCATTTCTGTCATTCAATGGGTACTTTTGAAGGGGTACTTGTGCTGGATTTAGTTTTTATATAAGAATTAATTTTTGGAATAAAGATTTATTTTTAAGAATGGTTTGTCACTCAGCTGGATCTCAGTGGCAAATGCAGAAACCATTTTCAAATCTGCTGTTATTCATTTTCATTTCTGTCATGCCAATTTATGAAGAAAATGCAGGAAACACTGTACATCAAAACATCTGCTAGTTAAAAATGGCAGGCTTTGAGACCATATCTTTCTAATAGCATTTTCATACCCATTATATTGATTTGTAAAACATTAATTGTCTAGATGCTGATTGTTTAGATTGTTTGCCTGTACTACTGTGATCTGCCATTTTGTACTTAAACAGTAGATATAAATTAAACATTATGTTTTGCTCATTATGCTCACTTGGAACAGTGTAACACAAATCAGAAACATATCAGAAATATAATCTAATACAGTTATAATTAGACTGTTATTGTTAATAACTGAATTATCTGTTATATATATATATATATATATATATATATATATATATATATATATATATATATATATATATATATATATATATATAATATATATATATATATATATATGAGAGAGAGAGAGAGAGAGAGAGAGAGAGAGAGAGAGAACACTTGTTATTCATTAAATGATGCTAGGACAATACTACAGAACTCCAAGCTATTCATGCATGATTAAAAAAAGAAATAATAATGGACTGATCAAAGTATTCTGTAGTCCAGCCTACATAATTAACTGTCAATCATAAATCAGTATTAATAATGGACTGATCAAAGTATTCTGTAGTCCAGGCCAGCATAATTAACTGTCAATCAACAATCTCTTCTCAGTATAATTAATCTAAGCATTGCTAAGAAAATCTTCCCATATCAACTGAGGCTGCTAATGTCATTGCTTGTTTATAAAAAGGAGTTCAAATCAAATCCAGATAAGAGTAGACCAATATATTTGATAACTTATCCAAACATTTCCAAATACCTCAATGGTTACTTTTCTATGTACCATTAAATTCACCAATCCTACTCTGGATTTAGAAAAAAAAAACGCTTTTGTCAGTCTGCACTAACAAAACTTGATGAATTGGTTGCTTGCAATGGACAGTGGAGAATTGGTTGGAACAATAAACCTTAACTTTAAGAATGCCTTTGACTTAGTTCACCTTAATGGAAACTTAAAAAGTACAAATGTTCTCATTTTATCTCTCGATCATGGCTCAAATTTTACCCAAGTGACAGAAACCAGCAAGTTGTTATTGACAACATTAAGTGAGAGCTGCTGTTCATCAACAAAGGAGTTTCACTGGGATCTCTTTTAGGGGCTGTCATAATTTATATTATTTATAAATGGCTTGCACCTGTGTGTGTTCAACATTCAAAAACTGATCTACATGCCAATGCTACTGCTGTGCATAAATCTGATTCAAACTTGATAATTTTAAACAACAACTGGGTGAAGATTTATATCAAGTTGAACAATGGTGCTCACTGAATAACATGTTTATCAAATCATGTTTATCAAATACATGCACTCTGGTTTATTATTTTATTATTTTATTATTTTATTATTTTAATGCATTTCCATGACACTTGTTGCTCTTTGTTTGAAAATATATTTTTTCTCTCTTGTGTTTACAATAGTTTGTTCATCCTGAGGGCCTCAGAGGAGAATAGTATAATATACTGAATTACCCAAAACAATAAAGTAACAATTATTATTATTGTTAATTTTTATTATTTGTTGTTGTGTTTGTTTATTATTATTGTTATTTATTTTTGTTATTTATTATTATTATTATTATTATTATTATTATTATTATTATTATTATTATTATTATTATTATTATTATTATTATTATTATAACTCTGTGTACAGTACCATAACCAAATTTTTGGGATGACATGCACATAAGAAAGACACCTTGACTTTGATGAAAAAGGTAATGCACTCGACTAATAAAAATGGTCTACATGAAGAAATATAATAATATTATGTACAATATGGGTATATACTGTACAAATAAATATATAAGTTAAGTTTGTGGAATTACTCTCCACATGCACAGTTTATGTTCCAAACTGATTGCAATATGTAGAATACTTACACAGGCTATAAATATATATGGATTAAAAATCAAAATATGCAGTATATACATATGTATGTATGTGTGTGTGTGTGTGTATATATGTGTGTGTGTGTGTGGTGTATATATATATATATATATATATATATATATATATACACACACACACACATACATACATGTGTATATATATATATATATATATATATATATATATATATATAAACTAAGATGCTAATTCTTTAACAAATTTTGGTCTCAGATGGGTATGGTTACACACAAACTTCGGTACTTGAGCTATAGTAAACTGAAATCTCATTGAAATCAAATCATTATTCTTGTCCTAACTTTTCTCCTTATAATCTGATACTATGGCAACCATGGCAGCCATCTTGAAAATCTTATTATTGCTCCTCCTGATGGAAAGTTATATCATCATGGGGTTTTCACTGTTAGATATGGTGTCTAATTGGTCTTGTTCTGGTGTGACATCCAATATGACAGCACAGTGAAAGTCTTATCATTAATCTTAAATAGAAAGTTGTATTGGGTTTTTATAAGGAGACTTCTCATAATGTTATGTTGGTCATAATTGAAAATAATGCTGATCCGATAATGGTCACCAAGGAACCATCTCAAACATTTTGTTATAACTACTGTTATAGCTACTAGTTTTTATTTCAAATCAGAAGACTAATTATGATATCCAATTAGACCTAGATAAAAATAATGATCATATATCCTATATGGCTACCATGGTATTATTAGGGTCCCTGAGTGGCCGAGTGATCTAAACCGCCCTCCATTACTGATCACTGCCATCTCACCTCTGCATGGATTCAAGTTTCAGATTCAGTCAATGTGGGTATGTGAGAAAGCTTTCCAGTAGCTTCTCGTGGGTCAGTGGTTCTTTCTGGGGGTTTTCTTCGAGTTCTTCCTCCACCATTAATACTGGCCGCCATGTATAGCCTGAAAAATGAAAAATGGTGTTAAACAATACAACAACAACAACCATGGTATTACATCTCAATTAGATCTAATTGATCCTTGTAATCAGTGTAGCGCAGGAACCATTGAACATAATGTGTTGCAATTTGGTGTGTACATTGTCTCAGGACTAGATGTGTCATTTGGGTTTTTGGTTTAAACCTTATTGGAATAGAGTTAAGGCCCTTGACAGTTTAATTATCATCATCACAAGGACATAGTTTGTAATTGGCATAGTTCAAGAACCAGTCAGCAGATATTGATGCAATAAGATACAGGCATTGTTTCATGAAATTATGTGTCTTGTGTAGGGGCTGGTAATATTTAGAAGAGTTATGGCCAACATGTTTTTCCTCCATAATTTGGTTTCCATAAGATAATCAAAATTTTTTGGATTTCATTTAAATTTACATTGTGCCTGCAGGCTGATAAAACCTTGAGTGAGTATTGATTTTTCATATTTTTACAGGAGGCATGTGCTCAAGTCTTTCTGACTTTGTTTTTTTAACATTAGTATCTTTGTTGCATTTTAATCAAATGTGGCAATCAGCATTATATTCATGTTGATGGGATCTTGAATGAATGTAAGTGCAGGAGTTCTCTTGCCATTATCATTTTGAATAGTCATGACCTTAATTGCCTATTTGTTCAGCTTTGCTTTCCACAGCATTAACATTACTAAGGAATACTGTTATGTGCACCTTTATATCGATGAGACATTGAATGAATTTGATTTCTATTCTTGAATTCCACTTTATGATTTAGAAGAGTTATGACCCCTGATTGCCAATTTCCAATCAGTTTTACAGCTGAAGTTGGGTCCCATAACTACTAGCTCTAATATTTGCATGTTTATTTCATTTGCTTTGGTCTGTTTATAATTTGCCACTAAAAAGGTTGTACTAAATTGCATTACTGGTACTAAAGCCATTTTCCACAACAATGCCTTGTTCCACATTGATTGCCTTTGGTGAGAAAATTGCCACTATCACCAAAAGTTTCTCTCTAGTGCACATCTCAGAAAAAATATTCTGATCTGGTTAAATAATGTAAAGTGGTGATGTACAGTTTTATATTTTGCATAGGTTTAAAATGTTAAAGAAAAAGAATTTCCCAGGTTTTCCTCACAGGTTATACTGGCTTTTTCAAAATGACCATATTGGGTATTGCTAAAAGAACTTTTAATTCCCTTTTTTTTTTTCATTTTTAAATATGTCTGTATTTTGCGTTATAGAGTACAAATCTTAACCTTGTTTCATCTGTGCACCAGTATAAAATCTGCTTGCTCAGTTTTGTTATTTTCACTTCTGGAACTTCAAAGGTAAAATGTATTTTAAAAAAAGAGCCAATAATGTTTACATTTTCTTTTTACATTATATATATATTTGCTAATTCATTTGTTTCACTTTCAGAAACTGGTATTGTCCAGTCTGGCAAAAAATAATTTTCCCTATTTTAATAACTGCTGAATATTTATTTGAGACTAATTCAGTCTGACATTTTAAGCACATGGAACCAATCATTTCGGTCAGCAGTATGCTTAAGCCATGTAATTTACATAAGTACAATATCCAATGAAATTTCAGCCACATTAGATGAAAGTAACATAGCGGTTTGCCAAATTTCTCGCCATTGTGCATGTGTTGTCAATGCAGTCTTCACCTTGCCCATGTTAATCTCAGTAGTTCATAATATCAGTAGAGTACCCACTTTATGTTTGTCATTACTATTGTAAGTAACAGAATAAATAATTTCATTTACCACAGTTAAACTTACTTCCATCAGATTTATTTGGTGATTGAATGATTCATTAACACAAATGTGTAGCTTGCCCTTGTTCATGATGGCATGCACTGTTCACTCTGCAGTTTTCATAAATGTGCACAGATTGAAATGAAAGCACACATTACAGTAAGGTTGAAATGTGCACAACCTAAAACTGGCCTTGAGAAGTGGATTAAAACCTGATGATGACAGTATGTTGTAATTGGCACTAGGTCAGTGTTCTGTCCTCATTTGTTACATGTCTGGCAAGGTTGGAATTGTTTGGCACAGCTCCAAATCAGTTTTCTAAAGATGTTGTCAGACCTGTCTCTGGCAATTAAATCACAATTGGCCTGGAGCCATTTATGTCACCTTCATGCTTTGTGGTAGGAATGTTGAAGTGACCTTATGTTATTGTTTTATGTATGAATGTATTGGTATGATATTAATTGTATTTATGCCACTGCATATATTGTATGCTGACGGAAATTGTATTGATGGCCCCCAGGAGCTGGAATGTAATCAAAATAATGTGATTGATTTGTTTTCCTGATGGTATCAGTTTCATCCCACTGGTTTGTAATTCTGTGGAGATGATAATATCATTAATATACCTTATACTTTTAATGCATGATAATCACAAATTAATCATAATTGGCAAATAACAAAGGTGTAGTAAAGATACTAAGTTAGGAAGGTGTGATAACTAAACCTCGTTCTTAATCTTTACTTTAGAATCACAGGTCGCTGGCTTAGTGCAATTCAGAAATGAAAAGAAATGCTTTTGTTCTGTAATACTTTGGGAAAATATTCTTTAGCTGTCATTCTGTCCATGCGTTTTGACTGGCTGAATATAGCTTGATGTAAAATTCTCTTTCTCTTGCCAGCCAGAAGAAAATATCTGTTGAGACAACAAGTTACAAATAGTAAAAGGAATGGAATTAGGGCGTTCCAAATTTTCAATTGAAATAAATGTGTCTTTTGCAGTCAATATGATTTGTCATGCATTGTTTGACATTTCCACAGACTTGCAAAATTTTTTTTAAGGCATGATTTAGTCAACAGTTTGCTGTCATTACCAGTGATAGTTACCCTTCTGATGCAAATATTCACCATGGTGTGGTGCATAATGCATTGTGTTTACAGTTGTTTGGTATTGAGGATGTTGAATTTTTGGATTATGTTATCTCCATCATGGAATCGTCCTTCAGTCACAGAATGTTTTTCCATATGCCAAATGTATTCACTTACAACACGAGTCCATGTTCTGCATGTATGTATGTATGTATGTATGTATGTATGTATGTATGTATGTATGTACATGTGACTTCTATTTCTTTTTGAAAAGATTATGTTCATTGAATTTAAATTTTGCATAAGAAGGGCTGAAACCTAAGGTGACATTTTTTAATACATATATTCAGCACACTGGTCACTGCAATATATATCCACAAGTAAGGATGGTCATTAGACAATGACATTAAGATTTAAGATTAATATATTTTCTCCAGCCTCAATTAAATTTCAATGATATTAGTATCCAGTTTATATGACACCTAGAAAAGTGCATGTTTCTAAACATGTTGGTTTTTGTATTAAAGAAAATCAATGAATTTAGCTACAAGTATATGTAATACAATAAGTTATAACATATTTTTAATGTTAAATAGAATATTGATTACTAATTAATGATTAACTAATTATTGATTACTAATTAAAATATGTAAGAATTGTCATATCATTAGACAATATTAACCAGGACTCAAGGACAGAACTCGGTCAAGGAATATAACAAAAGTATCATTAGACATTGTAAACCAGTATTTGAGTACAGAACTCGGGCAAGGAATATAACAAATGTGTCATTAGACATTGTAAACCAATATTTGAGTACAGAACTCGGGCAAGGAATATAACAAATGTGTCAGTCAGACTATCTTTTGTATAGCTTCAATAAAGTTTGTGTGTCTATTGCAAAGCACACGTATTGTTTGAGAATTATTCAGCCAAAACTACCGTATTGTTTGAGAATTATTCAGCCAAAACTACCGGTAGTTACAGTATGTACTCAAAAGTTTAGTTCAACCACAGACAATATATTCTCTGATCACAATATATTCTCTGATCACAATATATTCTCTGATTGGCCATTGCATAATGTGCTGGCAGGTCAGCTAAAGCAACATCAAACAGATCAGACAGTGCATTATGTGACAGCAGATCTGGGTCTGTGCAGCATGCTATTAGACTTGACTTATAAATGAGTATATACAGTATAGATAAAACTTCAAATATTGACTGATGGAAATGAATGGTTGTCAGGCTGGTAGACTAGTCCCATACCAGAGATGAAAGCTGGAATTGAATGCATTAATGGGAGAACCAGTTCAGAAACTTTTCAATTTAAGAATGCCAGTGACAAAACTGTCCATGTAATACTGCAAATTAAAAGTTCACTTCAAAAATGCCAGTTCATGTATTAAGTGTAAAATTCAACCTTTTTAACTATTATATTTGGTTTAGTTTTACACACATTAAGGCACAATACTGAAAAAATTGCTTTACAAGTAGGTGATGGACCTCCATACAGTACATTTGTTTGTGTGTTGTGTTATTACATCTAAAGTAAACACATATCAAATTATGATATAGGTATATTAGGTTAAATAACACAGTAGTTGTGTAATAATTCATGTAAAAATAACATGATAAAGTTCCCTGTTGCATATGTTTAATAAAATGCTTTCACAAACATTAGGAATCAAATTTCTATGCTATAGATTTATGTTTTATATCTTTGCTTGTTATTGAAGGTTAGAGTCGGGCAGAAATCAGATTAAGAAAATATTATTTTCTACTAATCACATGCAATAAGATGCGAAATCTGTTGGTGGCATTTTCTTACCATATATGCTCATATATAAGTAAAATCTAACTGCAACAAAACAAAAGACCTGATTTGACATGGTTTATTGTGCTTGTATATCAGGTTCTGTGTTGTTTCCTTTATTGGTTACTCCCAACAGAATGTGTAGACTTAAATCTTCCAAGCACATTAACCAGTTACATATATAGGTCTATGTAGATTTTAGTTGAACTGTCACTTTTTCTTGTAGGGCCAGCTAAACACTGATCAGTTATGGGATTACTTCAAAGACCTCAAAGACCCTGCTTACGAAACTCATCTAGCACTTATTCACAGTCGCTTCTCCACCAATACCTTCCCAAGCTGGGAGAGGGCTCACCCACAAAGGTTAGTTGGTCTGTCTGTCTGTCTATTCACTCTTTATGTAAATAACCTCAATCCTAAGCCAATCTGTCTGTTATTTATAGTCATTTGCCAGTTGATATGTTTTTACTAGGGAGAGGGCACATCCAGAAAACCTTTGAAGGTTTGTCTTTCTGTTTGCTAGTCCTGCTACTTGTTTCCACACCACTCTAGTTGCCTTGTGATTAGAACATCTGCCTCGAATGTGGAATGTCACAGGTTTGAACCCCTGCATGTCATACCAAAGGCTTATACAATGGTACTAACAGCTGCCTTGCTAGATGCAAAGGTTAGTGGTAAGACTGGTCAGCAGGATGTCAGGATAATGTGACTGGGTGGGATATCATTCTACATTTATGCAGCACTATGCCCCAGCACTAGACATTTTTATAAACTGTCACACTGCAGACATCATAGTGATGTGAATGAATTTTTTTAGAGCTATATCACAATCCAAAACTGCACAGATATACACACCTGTTTCCTCATCCACATCATAAGTAAAAATAGAACTGTGAAAAACATCTATGCCATGTCCAGATTTGTTTTTCTACCATCAAATTGCCAGTCTCACAGAATAAAGTTTATCTGTCTGTCTGCCTGCCTTTCCAATTTTTTTGTTATTTGTTTTGGTAAAACTTTGTTAGGCCTTGATGTATCAGAGATGTTACAAAATCACAGGATAAGCTTCCATGTCCTAATTGTCTTTGGTGTTCTGCTTGAAGAACTGAATATTGATCGATCATAATGTCCTGCTCTTTTCAATATGTGTACACACTCGAGTTATTAAACTCATCAAACGCCTTATATTGATTACTGCTACAGCTTCTTTCAAAACTCATAAAATCAGCTGAAAACTGTGCTGCCCACTTATTCATTATAGCCACCTGGTTGAATATCTTGACAATTTAGTTTGTTTTAAATTTAACTTTTTATGGTCTTTCGGATGAAGTAAACATTTTTAGAAAAGACTTAGATTCTCAATATATGGCAATGATTTGCCATTATTCCACTGGTCATTTCAGGTTAGAAATGAGAGAAAAATAATCATATACATTGGTGTATACAAATTCCACCCTCGTTGTCGTGTTGTTGTCAGTGAGTGAGTGAAACCTCAATTCATGCCCATATTTCTGACTATTGGGGATCTTCATGTGATAAATTTTATTAATATGTGTTAAAGATGCCATTGAAGCTTCTAACATTGGACAACATTTATTCTAATGCCTTGTTATCTAAATGTGCAGAAGAAGTCAGTGAAGCCTTCTTACTCTCACTCCATTTATTCTGTTGTCTTACTGTCTTGAGAGTATATGGGAACAGATTTCATCTACTTTTCTTTTCATCAATTTCTTAATCAAGATTCCTTATTTATCCATACTTAACAGGTTGGGAACAAAGTGTCCTGTGGAATGGGTTTTTCATTGTACATGTGTATACAAAATCCAGATTCCTTATTTATCCATATTTAAAAAGTTCAGAACAAAGTGTTGTGTGTAATGAGTTTTTCATTGTACATGTGTATACAAAATCCAGATTCCTTATTTATCCATACTTAGCAGGTTGGAAAAAAGTGTCCTGTGTAATGAGGTTTTCATTGTACATGTGTATACAAAATTTGGCAGTACATAATTTTTTACTGGGGGGAGGGTGGGCAGTTTTGATATGACATTTCAAACTTTAAAACCTTGCTATTTCAGGTACCTGGCCCACAATGGTGAGATTAACACACTTAGAGGGAATGTGAACTTGATGGCAGCTCGAGAGGGGGTCATGAAAAGTGATGTGTATGGAAACAGACTACAACAGCTATACCCTGTGGTAGAGGAGGGAATGTCTGACTCTGGTAGTGTGGACAATGTCTTGGAATTCCTCTGCATGGCTGGAGGGAGAGAGCTACCAGAGGTGGGTAAAAGATCGGCAAGGGTTGTGATCGCTAAAATTTAATAGCCTCATTGTCGCAATGATTTTATACTATAACAATGGAGCATATAAAATTACTGTCAAAGATATAAAGCTGATTGTAGTTAAAATCTACTACCTAAATAGAGTTATATTTTTCATGAAGTTTGGTTATTGATAAAGTTATTAACACATTAACCCCTGGAGGTTTTTGCTGTTTTCACATGAAATGCGAGTAGGAAACACATTTTAGCAGCTATTTCTGAATACATCTTAATACATCGACTTCGAAGCAATTTTAAATTAGCCCAATGCCTAGTTGTGCTTAAAAAAATGTTTTCCATTGGTTTGCTGACGCTTGAGCAGAAGTTGAAAAGTTGGAGATTTTTATATATTTTATCTGCTTAATGGACCCATATATTTTGTATGGAGAAGACAATATATTAAAAATGTCCACCTTATCCTACTTTTTGCACATTTTCACCGTCTGTGTACACTTCAGATTGGTTTGCCTTAGATCTGAGGCCATAAAGTCTAAAATCTGGACACAAAATCAGATTCTTACCATGGTTAAATTTTGGGTTAAAAAAATAGATCCCAAAAATTAGGTTTTTCCCTCTGTATTTTGTAGTGCAACTAAAATATCCAGATTATTTGGTATCATTGTAGAGCTAAAATCTGTCTACCTTTCTACAATACCACCCAGTTTAGTGTATCATGCATGACCTTGATGCTACAGACCTTGGACGTGGGCTACTACCTCCTGTCCTGTAAATGCGGTGCTAGGGATTAATATGTTGAGGAAATATCAGTTAAATTATTTTAGTATGTTTATGTTTATCGTATTTTGTGCACCATGACAGATATTGTGAGATTCTCACAGTATTTTGTTTTCCAAATAAGACATGCTATTCAATATTTTGATAGTCTTCAATACATTATTAAATGAATACCACAAAATAAGGAAGCAATATACATATATGGTAGACAAACTCTTGACAGAAAACAGCAGTAAGTAATTAGTTGAACTATTATGATGTACAAACAAAAGAAAACAAAGTGGATAAAGATGGCAAACAATATTTTAAACATATTTCTAGAATTATATGCAGTAATTCTAGTATTCAATAACATGACTATTTTATTTCATTCAGTATATGTAAGGAACATGTTCAGAATTGGTATAGTAGGCTGAAAGAACACCAGGTGTGAATCATACCCTGCTACTCCATTGATGCATATAGGCTCATGTTATTATTTATCCACAGAGTAACTAATATTAGCACTGTCAAAAAAAACTATGATGACTTATTATGGAAGTTGTTTATCGGATCTTATAGTTCAAATGAAATCACATTATACAATACACTTAAATTTAAGATTTAGAAGAGGTACCTGCTTTCATGTTAATAGAGAGTTTGTTTTAATATAATTTTTCCTTTCCAAGAAAGAGAAACAAGGTGATCATAATATTATTGTTGTGATAATAAATTGCTCTTTTCATGCAGTTGATGAAATATCACATGCAAAAGCAGTAATTGTGCAAAATACAAATTGTCATTTCCAGGCTGTGATGACCATGGTACCAGAGGCATGGCAGAATGATAAATGCATGCCATTGGAAAAGAAGGCATTCTACAGGTGGAGTGCATATGCAATGGAACCTTGGGATGGTCCAGGTAGCAAACAATTAATTGATGCATTTTTTAAGCAAGATTCAAAAACCAGTTTACATTTGCTGTGTAGAACAAAATTTTATTGAAAAGAACTGGTTGAATTTATAGATTTTCACCATATTTGAAATTATATTTTTTACTTAGGTACCATATATACTTACTTTAAGTTAAGTTTTGTTTGTTCCACTGATTACTGACAACAGACTCCACAGACCAAGATAATACACATGCAGATCAGGCTCTTTGTTTTTTGTTCTGCTGATTACTCCTTACTGCACAGACCAAGATCTGCTGGACCATTATGCGATCTGGGTCGGTGCAGTTGCAGTTCAACTCATAATGAGTAAATAGAAAATGTCCAGAACATTGAAAAAATCCTTGCTCTATATAAATCTGTTTGATTGTAATCTTTATAGTATTAAGTTAAATTCACTGACATCCTTTACGTGAGGAAGGAATTGCTGTTTTCTTGACAGGTGAAACACTTTACCTTGGGTATTGGATGCCTGTTTTAAGAGCAGACACTAATCACATTATTGTGTCTGTGATGAAGTGATGTCAGCATCACCACCTGTTTCAAAGCCCTTAAGTTGTATGGTAATTCAGATATTATGTATTAGATATTTATTTATTGCTATTACTTGATTGTGTTTGTCTTGTTTTTAGAAACTGTGATCAGTTTCCTCAGCAGATCATCAGATTTACTTGAACAACGCTCTCAATTATGAGACAAGTCATATGTGTGCATGTGTGTGATTTGGACTTTTAATATAGCTTTAACAATTTACCTGTCATAGAACTACAATGTTTGCAGTGTAGTAGCTTATGGTGATGTCTAGCACTGAGGCATCATGCCGGAGACATACAGCAAGATGTCCCACCCAGTGACACTGACACCAGACCAACCAGTCCTAACATGAACCTCCTAATACTGACTGCCTTGCAAGGCCACTGGAGCAGTCTACCTATTCAAGATAGCGTTTAGATTTGTTTTTCAAAATATGTTAATAACATTTCATAAACATCAGATTTTCTTAAATGTGGAATTGTAGAAAAATAACTTTTGCAAATGCAAAATTTATAAATAAATCAAATCTTTGTTCATTTGAACTATTTACCCTACATCTATCAGTTTTTGCCATTCTGATTTTACCTAAACCATTATCTATATAATGGGAATAACTTTTAATGGCTTTCTCTTGGGTGATTTTCAGACTTTCCAAGTTTTATTATGCTAGTAAAATATCATCATGCCTTGAAGTAAAGGTAAACATGTGCATAAATGAATTAAAATTATTATGCCAGTAATTAAAAATAATCATATTGTATTGACAGAGGTCATCAGACAGTAGTTAAAATAATCATATTATGTGGACAGAGGTCATCAGACAAAAGTGCAATTACTTTAATATCTGGAATTAAGGAACTACATGTAGCAGGTTGTGTAGAAAGTATAAACTGCTTATTAAACTTTCAGGAATGGCTTAACAAAATTAAATCATTTTATTAAAAAAAAAAAAAAATTATACCACAACATTTATGTTATTATTAATATAAAAAATGTGTTCATCTCAGGCAGGGCAGTGGCAGTATGTATTTTTTCCTGCACGATTTCGTTTCATTACTGTACTGTATATATTTTGGTCTGACATTACTTGAGCACACAAATCATTATCCACATTATAAGCACTTACTGTGTGTGTGCTGGGCCATTCTCCTCTATAAATGAATGCAAATCAATATCTTCCACTCAGTTGACATTTGTTTTTCATTGTCATTTTCACTTTGGATTAATGTATCATTAGTCTTAATTGCTTTCTAATGGTCCATCAACCTTTTGATATTACATTGCTTATTGCTGCTTCATTTCCAGTCTTTATGTCATATGGGTTGAAAGTAGAAAATTCAGAATGGTTGTTTGAGTCTTTAGGAATTACCATGGTGATATATAAATCATAGTGCATTGCCATGATTCTCAGTGTGAACAACAGATGAGACAGATATAACAAGATCCATCACTGCCTCTATAATTATCTGGAGTGATATCCATTTTTGTTTAGGACTTGAATGCTGACAGCAAATGAAGACATGCTTAATAAGATACCTACACATATTATAAACCATTTTATAAGATAAATTCTATGCTTCACATCTGTAGTATTAGCATGTGGTACCATCACTAAACATGTAGACAGGATATGAAAATCGGTAAATTCAAAAGTGATACTGAATAAAAAATACACAAGTTTGTAGTTTGCATTTGCACAAATTTATATTGGCACAGATGTATTAGCACCAAAAATATGTGGTTTGGATTTTATCATAGCTTTAACAATTTTTCAGTCATTTTGCTATGTTGTCTGCAGCGTGGCAGTTTATTTTGATTCCTAGCACTAGGACATCATGTCACAGACATGTAGCATGATATCCCACACAGTTACATTATCCTGAAATTGGGCCAGCCATTCCTAATACTAACCTCTTAATGCTGAGTGCCAAGAGAGGCAGCTGTTAGTACCATTTTTGTAAGTCTTTGGTATGACTTGGCCAAAGATTGAACCCACGACCTCCCATTTTCAAGGTGGACGTTCAAGCCACTAGGTCACTTGAAGCAGTCAGTATTGATAACAATATTTCTCAAATCAAGAAAGAACTTTATACTGTCCAAAGCTTTGAAAGACTTGAATGAAAAATCATGTTGAGACAGAACAAGAGATTGAATAAAGTCATATAGGCAGAGTTCGTTTTGATGTAAAGAAAATTTATAAACTGTTGTAAGTGTAGATCTTGTGAAGATAGGATACAACTTTGCTCATAAGTTAATGTTTTTTGTAAATATGATAATGATTTTCATTATCAGAAAAATTAAAAAAACCAAATGTCTTGCATTTTAGCACTGTTAACATTTTCTGATGGACGATATGTTGGAGCTATTTTGGACCGCAATGGTCTACGTCCCTCCAGATTCTATGTTACCAAGTCCAACCATATGTACATGTCTAGTGAGGTGGGCGTCACTGATCTTCCTAACTCAGAGGTGATCCAGAAGGTGAGAATAAAAGTTTAGAAATGAAGGAACCTATCATTAGGACCTTGCTAGACAAAGTCATGGGAACCTATCATTAGGGCCTTGCTAGACAAAGTCATGGGAACCTATCATTAGGGCCTTGCTAGACAAAGTCATGGGAACCTATCATTAGGGCCTTGCTAGACAAAGTCATGGGAACCTATCATTAGGGCCTTGCTAGACAAAGTCATGGGAACCTATCATTAGGGCCTTGCTAGACTAAAGTCATGGGAACCTATCATTAGTGCCTTGCTAGACAAAGTCATGGAAACCCTATCATTTGTGCCTTGCTAGACAAAGTCATTGGAACCCTATCATAATGGCCATGATTGTCAAAATCACTAGAAACCTATCATTAGTGCCTTGCTCAACAATGTCAGTAGAGCCCTATAGGAATCACATTATCTGGCTGGCCAACCAGCTCTTTGTCAATCTATCTGCATGACTGTGATCAGCTTTACTTCGATAAGTTCACATTAACTGTATTATTGGATTTTCATTAGATGTTTTATTCAGCTTTGTACACTAATGACCTCAGAAGAAAAGTTTGCCATCCTTATTCATCGTTTTCATGAGTTATAGTTCCTGATTGTTCTCAAAATTGTAATTTTTGCAGCTTAATCTTAACAAGGATTAAATTTTAATTTTAATTTGGATTAAATTGTTTCAGCAGCTCAATCTTGAGGAGACATCGAGTTACATTTTCAGTGTTTCATAACAGCATTTAATGGAGATGTTTCACGTGATTGCCCAGTCACCTGACTTTCTGTGGCTTAACTTTACCGAGATTTGTGGAAATCCAACCCAGTTTGAAACGCAGCTTTATATTGATGAGCTATTTAATCAGTTCAATTTCCATTATTCAAATACATATTAGGATTTATGCCCCCTGATCACCCATCATCCTAACTTTTCCTTCTATAATATAACTTGAATTTAGTACACTTTCAACCAAATTTGGTATACAGCTTTATAATGATGAGACCTTGAATATGTTCATTTTCCAGTGTTTAAAACATCTTTTACAGGAATTGTCTTCCATAACAACCTGTGTACTTCTGACTCGGTTTTTTCTTATTGTAACTTTACCAAGAAATTTTAGATTTCAATCTGATTTTATGTTTTGTGGCTTATTGTTGGCGAGTCAACGAATTATTCATATTACGTATTAATTTAATGAAGCAACAATTCAGAATACGAGGGAAATAAGTCCTGGTTTGCTTTTTTTTAAATGAAATATGGTCCTTCAATGACAAATCTTTGGGTTGTTATGGGATTATGGTTACTGTGTTGAATTTAAATTGCCACCAAATGTACAAATTATGACTTTTCCAGTATTATATACTGGGGGGCCAGGGAAGGTAATTATAATTAATAGTAGTCACCCAATGATGCGCTTTAGAAATTTTGTATCATTTTCATATGAATTCTGAGGAATCGGAGCACACTGGAATTTTTTTGTAAAAAGAGTGCCTTCTCAGGGTACCAAGTATAGTTAATGGAATAGGCCCCAATCCAAATTATCAAAAAAATATACTGATAATTGTTTCATTGATGTCATTGATGAAATTAGGAATTGTCATCTGAGCTTAAAAAACCTGATAATTAATCCAAATATCAAAAAAATATATTGACATTTATTCTAAGCTAGAAAATATGTCTCATTTATACACTTTTGCCAAGGTACAAGAGAAATTTTTAATGGAGGGGAGGTAACTCCATAAATTCTAGGACAACAGAATGTGAAAAGGAATGTGATGCAAGGAAGAGCTATATGAAGTTTGAATTTAGTGTTTACAAATTTAATAAATTTTGTAAAAATTCACAGTAGTTTAAAATCTTTAACATGTTATTATGTAATTTCCACTAAATTTATATAAATTTACCTTTTAAAGTTTGATGTGATCTTCATTCTGAAAAAGAAAAATAATGTAAATGATTTGTGTCAGCTGTCCCAGGGATACCACTACGTATTGCATTATTCAACGCTCAATCAGTAGGATTACCGGAAAAGCGCACAGAAATTGTTAATTTTATCAACGACCAGAATATTGACGTCTTCTTCCTGACAGAAACTTGGTTACATTCCGCAGGTGATGAATGTAAGTGTGCGGATTTAACACCCAGCGATTACTTTATCAAGTCGTTCTCCCGCAACTCTGGCGGAGGTGGAATTGCTGTAATTACAAAGAATTCCATGATCAAATGCCTTAAGTACAACACAACCTTCAATTTCTGCCACACATTGTTTGAACTAGTCCAAACAACGCTCACACTGGAACAAAGGTCAGACCATTTTTTTCTGTCTCAACCGTCCTCCTCCTAGTAGAAAAAACAAGCTGACTGAATCTCTCTTTTTGGAGCAGTTTCTAAATCTTCTAGAGTATGGAAATTCGATAGGTGGCAACCAAATTATTCTTGGAGATTTCAACTTTCACTTTGACTGTCCTGGTAAACCATAAATGTCAAAACTCCTGGATTCCAGTCATGTTTTCAATCTTAAACAGTCAATTAACCAACCTACCCATAAACTTGGTCACATTTTAGACTGGTTTCTTTATAGATCTGATGATAATATTCTGCAGTCCACCCTTGTATCCCACGAACTTGCATCGGATCACCTCAGCATTGTATGCTATCTCGACATATCAGTCCCTAACCCTCCACCTCTATTTGCTACTAAGAGAAACCTCCGTATGATAAATAGAACCAAATTCATGCATGACATCCAAGAAAACCTAGCAACATTTTTACATCCAACAGTGGAACAACTTGATAACTGCCTGCGTTCATTGCTTGAAAAACATGCCCCAGCCACCCAAATGCAGAGTATCAATAATAAAAGTGTTCTCCATGGTATAGCAGTGTTAGGGACCAGCTTCACACTGCTAAAAGACATCGCCAAAAAGCAGAGAGGCTTTGGCTTTCCACCAGACTCACTGTTCATAAACAAATCTACGAAGCCACAAAGAAGAACGTCACAAACATAGTCCATTTAGCCAAATCATCCCACTACAGTACTAAGATCACGGAGAGTTCCAGCTGCAAAGAGCTCTTCGAGATAACTAACAAACTAATGTCAAGGAACAAATGTACACCACTTCCAACAACCTTCTCTCCACTAGACCTACCAGACCAATTTGCAAATTTCTTCGATGACAAAGTACAAACCATTAGAGATTTGCTTGACAGCACAATTTCAACTGATTCGTCACTATACAGTTATCATGCAGAATTTCAGCGACAACCGTTAGGAGCATTTGAACCTGTTTCTATTGATTTAGTACAGACAATCGTGATGAAAAGTGTACCAAAGTCTTGTGAACTTGATTCAATTCCGACATCACTGCTGCTTGAGTGCTTAGACCCAATATTGCCTTCACTAACTGATGTTATTAATATCTCTCATCAGGGGAATTCCCATCATTTTTCAAAACTGCCATCGTAAAGCCACTGCTGAAGAAACCAACACTGGACCATAACGATTTAAAGAACTACCGCCCAGTTTCTAATCTCCCATTCATATAAAAAAATCTTAGTAAAGGTTGCTCTAACTCAACTTGTATCTCATTTGAATTCCAACAATCTTTTTAGCAATGTACAGTCTGCATATCGCCCTTGCCGCAGTACGGAAACTACTATTCTGAAAGTATTTAGTGACATTCTCTCAGCTTTGGATAGTGGAAAGAATACAGTCCTCACTCTCCGGGATTTATCTGCAGTATTTGACACAATAGACCATGATATATTACTTTACCATCTCCAGCATGTATTTAGCATTCAGAATATAGCCTTACATTGGTTCAAGTCCTACTTAGTCAACAGGACACAAATTATATCTGCAAATGGAATACACTCCAGCCCAGTTGACGTATGTTGTGGTGTTCCACAGGGATCTATTCTTGGACCTGTTCTCTTCATTCTGTATACTCAGCCGCTCTCAAGTGTCATAGATCATCACCCAGTGTCGCACCAATTGTATGCTGATGACACCCAAATATACAAGTCTAGCCACCCAAATGAAGTTGATGCTACCATCCATGGAGTAGAGAAGTGCATTTCGGATGTGAAATCATGAATGACATGTAACAAGCTGCAGATGAATGAAATATAAAACTGAGGCTATTCTGATCACAACACAAAGACTTTATAATTCACATTCTTTACCTCAGACAATAAATATCAGCAACACGAACATTAAATTCTCACAGTCAGTACGGAACCTAGGCGTTACTCTAGACAGTACTCACATTGCACCAACATGTCATGAACATATGCAAGGCTGCATATCTTGAATTGAGACGCATCAGTTCCATTCGTAAATATCTTTGAGTTGATGCCACTAAAACACTTGTGTGTTCATTAGTACTTTCAAGACTGGACTATTGTATCTCAATTCTGTCTGGTCCATCACAATATTTACTCCAGAAACTTCAAAAAGTTAAAAACACAACTGCATGGATCATGTTTAGAGTACATCAATCAGAGCACACCTCACCACAGCTCAGTACATTGGCTATCAATTCGATGCAGAATCAAACACAAAATTTGTTCTCTGTGCTATGTTTCACTGACAGACTCCAGTCCAACATACCTATCCAGCCTCACCCATGTGTATACACCAGCTAGATCCTTATGCTCTTCTTCTGATAATCGTATACTCATTGTTCCCAAGGTGAAAACAAAGTCATATGACAACGTTCGTTTGCACACCAGGGCCCGGTGACGTGGAACGAATTGCCCATTGTATTTTTTTTGTTTTTTTTTTTGTTTAACGCCATTTTTAAGCACAATATAGGCTTATACATGGCAGCCAGTATTAATGGTGAGGGATGAACCCGGAACAATCCCCGGAAAGAACCATCGACTCACGAGAAGCTACTGGCAATCTTTCTCACATAACTACATTAGCTGAATCTTAGACCCATACAGACAGAGGTGAGATGGCAGTGATCCGCAACGGACAGCGCTTTAGACCACTCGGCCACTCAGGGCCCCGAATTGCCCATTGAATTAGACACAAAGACACAGTGGTCCCTTTTAAGAGTGCTCTGAAGACTCACCTGTTTCGACTGCAGGGACAAACTTAGCGACCTAATCATGTTTTGTATCTTATATATTTTCAGCATGTTTTTTGTTTTCCAATTTCATTATTTTTGTCATTTGTTGTTCTGTAGTTTAGTCATATTATTATTGATGGTGTAAAGCACTTAGAGCTTCGAAAGATTAGGTGCTATACAAAGTCCTCATTATTATTATTATTATTATTATTATTATTATTATTATTATTATTATTATTATTATTATTTTTTGAAAGATGATTTTATCACAAAATCAAGTGAAAAAAAATCTCTTTTCCACATTCTATCTTCTACTGATAATTTTGCAATTTACTAAACAAAATTTTGGCAAATTCTATATTTGGTATATGAAGATGAATTCATGACCAATTGTATCTACTGGTTAATTATTACGCTGACTTTGTGGATTAGTTTTTTTTAAAAATCCTAGTGTATAATTTAATTTACCAGAATTAATCTGCTGTTAAATATATGTGCTATGCAGCAATAATTTTTTTTATAGAATATTATGTTTTATTTAGGGTTGACCAAGTCAGGCAATGATTTTTTAAATATTGTGTTTTATTTAAAGTTAACCAAGCCATGCAATAATTTCTTATAAAATATTATGTTTTATTTAGGGTCGATTGAAGCCAGGGAGGATGTTGCTAGTTGATATCAAAGAGAAAATCTTCATGAAGGATGAAGTCTTGAAGTCACAGATTGCTAATCTTCGGCCTGTAGCAAAATGGTTGAAGGAGGAAGTGAGTTAGAGCCTTTTATAGTGGTCTTCCTTTCATTCTTTACTTTAATGCACCTTTAGGAGGCTCAGTGGTCAGTCTTATGAGTTTTTGTTACTGTAAGTGAAGTGTGGGTTCGTTGTTGAAATAAAAATTGGCCAAAATTCTATGTCTTGTAACATGATTGGCTGCTTGTCCTACAGGGCAGGCAATTTGGTTGTCTATCTGCCCTGCTGGGGAAATAACTTGGTTGGCTACATGTGGTTGCCTACTTGTCCTGCAGGGCAAGTGACTTGGCTGGATATTTGTTTTTCAGGACAAGTGACTTGTTTGGCAATTTGTCCAACAGGACAAGTAACTTGGTCGGCTACTTGTCCAACAGGGCAAGTGGCTTCGTTGGCTACATGTTCTGCAGGGCTGATTACTTGGTTGGCTGTTGGTCCTCTAGGGCTAATTAATTGGTTGGCTTCTAGTCCAAAAGGGCAAATGACTTGGTTGGCTGATTGAACTACAGGGCAGGTTACTTGGTTGGCTATTACCGTATTTTCGTGCATATATCCCGCACACGCAGATAATCCGCACCCTCATATAGCCCGTGGTTTTGGGGTTTTGTGTAAAAAATCGTTGGCATAACCTGCACCTTTGTATAACCCGCAACCATAGATATATTTATACAGCTACACTCGGAAATGAAATCAATTACAGGATCACGGGGCTTCGCTGATGTAGCAAACTGCGATTCTGTTTTCCGTTTTGGTGACAAAATATACCATCTGGTGATATTTGTGGCGACACCAATTTTGGCTGATAAAAACCGTATATACAGTCTTGCGTTTGGAGTAGAGAAAATCAAAGGCACCATGACAGGAAACAATGTACTGGAATATATTGTTAAAATAACAAGTCCTTGTCTCATACTGACAAACCACACTAACAGTGCACTGTTATATCATAATCCGCTAATGATGATATCTGGCCTTATTACTTTATGCAACGGACTAGTTAAAATCCGAATCCGCAGAAGGCGGAAACATAAAATGAGTACAGTCAAGCAGATGACACTAATTTAAAAACAAATACCAGATGGAAGAAGAAAAAATGCGTTTGCTGACAATTCAAAGAGAACTGATTACCTTTGAAGCACTGATATATACTAAAGAAATAAAACAAATCTGTTTCAATGTTCTACAATTATCTGAAGTTGCCGCAGCAATAACAAACAGGTATTTGTTTGACCCTTCAACTGGAGCCTTTAGCGGCGCCATCATCAAAGTAAGCCGACGACCTTTGCTCAAAAAAAGTCAGCAAAAAACACGGTACACAGTGCTTGTGTGCGTAGGCTGTCTATAGGAGCTGTGCCTCAACTACAGGCTACATAAACACGGACATTTCTAAATAATCTTGTATTATTGTGAAGTGTAGATTCGAGTTTAAATAATTTCTTTCTGTTTAATTTAAAAAATGCCGAAACGAAAGTCTTACACGGCCGACTTCAAGCTAACTGCCATTGCATATGCTGAAGTGCATGGCAATAGAGCCACAGGCAGAAAATTTGATATTGATGAGAGTAGCAAAACAAAACTAGAACAATATATGTTATGTAGTTACGTTTTTCAAACAATATATTGAAATATTATTATGTGTAAAAAAATTGTGATATAGCCCGCACCCTTATATAACCCGCACCCCCCCCCCCTGCGGGGTTTGTAAAATCTGGTATAACCCGCGGGATATATGCGCGAAAATACGGTAATTTTTCCAACAGGGTAATCAAATTGTTTGGCAACTTGTCCTTCAGGACAAGTGAATTGGTTAGCTACTTGTCCTAAAGGACCATTGAATTGGTTAGCTACTTGTCCTACAGGACCAGTGAAATGGTTGGCTAATTGTCCTACAAGGCAAGTGATTTGGATGGCTACTTGTACCGATGGGCAAGTGACTTTAAACGGTTTACTTTTCCTGAAATAATTGTATTCCTTTACTTCACATACTAAATCCAGTCAGATGAGTATCTTGAAAGCTTTCTCTTCTTTAACCAGTGCTTATAAATACAAAAGATATGCAAAAGTTTGAATCTTGGCTGTGTAACAGAATTGTTACCGAGAGGAGGGTGGATTAAATGAACAATACAAACACAATTTGTGAAAGAAAATATAAATTTATGTAATAAATTATAAATGAAAAAAATACAGATGTAACAACACAATAATTCATGCACTCAACCCACAATTACACTCACAACCATTCACAATACATGAACAAATTAAATAACAATACAAAAGGAATCTCAGATGTAAAGGGATCTCTTGGATTATACACAGATCCAAGAATCCTTTACGAAAGTTAAATAAATGCAAGTATGATTTACGAAAAAAAAATAAACACAAACGACAAACTATCTATCGCACGATGGATTGCGATAACTAGCACGATCATATACTTGTATTGAATCAAGTTGCTAGCTTTTATTGATATCTATGTGATCACTTGAAATATTATTGCGATCTGACATAAGCATGCAAATACAACAATGTATTAAATTATATTACAATTTCAATACACCTATGTGTCTCCCCTGTATAACCGCACGATTCAGCAACAGTTGAATCGTCTCCCAGTTTCCCCGAGAACCGAGGGTTGACCAATACTATTATCGGACGTTACCCTTCACGGATCCACCACAGTTATACGTTCAGACAGCATACAACATCTACCCGAACCAACGGTTCCTCACTCCCCTAGATGTCTACCCGGACGTTTTACAACTCTAAGACAGCTCCGACACTCGGACTTCTAGCTTTCCGGATATTTACACGTTACACAGATATTGACGAACAGACAGTTCGACACACAGACAGATACTTCAATTCCGTTTGCACAAATTAACGGCACAAGCACATTCAGATATTTATACAGAGATGTTCCAGAACAAACAATAGATGTCCCACAACAAATCAAACGATATCAAAGACGTTTATCAAAAGATGGTATCAGATGTGTTAACAGCTACGGTATCAACGATGTTATTAGCAGCTACGGTATCAACGATGTTATTAGCAGCTACGGTATCAGAAACATTGTAACAACTATGTTAGCAGCTACGGTATCAGAGACGGTATCAACGATGTTATTAGATGCGCTATCAGTGATGAACTTCTACGGTATCAACGACGGAATCAGACGGAATCAGCTATAATAAACAAAACCAGACTAATAATAGTTGTCTCAAAAATAATCTAAGCTGTAGATTACGATATTTCATTTAAAGTCTAAAAGTGACTAGTAATTCCAAATATTCCACGTTTATTGCAATAAAGGCATCATTATACGAAATGATAATCTGAATAAAATTCACAATAAAACGAAATGTAAATTTAACACTCACCCCTTTGGCTGGAGATTTGCAAGACGAGGTTATCTATCCTTCGATTAGATATTTTAGTTCCCGTAAATAATAATGAGAAATCCTTTGCCTTATATACTCTCAATAGGTGAACATAAATCACATCGAGCTTGACGTGCACCACGTACAACGAGTATTTCGGATTTCATGTAAATTACAAATTGGCACATGCAAATCGTTACACGCCACTTAATCACCCCAGGTAATGCGTGTACGACGAAATCAAGAAAATGGTGAGTTTCGTTTGCAATTCAAGAAGAACAAAAATCAGTTCAAATTTTCGCCTAATTCTGTGACAGGCTGATATGTTGAAAATCAGAATAGAAATTATTTCAGAACACTTGATATTTACTAAGTTAAACATAAGGATGATAAAACATGGACAAAGGTGAAGGTTACCAGGGGACCTCTGAAAAGTGAAGAAGGGGTTGTCATCCAGGCTAGACATTGAAAAGGCTTCGATGGATATAGTGTACTGTTTAATGGATGAATATTTATTTTATAATAAGGCAGGGAATAATTGTCAATAAACAGCCTTTTCTATGCAATTGTTCACTTCTTTGTAAATTACCTTGTTTTTCAAGATGACCAATTTCTGAAAGTTTATAAATATCATAACACCATGAGATTTCAACACCTTGCTTCATACATTACTATCTGCAAGATATTGTATATGACTGTTGTTTTGTCTATGAAAGAAGAGACATTTGTTTTGTGGACAAAAAGCTCGTCACCTTTTCTTTTTTTTAAATTGTTTTATTATTGAAATATATATGGCATAATTTCATTACAAGTATTTATGAAACTTTTACTCACCCTTGAGCAAATCTTGGATTGCCAATTCAGGTATTTTAAGTTCACTACAAATATTGGAACTCACTTTTTCATAATGATTCATATCTGTCAAACAAAGCTTGGATTTTCCAGGTCCTCCTTTGCTTGGTTATTGCAATCTTTGATCACATTTGTGTATGACTGAGATAATTGGAGGTAGTTTAATTGATGCTATCACAAGTGTATTAACACAACTTTAAAGGTCAGAAACATCTGGCACAATGCTTGAAGGGCACTTCAAGATGAACTGAATAATTCTCTTTCTCCCAGAGATGTACTGGTATGTTTTGCAGGCAAGAATGGTTGAGATTTAAGTAAACACAAGTGCTTTTACCAATTTTGCTTTTTAAAATACAAATTGCTATTTAAATATTGATGCACAATGTTTTGAAATTCAAAGTGGTATTTTTCATCATCATATAGTAACTTAATGAAATTGGACAAATGGTAATGTGGCAGTTAAAGGATTAATAGCCAGTATACTGTTAAAACACATTCCTGTGATTGTGCAAGAGTTTGTTTTTGTAATCAGCATTGATATCAGCACCTGCTAAGGCTGAATGTTGTGCATTTTGCCTGGGAATAATACACTAGCCACTCAGTTGGTTTTAGGGAGAATATCAAAAACCATGTTTAGCCAGTGCTCATACTGACTCAGATTACGTTTAAAAAATCACAGGGTGAAGTTGTTTTTGCTTTCCTAATAAAAGAAGTAAAAGTCTACATTTATTCAGCAACATAGTTGCCCACTTTACTTCTGATTTTTAAGTTAACAAATTAAAACAGAAATACAATCAGTTTATTGTGGTTTTACTTTTAGACAATATCAATGTCTGAGCTGAGATACAAACACGACTTGAGCCAGGTTACCCAGGAGCTCATACAGAGGGAGCAGCATAGTCATGGAGGGTGTTTGGAGGAGGACAAACGACTACCAATGTTCGGCTGGACACCTGAGGCACTAAACATGCTGGTTCTACCGATGATCAGAGATCAGTAAGGTTCTAGTTGAATCAAGGAGAAAATGAGACTGTGGAAGACTTATTTTCATCTATTAATTTGCAGAAATGAAACAATTGATGAGAAAAACTTTAATAATTTTTTTTAAAGATTTTAAAAAGAATTAGGTTTTTGTTAATGATCATAAATGGGCTATGAAAATAGTAAAATAATCAAATGTACTTTGTTTACATAATCGTTATGCAGAAAAATATATTGTATGTTAAATTTCATTAAAAACAATTCATTTGTGACTTGTAGGTGTATTTTAGATTTTATATGCATGACCCTAAAGAATTTGTACATGCCTGCCTTAAGGTGGAAAATATACTGTGATGATATCCATTTATTTGTCCATTCATGTGTTACCTATTTGGTTTTTGCAAAATAAATATAGTTTTACACCATATACAATTATCATACCATGTGGATGGTTTACACATGGAGTTATAAAAGGCCCTACTGATTTTGGGCTCAAAATTTCAAAGGTGAAGGTCACTATGATGGAAAGAAAGAAAATGGTTTTTGTGCAGTAACAGGTTTTCGTCCATGCACTTAAAGTAATGATTTTGATTTCGGGGTGAAAAGATTTTTGATCAAGGTCATTGTGATTAAAATTGGAAAAAAAGTTTTCTTTTCTGCTAAATAACTTAAATTCTCCATCTTTTATGGCTACCAAACTTTGTGGATTACTTGCAATTGGGATAAAAAAATAACCCTGTTGATTGCAAAGTCAAGGTCATTGTGACTCAAGGAATCTTAATGGTTTTTGTATATTAAGATTTTAGTTATATATGACATACCTCATTCAAACTCTGGATGGCTTGACTTGGGTTAAGTTAGAAGGTTTATAATTTAGGAGTCAAAATGTCATGGTCAATGACTAAAAGAAGAAATATGATATTTGCAGAATATAATTAGTTACTTAACTATACATAACAGAACTAGCTAAGACTTGTAACTAAGACTTTGTGATGAGTTTGCACTTAAGGTATGAAAGAGACCTGATGATTTCGAGGTTAAAAATTCAAAGGTCAAGGTAACTTTCAAAGAAAATTGGATTCTGTAATATATGTCACTGATCTTTATGGATGTTAAAGATGTGGTGGGCATATAGTGTGTTGTTGATGATTTTGAAATGTTTGACAGAATAAGTGACCTAAATACTCAGAAATTTAACATGGTTTTTTTTTTGATTTTTTTTTTAGGAAGGAAGCCCTGGGATCCATGGGAAATGATGCTCCCTTTGCATGTCTGTCCCAGTACAATCCCCTGGTGTTTGACTATTTCAAGCAACTCTTTGCTCAGGTTACTAACCCGCCAATAGATCCATTCAGGGAAAAGATAGTCATGTCACTGGTAAGCAACAGTCTTGCTATTTAATTACTTCACCAGAATGTTTAATAAAAATGAATGACAAATGAGTCTTGAGTTTGAAGTTTCTGTCTTTTAGGTATATATCATTTAAAAGCCTTGAATAGGTAAGTCACATTTTGTCAAAGACTATATCATAATTGTTAATTTACCTCAAATCATTTTGTCAAAACTATTTTAATGGAGGTAATTTACCTCAAATCGTTTTGTTGAAATTTTACCATATCATTTCAGGTTGGAACTATTTTTGCTATTTTGGGTTATTCAATAAAGGAATAATACAAATGTCACATACAAGTTTATAAATGATGCAGGAAGAAAACGAATAATTAGTGTGCATCTTAGGTCATAAAATCATTCCAATACACAAATATTAGTATAGCTAATCTGATAAGATATACTAAATACCTAGCTAGCATTTTAAAACTAAAAGTAATTATGGTCTTAGAAAGGAATCCTTGCATAAATCAAGTTGCTGCTGTGAATAACTTAAAGCTGTCACCCATACCACAACTAGCATTTTAAAATTAAATTTTATTTTATAGTCATAGAAAAGAATCCAATTTTGAATCAACAGGTGCTGATATGTATAGTTTAAAAGTTGTCATCTGTACTCCAGCTTTTTCATGCAGGCTTGTGTATATAAAAAGGCCCAATCTAAGCCATGTATGCTGTAATCAATGAAGGCAACCAATTTTACATAGTATATATTGTGAACGCAACTTTTTATGGCTGATAAGTCATATGTAACTGAAATACTGCTCCAATCTCCCCGAAATTCTTTTATTCATATGTGATGTGTCTATAATTTAAAGTATAGAAGGACATTATTTTCTTGTCATTGTTTATAAATACTTCAAAAGATGTTGCAATTTAACTGAAACAAATCAACAAAATGTCTTTAAATTTATTAACTCAACAATTTACCAACTTGACCATATAATAATGACTATATGTTCCTAATTATGAATCATAAAGTTTTTTTATTTATAGTTGTGAAGGGAATTTATAAATTTCAGGTCAACTTTAGTGGCTGGGAGTTTTACTAACCTTTTTGCTTTGCATACACCTAAAAAGTAGTCTCCCTTTACACACAATTCATTATGGAGTTCACAATCAATTATCTTATTGATTTGTTCAACCAACTGATGATCGATTATAATCGATAATCGGTACAACACTATGTAATGAGACTTTTTTTTTTTACTTGTTTTATTATTCGCAATGTCTGAGATTTTTTTCATGCATACATGTTAGTTTGTATAATTATATATTATTTGTTAAGTCTGCCAATGCAAACGTTTAGATTGTATAATTCTAGCTTCATCTCCTAAATCTTATTATTATCATCAATCCTGAAATGAGTATTAGAGATAGTACACCAGACTAGTTCCACATGTGCAAAGATTTTTTTTTTCTCAATGTTCATCCACATTTACTTAATGTTTGGAATAGCACATGCTATTTTCTGCACCTGTAAATTTCTATTGTGAGCAATTATTATTACTTGTCAAATGTAGTACATAAGTATATTTTATCTTGACATTTTTACAATTTGTCTTACAGGCCTGCCCCATTGGTCCAGAGGCAAACATCCTGGAACCCAGTCCAGAGCAGTGCAGACGACTTTGGTTGGAACAGCCTGTTTTGTCACTGCGAGATATGGAAGTCCTCAAGTATACCAAGTGTAGAGGATGGAAGGTCATACAATTTCTTTACAGTTTCTTTTTTTTTAAGTTTAATCACTTGTTGCATTTAAAGTTATCAGGGCATTTTGTTTCTTTTTACTTTTTATTATTTATTTGTTTTTATTTTTAAATTTTTGTAGCATCTTTTTATCAGGTGACTATAACAACATTATAAACATGGTTTTTTGTCCAGATATACATTTAGTTGATAGCAAAATGTCATCATCTTTTACCTTTATGAAATAACTGTTCACACTAAGAGCCTCATCTCTGACTGAGTTAACTTATTAAAAATATAAATTATGGGGGTCACATGACATAAGTAGGTTAAGAATGGTACTAACCATAAGGATTATCATTTTGATAGCATGAGAAGATTTCAAAACACAGAACTACTATTGTTTTGGTAACAGTGATTACACCAGTCTCACTTATGTTAAGATGTTTATATGTAAGACTTTTTTATATCCTGTTAAACAAACACATCATGATACTGTTGTTATGCCACATGTCTATTAATGAAGACGACAAAGTATTTCACAAAAGCCATTCTTGAATAAGAAAGGATTTAAAAATCGTGATTTACTGTATTTATGACAGGCAATATCCTTGGTCCTTTTAATGTCAGCAGTGATATTGTTCCCAGCTAACTTAGAATGTTGTAACAACTGCAGCAATTTAATTCTGATTGTGATTATTTAGTTAGTTTAATTTGATAGATTGCTCAAGATTCCTTTTATTTGAACTACAGTATTACACTATGATTTATCTGTTTGCAGTCTAAAATTATAGACATAGTGTACCCTGTCACATCAGGCACAGAGGGACTACAACCAGCCTTACGTAGGATAAACAGGGAGGCAGCTGAGGCAGCCAGGACAGGTTATCAATTGATTATCTTGTCTGACAGAAAGGCAGGCCAAAACAATGTACCAGTAAGGCAAGTTAATATTTTCTTTTAAAAAACTAATGCATTCATCTGACATTCGATTACTCAATTTTTTTTCATTGTTTTCAATCTATCAAAATTTATCTATGTAATAATTTATCATTTTTAGGTGTATTCTACAAATTTAAAAACAGTCTTGGGTTAGATCTCGGGAAATATCATCATATGCTCATGCATTGTTTTCTAATTCTTCTTTGTCATTTTTTTACAATTTCAAATTCATTCTGTTTCAGCACCTCACAAAGGACATTGTTATCGACACATTTCATTTGTGATATAATTGAAATATTTGATTTCTTGTAGTGAAACAATGCCTTTCTGACTAAACTAGATGTTAAATGTCACATTTTGGTAAATTTTGGTGAATGTGTAAACAATAAGCATGAGTATTTTGCCAGTCTAATTAATTATTCACTTTCTTTGAGAGACGAATATGCCAGTGTGGCCTCTGGGCAAACTGGTATTGAATAGCCCACAATAATAAGTCTCCTTCAATCTCTGTAGCTCTCTTTTGGCTGTGGGGGCAGTCCATCACCATCTGATTGACAAGAAGCTGAGACTCAAGGTTGGTCTTATCATGGAATCAGGGGAAGTCAGGTAATTCTACTGCAAAATGAGCACAATCTAATATAAATTTAAGTGATCTCTAGTCTTAGCTCTTTTTGTCTCAGTTTCACTTAAACATCTAATTAGTAAGTTTTAATTCAGACTTAAAATAGCCTTTGTATCACTCAGTGACCAATTTATAAGTGTTATTAGGCACTTTAAAGGTAAGGTAACCATGCTGTAGTAATTTAATTACCATAAACATTGAGAACAGTATTTATTTTGCATTTATTTTGATAGACAGAAATTTTACTGCCAATAATAGTCTAGTTTGGTATTTGTTTTCATCTTGCATGATTATTGATCGGTATTATTATATGAGGTTATGCATTAGATTTATCACCAATCTAACGGTATCATTATGTGAGGATATGTAATAGACTGGTAACTGATCTATCCACATCATTGTGTGAGTTTATGTATTAGACTAATAGCTGCTTTATCTTTTCATTTTGTGAAGTGATGTATTAGACTGGCCACTGATTGATCTTTATTGTTATATGAGGTTATATACTTAACTGGTCCTTGATGTATCTGTATCATTTTGTGACATTATTTTTTGGACTGGTCACTCACCTGTTGTTGTTGAAGGGTTTAATGCCATTTTTCAACATAAGTTAGGCTATACATGGTGGACAGTATAAATGATGGAGGAAGAGTCAGGGAAAACCCTGGAAAGAAGCACTAGAAGCTACTGGAAAGCTTTTTCTAATACCCACACTGACCAAGTCTGGGTCCGACTCATCTGTCAGTATTATTATGTGACATTATGTATTATATTGGTGACTGATTTTTTAAAATCAATATCTGATGTTATGTATTAGACTGGTCACTAATATATATGTATCGTTACGTGGGGTTATTTGTTAGACTGGTCACTGATCTGTCAGAATCATCTGATGTTGTGTATTAGACTGTTCACTGAACTATCAGTATTATCTGATGTTGTGTATTAGACTGGTCACTGAACTATAGATATATGTTTAACTGGCACATTTTTATAATATGGGCCATGCTTGCCAGATTGAAAAATGTTCACATCATGTAGGAACTGGCAGTCTTACACAAAGACTAAGAGATTATGCTATGAATTCTATTGTATACATTGACTCATTTTAGTGCAAAACATGGTATATATAATTAGATGAGATAAATATAAGTTGATAATGTATATTTTTTCAGACTGCTAAGATCACCAGATGGCAACAGATTGAAAGTTTTTATTAATAACTGTCAATTTCAATTCACAAATACAATCATCAGTTTACAAATACAACCACCAATTTACAAATACAGCCATCAATTTACAAATACAACCATTTTACTTGTAAATTATAGCACTGATTTACTAAATATTTGTGTGTAAATAATATCATGTTTGTTAAAATTGCCATGATGATGCTGGTTGATTGCATTCTGAGACGGATTTTACCTGATAAACATATAAAATATGGAATGTTGTTAAATGGAAGTTCTAGCACACCAGAATAAATTGCAGTATCTGATGGGTTGCCCAGTATTTTTGTAAAAAAAATAATGTCATGTTATATTGGGACTCTCCTGTTGATATGTAAAAAGTGAATTACATTTTCAGCTTTATTTTGCTAAATTTCAAATCTTATACTATGAATACAGTTCTTTTCATTGAGGGCTTGATGACTGTAATGATAGTTTTACTGTAGGAAATCTCTGTTCTACCAGCTCCACTAATTCAAAGCCTCAAATTCAATTCTTATATCCTCTAAATTTGAAAAAGCTAAGATGCTGTTTGTTTCTTTTTGTGAAGTAATTTTCATATGTAAATTTTATGACAGATAAGTAATCCTGGCTTTATATAGAATATATACTGACTTATTAATCAAGTCTACTGTCGTACTGTACAGACCTAGATATGTTGTCACATAATGTATTATTAGATCTGGACCCATGCAGTTTGTTGCAAATAATTAGTAAAACAAAAAACAGATCCTGATTTGTCAGGATATTTCGTGATGGCGGATGATGTTCTCTATCTGGCTAACAATTGAACTTTACTTGTACATTATTTAGACCCTTATACGGATAAATTGGAGTCAACTTTTAGGTCAAAATAAATAGGTTTCTATTGTCAAAAATAGCAATGACATAAATTTACGTTGTACATGTTTACAAAAACTGAGGCAACACAAAAAGAATTATATTGCCTCATGATTTAGTTCTTAATTTTAATCCTTGATGTTACATCAACAGTGATATGGATTTGCAGACTTTTTGAGTTTTCATTTCCAGAGAGGTCCATCAGATATGCACACTTCTGGGCTATGGTATAGATGCACTTTGTCCTTATCTGGTTTATGAGACAATAAGCCGGCTGCGACAACAACATCTGCTGGACCCCCCACTGGCAGATGAGGAGATTTACATGAATTTCAGGGCTGCTTGTGCCAGAGGAATCTCAAAAGTCATGGCTAAGATGGGAATTTCAACCCTTCACAGTTACAAGGTTAGTTACATTATGAATGTCTTACACAAAGTTTGAATTCAACAGTTACATGGCTAGTTAGATTAGAAATGTTTTAACCAAAAGAAAATAATGAGACTTTTGAAAGCCATGTATCAACAATCTTTCAAAGGGCTTATAGGTTTGTAAGTTAACTGTCTCTTCATCAAAGCCAGAAAGAAACCAATCTGTTCTTTTCATTCAGTTGTAGTCCAATATCTCACTGACTTTAATTAGTCACTGACAACAGCAGCACATTACTGGAAGAATAGTCAGATTGTCTCTTTGATGGATTCAGGGTTTGCAATGGTATATACAAATGGTATAATTCTGGTTTCCTGGTTTGTTAAAATAGACAACTTGTAGTCAGGTCTGGAATAACCACAGTTATTACATTACTTAAACTTAATACTGCATTGCTGCTACAGCTTAACTAAAAGCCAGTTTCATCAAGTGTTTACTGTCTAAACAATGGCTGGAGCCATCAAACATGTAAACCAACTTTCCTTCCAGTGCTGTTGTGTGTGACTAATTGCACAGTGCAATAAAATTAAGCATCCATATTTCTGCGTTATAGATGTTATACCAAGCTCTTAATTCTTTTTGTTCAAAACATTTAAAGTTGTTTGATAAGTTACGTTGCTGCTTCCGCTCTGGATGACCTGGATTCATAAAGCATAGAACACCTGTCAGTGTTGTTTTTGTGGGCATCATGTGACTACCACATTGACGAGTCTGGTTTTCTCCAGGCTATTGTAATAGGTTTCTGGTTATTGTTCTCTGAATAAATATGTTGAGAATTAAGTATACTTTAAATCCTTAAAAACATTATGGTATACATTTAATATTTTCAAACTTTTTATACTACAACAATTGGAAAGGGGTTTATTCTTGATATAACACATTGATTGGATCTCTGATGTCATGTGCATGTAGGTTATGCCATTTGTTTAGTCATGTGACTAGCAAAGCAGATGGTGAATACCAGGTCATATTTAATCTGTGCTGTAGTTTTGCCTCACCTTTCAGTGGATTAAAGATATAATGAATGTTATAATTGCAATTTCTGAGAAAATAAATTATATTTCTTTTGATTTCCTGCTGATAAAGCTCAATGTAAGATTAAGTTTTCTAGGGCCACAGGTAGACAGTTACCATATGACACCATCATGCTGTGGTGGCAAGTTATAATGTTGTCATTAAAACTCTAAATTAATAAAATGGGGAAACACTACTGTCATGGCGTTGATTTGCATTGTTGTTTATTATCAACACAGCTCCATTAAAGATCAGTAACACACTAATGTATTTTTTCCCTAAAGTATTGTTTACAACACAACATTCCCTTCCTTTTGTCAATGAAATGATGATATTGGCTGAATAGTAATTGTATGGTAAAATTTGCCCTTGTACAAACTTTTTTCATCTAGTCTGATACAAAGTGCAACCTTTTGAGAATCTCAGTATTTTGCTAAATTTTCAAAAACTAAATAAAGTATCGAAAATTTGAGCTGAATCAGTACTCAACATGAAAAAATATATTTGAGTGTCAGAAAACTCATACAAATTCTACTCAGAGATTAAATGTCACCAGTATAAATTGCAAAATTGTAATAAAATAAATTTTGAACATTCTCAAGGTAATCCTGACAGTACTGTTACAAAAAAATTATAAATTTTAACATGTTTTTGTATTAGATCCATTTTCAGTTTGTTAGTTCAAGGTCTCTATTGCAGCTCATATTTGGGTTTTGCATGATGAAATGGTTTAATATTTCCTTTCCAGGGAGCCCAGATCTTTGAGGCAGTAGGACTGAACAAGGAGGTGATAGATCTTTGTTTCCGAGGAACAGCATCTAGAATTGGTGGCGTGTCTTTCAGACACCTGGCAGAAGAGGTATGATATTGTGTTGCACAAGAGTACAACTGTCATTTCCGATAGGATTCATTCAGAACGTCCCACAAACAAGTATTAGTGACAAAGATTACTTGTCATGACATTAGTTTAGTACTCTAATGTAATCAATTTTTCTAATCTTAAGTCACTCTGAATTAGTGATAGGATTTGTTATATAAAATATCTAGTGCAGCTAACATTTTAATCTTGATTCAGATGTATTAATAGATAAATCTAGATATTGTTAAGTAGTTGAACCTATAGTGAGACAACACCTTATGCCTGCAAGTAGTAATCTGTCAAGCTACATGCCAACCATTATGCTTTTTGTCACCTAATTACATCTTATATTAGCCTGTATATGATTATGGTTTTTGGTACATTAAAAAACAAAATTAAAGCAATAAAATCTAGTATGTGTTATATTGAGTATCATCTCCCTAATTCCACATATCATATAAATTTGAGGATATTCTTAATAAGATGACTGCTGCACAAGAACGGCATAAGAATTCTAGGCATAAATGTGCTTTCCTTTTTTTTCTATTTATAGCATCTGTAAATGACACATTTCCAAGAAAAGAGATAGGTTTCTTCTCTCTAAAACTTTGCCTTACAAATTCATTATATTGAAAAGATAGGTAGTGGAACAGTCTATATTTTTTAAGAAAATGGCATTAGATTTAAGCAAAACGGGCTGAATGGTCTTACTTGTGGATGTTATATGACTGAACATGTTGAGAATGGATCTTTACAAACTTCATCTAATGTTAGATCAGAAAAAAGTACAATACAACCAGTCCCGGATTACCCATTAGGCAGAGTAGGCAACTGCCTATGGGCCCCACGACTTTTATAGGCCCCATCAGGGGCCCCCATGAGACCGTGACCGTGGGTCTGGGGCCCCAAAAGTTTGACTGCCTATGGGCCTCCACAGTGCTTAATCCGGTGCTGAATACAACAAATTTTAAAAATTTTAAAAGAAAAATATGAGATTGATGTAATACAGCACTTGGATTGAGCACATGGTCATCAAGATCATTTTATTATTCATAACTAAAGGGTCATTCAACAAAGGTTAGACATGTACATTAGTTAAAGTGAGTGCTTAATATAAATAATTAGTATATTTTGTGTTTGTTTTCTGGTTCTAATCCACTTATATTTTGCCCTTAGAAACAAGAATTGTAATCTGCAGCAGAACCAGATTTGTAATTAGTAGCAAAAATAAATTTACATTTTTCACAAACTGTGCATCTAACATAAAGATTACACATTTTATGCTCAGTATTTACTATATTTGGCAGTTAGCAATAATTATGCTTTTCAAGGGTTGTCATGTATGCAGGTGATCTTTTTTACAGGTCACTATATAACATATTAATCAGTGCAATGAGAAAGTGGTTTCTGGAGACCAGTGTCTTGAATGGCAGTGGTCTTGCAAGACAGATTTTACCATCTGTGTTTACACCTGTCCATCTGTTCATGCATTTCTTCTCTAAACCATTACTTGGTGTACACTGAATGAGAGACAGTGTTCTTTATGTGATGCTAGCAAGGACGTTGAACAGTTGACCTCATGCAGCTTGGATGTGGGTCCTGGGTGGAGTAATTGGTATTGGATTCCGGGCCACTGAGAGTATTTATATTTTGTATGATGTTAACAAGGATGCATTGATCATGACAAAGCATCAGGACCCAGGATACAAGTCTTGGGTGGGGTAGTGGGAATTAGATCATGACATGAACTGTGTTAGAAGAGAGACACAGAGACATATAGAGAGAAAATGAATGGATGATGACAAAACAGGATCCTAGATACAGGTTTTTTGTTGAGTAATGGTTGAGAGACAGAGAGAGGGAGATTTTTTGTTATGTTAACCAGAACATGTGCATAATACTAAAACTGGACCTTAGATACAGGTTTTCAGTTGAGTAATAGCTGAGATAGAGAAAGATTGAGATTTTATGTTATTTTAACCAGAATTAATGCATGATAACAAAAGTGGATCTTAAATACAGGCCTTTGGCTGCAGAATGGTTGTTAGAATGTTGCCTGAGGGTGTGCAGTCATACTGGGTTGTGACTTCTCCATGTTATCTGATAACCATAATGGGAGTGATAGTTTGGTTGATCAGGCTCAAAGAATGGACAAGACATTAGAATAATCACAATGCTTTTAGCCAAGAGAAAGAGGTTGGTTTGAAAATTAATATGCTTGGTCTTAAATAGGTTGATAGTCATGTCAACTGTATCATCCTGGATATGCAGTATAATGGTATTCAGACTTTCATTTTAAGAGATTGCCCTTGATTCTTGAAGATTCTTCAATTCTCAAAGCATCAAAATTCTCTTGAATGTTTTGTCATCAGTCATCATTTTAACATTAATTTATAACTATATTTGTGTAGATTTCATTTGTGCATCAATTTCACACAAATGGTTTTGTCATTTAATTAAACAAGTTCAGCTTCTGTTTGTATCTGCACAAGTATTGGCATCAGTAGACTGGCAATCTAATCTGATTTCTGTCTCATTATGTCACACCCACTCTCCAACCCTTAAATATATCATATAAAAGTGATGTAATTTAATGTAATCTTATGCTTTATAACAAGATACAGGTTATAACTCTACAAAATGTAAATTTACTTCTATATTCAGTTACATAAGTAGATAAAAATAACATTATTTGATAAAACATTTTAGAGCTGTTTGTTATTTTACAGTGGTATCATTTTAGCAAGAGTGACCTGCTTCTTTACAAGTATCTGGTGTAAATTGATTGTTACCTTGTCTTCTAAAAGTGTTATATTATATCTGAATGGATGTAAATTGTTTGTTACCTTGTCTTCTAAAATTGTTATATCTGAATGGTGTAACTTAATTGTTACCTTGTCTTGTGTTATATTTGATTGGTGTAAATTGATTGTTATCTTGTTTTCTAAAAGTTTTATACTATATCTGATTGGTGTAAATTGATTGTTATCTTGTCTTCTAAAAGTTTTATACTTGATCTGATTTTGTGTAAATTGATCGTTACTTTATCTTCTAAATGTGTTCATCCATTTGTCCTATGAAAGATGTGATTGACAGGTTTAATAAGGTGTCCATATCGTGGATGCAGACTTTCAAATATATGAAGACAGTTGTAATAAATAACAAACATTGTAGTTAGAAGACATAATGAAAGTTATACAGAGGAAAGTCTTTCTTACAATTTTTTGAGTCTGCTATAATGGTTTAGATATAGTATCTTCTGGACATTTGAGGAAGGTTGCACTTGTCATTAATTCTAGAATTATCAATTGGTTTTATCACAAACATAGCAGGAATCTTTTGTTTTTTCACAAACCTTATCTAATTCTCATCAGTCTGGAGATGATATTTATTCAGTTCACTTTTTCTTGTACAGAAAATGTAAAGTTTCTTGTTCCAGTCAAAACAAAATGGTTAGTTTTTTTCTCACTAGTAATAGTCACTACATTTTGGCATGATAATTCTTTCATCCACTTTTAGCATGGACATGCCATTTAGAATTGTTTAGCTGCAAAACAAATCCAACAAATATGATTGGTGCAGGGTCATACCAATTTTCCTAAGCCAGTATGTATGGCCAGATTGGAAAATAAGGTATGAATGGATGAGTTTGAGTCATAGTTGTAATTTGCCAGACAAATTCAAGATTTCACTTCAGAATTGGTGTTTTAGATACCATATGTACATGTACATGGACTCATAGGCCAACTGCACTCTGCACAGACTCAGATCTGCCATCACATAATGCACCAGCTGATCTGGATCTGTGCAGTTTGGTTGGAGTAATCAGTTGAATAACAATATGCACTGATTTGGTGCCACGTTATGCAAAGGCAGATTGGTGTGTATGTTGTTTGTAATGTGACTGGACTTATTAGTGAGTTTATATTGTATATGTTGATAACTGTCACAAATACATCATAGTCCTTCAGACATGATTTTTCTCCATTTTAAAGCAGAATTCCATTTTTCTCCTGACTTGAATCAGATTTTTTTAATTATATAGACCTTCTTTTAAATCATCTCTATTCCAGTTTTTATAAAATAGTCAATCCATTTCATTCTTCTATGACCCTTGTAAAGTGTTTGTTCTCATCATATTAGTTAGCACACAACTCTCGTAAAGAGTAATCTGATTGGTCAAAATTTTAATTTATCCAATGAATTTTTGTGTAATGGAAACTGAAGGCAATGGAAAGAAGCATGCTTGCAAAATATGGCATCCTGTGTTGTTGAGAGAGACCATGACACGAAAAGTTTAGATTAAAGGTTTAAAAACATATGGAAATGGGAAAGGCTGGAATGAAAAGTTTAAGGAAATTTAGTTTGTCAGTTTATATGACAATGGAACACTAGAAGATTGGCATTGTGTGACCTGTGCAAGAAAGATATGAATTACGGTAATCGTGGTTGGAAGAGTTAATTGAAGCTCAGACGTCACCTGAAACAAGTGCAGTTAACTACTATGAGAAGAAATGTAGCCCTCTGTCAGCACACTGCGCCAATACAAGCACCAGCTTGAACGAAAAAGGCTCTCATTCAGAAGGAAAAAAAACAATTGCACATTCAGGCAAAATAGTGGTGACAAAAAGCAAGGCTAAAGAAATCTTTGCCAAAGTCACAAAAAGAACTCATCTGGCATATCAACAGATTTTGTCCAGTGGAGAACAAGACAAGTGAATTTATGGGATTATATTTGCTGCAATAATTGAATTGACAAATTTGTGTGACTTAATTAAGATCTGAACACTGGCATGCACATGAATTGACTTCAGCATCAATAGTATTGAAGAACAAATTCATGTGGCAATAAACATTGTGAAATTATTCAGGTCACATTGAACATTTTTGATAAGTTTATTAGTTTTTCAAATGGTTATTTTGGTTTGTTTTATGACCATAATTAAGTCGCACCAGGAGCATTTTTTATGAGCGTAAACTGCGTTTTTGGACCCCTGATTGGGGAAGATGTCCTTCAAGACAGCTTTTGACAGATTATTAGAACTTATTAATAAACTAATGTGATGCACTATCTGTTCAAACAGTTGATTGAATACTTGGCTTGATGTGAAGCATCAAAATTGTTTAAGGCTTTTTGCATGAAGCTCAGTAATCATTTAGTTTAACTGCAAATAGCTTGGTTTAATCCCAGTCAGCGTGGACAACAGTCATAGATAGTCAAAGATGTTAGCTTATTGTATGTGTACCCATTAGTTAAGTGATTAATTTTTACTTATTGATACTTTGTGTTTATTTGCAAGACTTTTGATATTTGAGTCTAGGTCAGAAAATGTGCATACATAGAACCTATGCTAGACTTGGATATAGGAGTCCAGGTCAGAAAATATGCTTACACAGGATGCATACTAGATTTTTGACAAATGAGTCTAGGTCAGAAAAGGTGCATACACAGGATATATGCAGGACTTTTAATATGGGAGTCTAGGTCAGAAAATGTGCATTTATAGGATGTGTGCTATACTTTTAATGTAAGACTCTAGGTCAGAAAATATGCATACACAGGATGCATGCTCTTCTTTTGACAAAGGAGTCTAACTCAGAAAATGTGCATACACAGGAGGTATGCAGGACTTGTAATTTAGGAGTCTAGGTCAGAAAATGTGCATTCACATGATGCATGGCTTTAGAAAATTGAGGGTCCGGGTCTTACTTATGTGTTCATTCACTTGGGTTTCACTCAATCAAGAGCACTGACACATGACTACTATTTGTGTACACATTCAGTTTCAATGACTCTGTACTTTAAACTTTATAATACTGAATTAAATGCGATATTGATGAAATAACATAAGAACATGTGGTATTAATTAAATGAAAAAGAACATGTAATACTACTTGAATAAGATAAATAAGAAACAAAATGTTATATTCATTACATAAGGGGACTCTTTTCTTGGAAAGCAAGTAAACACTGAAATTTACTCATGAAAACTTGGTGTATTTAATTTCTTGTCCTTTTTACAAATTTGAAAATTGTAAAATATTTTATTGGTATTTTAATCTCCTTAACATTTACTTTGAAGAACTATTAGGTCTTTGTAGGAAACATGTGTTATTGTAAAATGGAATCTTAAAATGTGTATTTTTTCATTTCAAAAAGACCCTCAACCGCCACTCATTAGCATATGCAGAAAGAGACTGTGACAACCTGCTTGTGATGAACCCTGGATACTACCATTGGAGAGACGGTGGAGAGAAGCACATGAATGATCCAATCACAATTGGCAATTTGCAGGTATGAATGTTTTTTTTATACTATATTGAATAGAAAAGTGTGTTGCTTTTAATATTGACCATATACCTTTATAAATGCTGCTCACAAGACAGAGCATGTAATATTATGATGTCTGCCCATCCATACATCAGTCTGTTCCATATTTCCACAGATAGTTTTAAGTTCTAATTCTATTCCACATGCTTTGACTAAACTTTGTAGATCATTTTCATTTAAGATATATACTGCTTTTGGGGTGCTACAAGTTTAAAGGTTATGATGAATGGACTTCAGGAAGGAAAATGGTCTCCAGAAAAACTTAAGTCCTGCATCACAAACCCTTGAATTTTTTTTGTAGATGGCTTGCATTAGAGACCAGTACAACAGCTAATGATTTTGGGGTCAATAGGTCAGGTATGAAGGTCACTAAGGTTGAACAAAGGAAAATATTTGAGGAAAATAACATGACAGGTATATGATGTACTTTTTATGATTCTCTTGTTTTTCTAATTGGATATACATTTCGTGAACTTTTGCATTTGGTTGGTTGGTTGGTTTCAAGGCACTTTTAATATATTTGATCTACCATAACAAGGCCCTGAGTGCCTTTCCCATGGATTAGTCAGGGGTATTTCATCCAAGTTGGCCAGTGTGGTTATCAAACCCACAGCCCTTAGTTTATGAGTCAAGTGTTCTAGAAACTGAGATACATCTGTTCTCTTTAACATTATGACTAGAGGAGATTTTGCATTTAAAATTCAGGACCCTTTTTTAAACTTTTTATTCAGCATTGCTGTATATTTGTGTCCAATGCCTGATTTGTGTGAGTGAAAGTGAACCATATAATCTTTTCATTTACAGGATGCAGCCAGATCAAATAGCAAGGATGCATATGCCAAATTCATGGAATCTCAGTTGCGGAGTTCACGTGATTGTACTCTTCGTGGACAGCTGGATTTTGTGAAAGCAGAAAAACCTATTCATATATCTGAGGTTGAAGAGGCAGCTCAAATTGTTAAGAGATTCTGTACAGGTATCATAACATTGCCATATTTATCTGTAGATAAATTGCCTAACCATTATTTGTTTTGGCTTTAACCCTTAAAGTGCTATATTGTTTTGCAGTACATGATCCTTCAGTGCTGAATTGGTTAGAAAAAAAAGAAGCAAACTGCAAAGTTCTTAAATTGCATGTATTTCAATATACATAATAGATACACAAACCATATATGAAAATGAAGGATTGTGTGTAAAGCTTAATGAATTACATCTTTATTTTCAAGAAATGTTGAAATTACCTATTTTGCACCTTTTTAGTGCTGCAATTGTGAACCACCAATTCCTTTGATTCAAATGCAATGGTAGCTAAAGAATGCCAATTCTGTTCGGATGACCAATTCTGTTTTTTATAATGAAATGTTTGTCTAATTACATTAGGTTGAATGTAATTAGCAATATTCTTTTTGTTATAGAGTGGAGTAGACACAAAGCCCATAGTTGAACTGACTTGTGCATTCCTAAAGTACCATAACTTTTCATTGAAATGAAATGGTGTTAAACAGAGTTTGAAAAATTCAACCACTAGAATGTTCTTAATTTACTCAATAAGGAAAAGGTATCAGAGTAAATATAATATGATTAAATCAGGTAGACTGATAGCTCTGTCGATATGAGCTGCCATCTATGAGAGATATAATTGACATTTTGCCTCCAGATTTCCTGTCAGTGCTTCGCAACTTCATTATCAAAATCACAGGGTTGACATTTTGTATTGTCACACTACAATGACATAATGTACCAACATCTCTTATTCTACAGCACCATGTTCTCTAGAACTTAGAGTTTTAGACCTTTGTGTAATGCTTGGGCATATTACATGCTGATAGCTACAGTATTGTAACCTCAAAGTTTTAAGGCTACAAAATGTCCAGTAACTGGCAATGGAGCAATAAATTAAAGTCCAAGTTACAAAGCATTTACCAAGAATCAGTCTTTGTAAGATATGGAACTTTTTCTGTCTGTGTGTCATGCTTATCCAGTTAAGTGCTGTATGCAGAATGTACCTTGACTATGTTTTGACTGCAGTCAGGTGTTGTATGCAGAACTGTACTCTGTTATGCTGAGAGGAGATTCACCTTGATCATTATGGATCATATTTTATACTTCTTTGACATGGGTTCAAATTTGTGTCTTATGTTCATTTCTCAGACACAGGATAATATAGTTCATGCTGCTGTCCTGAAATCGATGACAATATGCATCTCTGGTAGTATAATACCCTGACAACAATTGTGATCAATATTTCATGAACGCTCTGGTGGTCTAGTGATTAAAGTGTCCACATCAGATGTGTGGGGTCGCAGGATCGAACCCCAGTGGAGTTGTACCAAAAACTTGTGAAAATGGTACTAACAGCTGCCTCGCCTGGTGCTTAGCATTAAGAGGTTAGTGTTAGGGCTGGTCAGCCTGGTGTAAGGATAATGTGATTGGATGGGACATCATGCTACATGTCTGCAGCATGATGCCCCAGTGCTAGACATCACTATAAATTGCCACACTAGAGACATTGTAGTGATATGACTGAAAAATATGCTGCATGATTTTCATTTGCATTGTACTAAGGGGAGGAATATGATGTTTGGACTACATGCAGCATGATTAACTATATTTGTATTATTGGTTATTGATACAAATTTATTCAGACTTCTTTCCAGTAAAATCTGGCATTTAAGGGTAAAGTACATGTAACATTAACCTGTATTTTACTAGCTCATTATTGTTCTTTGGCATTGATATTATCGACATTTGTTTTCTCTGTTTAATGCCCTTTGCATGTATGTTTGCATGTGTGTGTGTGTGTGTGTGTGTGTGTGTGTGTGTGTGTGTGTGTCTATGTATGTATGTATGTATGTATGTATATGTATGTGTGTGTGTGTGTGTGTCTGTATGTATATGTATGTACATATGTATGTATGTCAACATGTGTGTGTGTGTGTGTGTGTGTGTGTGTGTGTGTGTGTGGTTTAATGGTGCAGCAGAACAATTTTGACTATATAGTGCCAGCAGAAGTTTAAAGTAAAGGTGTAAGAAAAACAAGTCTAGATCTGCCAGTTGATCTGGGTCTGTGCACTTTATAGTCTAACATTTATGTTAAGTTGTATGTTGGCATATCATTAGAATTAACCAAATTTGGATTTGGAAAAATATTGATATATGTCCGATAATTTGGTGTACCATAGAAGGACTGAATCATGGAATTTTGTGTCTTCACTCATCATTTTCTAGTGGTTTTGTTTTAACACCCCCACCCCACTTTCTCTGATATTTTACTCTTCAAACTGGTAAAAATTTGATTTTAATGTCAAATAAGAGATTTTGTATGTTGTTTTCTTGAGAAATTGAATGCCATGTGTCGCTAATTATTACCATGAATGTATGTAGCACTAATTAGTGATTTTTCCTGTCAAATATATGCAGAGAACAAAACAATGAATACAGTGTTTAATTGGTAAATTTATTTAAATGAATTGTTCTTTAAAAAATTTGAAAGTCATTGGTGATTTCTGTTATGAAGACAGATTCAACATTCCTGGTCAATACATATTTATCTCTGCAGGTGCTATGAGCTTTGGAAGCATATCACTTGAGACACACACCACCCTCGCTATTGCAATGAATCGTATCGGTGGGAAGTCCAACACTGGTGAAGGAGGAGAGAATCCAGATAGATACCTAAATCAGGATCCAGAATTTAACACAAGATCCAGAATCAAACAAGTAGGAATCACTTTAAAAGAAATTATCTGCCATGTACTTTTAATGACATATCATAACTGACATGTTTATAGAATCAGTTATTTCTGAAAATAATGAATTAAGAAGAAAATTGGACCATGGGCCCATATTGATTCTTATTAGTGGAGCAACATACCAAGCTGTGCTTAATAAGAACAAACATGGCAAGATAAACAGTACTGAATAAAACACTGACAAAATGTAAAGTTATACCACATACAGTTTTCTCACATTATAACAGTCTCCATTGTAACATGAATCTAGAAATAATGTGAAACCATGAACAAAATTATGAAAATATTAAAATAATTTTGATTTTAGACAATTTTGTACATTAGCTGAAAATTGTATGTGAACGCCATTGTACTGGAATTAGTCTATTAGATGTATACTAATGGTTGAATGAAAACAACTTGATGCTTCATTTCAGTTTTATAATTGATAAAATTAATGTACAAATATTGCGAAGTAAAAGAAGCATCCTAAATTATATTCATTACTATAAATTTAATTGATGTTTTTTTATCACCCCTTTTACACATTGAATTTTAAATCATTCTGATTATATATATATATATATATATATATATATATATATATATATATATATATATATATATATATATATATATATATATATGTATCTGTTAATTGACCCCAGCTACTGTGTTTTGGACCCCAACTATTGTGTTATAGCAAGGGAGAAGTGTATATCCTAATCAACTTTGTCTTTTATTTATTATCTTTGAACACACTGTACATGTATAGTGGTGGAAGTCTTAATTATTACTTGTGTTTGATATACTATGGTAAACATAGCATTTCTGGTTTTTGTGACAATGTCATCAGATGTTACCTTGGATCGTATATTTTTCTTGTTGTTATGCATATATTTAATTCATTAGTGATCATGCAGGTATGGTCACAGTGATTTTGTGAATGCTTAGGGAATAATTGTATGTCTTTCTTTTGTTTTAAATTTTAAAAATATAAAGTATTTGTGCAGGCTGTTTCCGAATTGAGCAAATGAATATAGTAAAGGGTATGAAAGAACAATGGCATTATAATAAATGAAACATTAAAAGAATGTGCTGTAAATTGTCATATGGTTAAATGTTATTATTGGTGCTGGAGACATGCATAAGTTAGATGTATACACAAACTTGAAATAGTTGCTGGTACAAATTATATGGTGCATCAGTTATTAAAATTTATAGTAATTTTTCTAAAAAGTGGTCTTTTATATGACATAAATAGAAAGGATTACATGGAAATTACTTTTATATGACATAAATAGAAAGGATTACATGGAAATTACTTTTATATGACATAAATAGAAAGGATTACATGGAAATTACTTTTATATGACATAAATAGAAGGGATTACGTGGAAATTACTTTTATATGACATAAATAGAAGGGATTACATGGAAATTACTTTTATATGACATAAATAGAAAGGATTACATGGAAATTACTTTTATATGACATAAATAGAAGGGATTACATGGAAATTACTTTTATATGACATAAATAGAAAGGATTACATGGAAATTACTTTTATATGACATAAATAGAAGAGATTACATGGAAATTACTTTTATATGACATAAATAGAAGGGATTACATGGAAATTACTTTTATATGACATAAATAGAAAGGATTACATAGAAATTACTTTTATATGACATAAATAGAAAGGATTACATGGAAATTACTTTTATATGACATAAATAGAAAGGATTACATGGAAATTACTTTTATATGACATAAATAGAAGGGATTACATGGAAATTACTTTTATATGACATAAATAGAAGGGATTACATGGAAATTACTTTTATATGACATAAATAGAAAGGATTACATGGAAATTACTTTTATATGACATAAATAGAAGGGATTACATGGAAATTACTTTTATATGACATAAATAGAAAGGATTACATGGAAATTACTTTTATATGACATAAATAGAAGGGATTACATGGAAATTACTTTTATATGACATAAATAGAAGGGATTACATGGAAATTACTTTTATATGACATAAATAGAAGGGATTACATGGAAATTACTTTTATATGACATAAATAGAAAGGATTACATGGAAATTACTTTTATATGACATAAATAGAAAGGATTACATGGAAATTACTTTTATATGACATAAATAGAAGGGATTACATGGAAATTACTTTTATATGACATAAATAGAAGGGATTACATGGAAATTACTTTTATATGACATAAATAGAAAGGATTACATGGAAATTACTTTTATATGACATAAATAGAAGGGATTACATGGAAATTACTTTTATATGACATAAATAGAAGGGATTACATGGAAATTACTTTTATATGACATAAATAGAAGGGATTACATGGAAATTACTTTTATATGACATAAATAGAAAGGATTACATGGAAATTACTTTTATATGACATAAATAGAAAGGATTACATGGAAATTACTTTTATATGACATAAATAGAAGGGATTACATGGAAATTACTTTTATATGACATAAATAGAAGGGATTACATGGAAATTACTTTTATATGACATAAATAGAAAGGATTACATGGAAATTACTTTTATATGACATAAATAGAAGGGATTACATGGAAATTACTTTTATATGACATAAATAGAAAGGATTACATGGAAATTACTTTTATATGACATAAATAGAAGGGATTACATGGAAATTACTTTTATATGACATAAATAGAAAGGATTACATGGAAATTACTTTTATATGACATAAATAGAGGAAATAAAATAGAAATTACTTTTGTATGACATAAATAGAAGAAATAAAATAGAAATTACTTCTATATGACATAAATAGAAGAAATAAAATAGAAATTACTTTTATATGACATAAATAGAAGGGATTACATGGAAATTACTTATTATATGTCATCAAAAGAAGATATTACATGGAATTTATACAGTTCAGTTATATTGAGCTGCTTGCAACAAGATGAATGTTTTATTAATCAACAAATTTCATAAATGTACATGATTTCAAGATTCTCTTTTTAGCATGGGTCTGAAATCTCATGCCTTACTCTGTAACATTGATATCTGATTTGTAAATGCTATGGCTATTAGTGGCAAACATTTTTATGATATGACATTGTGGTTCTAATAAAGGAGAGACTTACATGACAATGTGAAGGATTCATATTATATTCAGGCCAAGTTTGCTGTTTTGGTTGCAGGTAGCATCTGGAAGATTTGGAGTGACCAGTTCCTACCTCAGTCATGCAGATGAGCTTCAGATCAAAATGGCTCAGGGAGCCAAACCTGGTGAGGGAGGAGAACTGCCTGGACACAAGGTCAGTTACTTTGGGCTTGTATCAGACACTTGATATGACAGTTTCACATTTATATGACCATCCACTCAGGAGTAGAAATTGAAAAAGTTCAAGATGGTCACCATGATTGTCATGTTGGATATCTGATTGGCACCATTTTCATTTAGGAGCAGTTGAATATCATAAGAAGAGTTTTACCAGAGACGGGATTTCTCCATTGACATAGCAGTGTAGCCATTTATGTAAATCATGATGGGGTCATGGTGTGGAGGATATGTTATGTTCAACTGTATTTATAACTGCACAAGGAGTGCTCAGCATAAACTGTCTGTGTATAAAACTGAAGTGTAATTATATAATTAAAGACATTAATTGATATGTATTTAATATTGTGTAAAGAGCACTTGTTCATAACTTAATTAACATCAGTTACATTGTGTGTAAGTTATGTAATTAGTTCCTACCATGTAACATTATTAAATTAGTTGAACAGAAATTTATTGGTAAGAAATAATGCTAACACTGGTAAGGTAATGTGAAGGAAGTTGATAAGTTGTTTGATAAATACCACAAGTAAACCAGTAATATGAGAAGAATATGGCTCAAAAACATAAAAAATGATACCAGATGAAAAGAGTATGTTACAGCACAGTAAATGATGCAAACAATAGGAAAAGTAGTGCAAAGATTGTTGGAAAGATTTGATCTATGGTGGTGAGATTTTTAAGGAAAAAAAAATCATACATGATGAAGTGGAAAATATTAGTGAAAGGGAGGAGTGTGTTGATATGTTGGAACCCCTTTCTCTCATTGCTAGCCCATCTGAATATAAAATACTTCTTGCCTTTGGGATGTGCATAGAAATGCTGGCAAGAGAAAAATGTTTTTGTTACAGATCTTAAGATTATTTTCTCTCTAGCTTAGAGATGTCCAGTGAATTACAGTGAGGATTCATGATTTATAGTTCATGGTTAGTTCTCATGAAAAGTTGCCTGCAAATTATAAAGTTAAATATCATAGAGTGACTAACATAAATTAATAGTCATTCACAAACCAAGTCACATGGGTTGAAGTGTTTTCCTGCAAAGCATCCAGTCTGTTGTCGGTACAGAGATGAACACTAGTTATACTTGCATCAACTTCAAACCTTCCAAAGAACTGTTGATGGCAGTGAAGTCAATAACTATAAGCTGATACTTTATTACACTTTTAGCTGGTTTACAGCAGTAGAGCTTATGGGATGGCCCGTTGTCTGTTGTGTATTGTTTAACCATAGTTCACTGACTGTCCAACCATTATAGTAAGTTTATTATTGCTACTCCTAAACTGTTTGGAGGATACCATGAAAAATTTCCCTTGGACATCCATTCCATGGGCTGGTTGTCCTAAATGACAATTGTGAAGCTTGGACATTCAGTATAACTGCCACCATAGCCATCTTGAAAAATGTTATCACTGCTTCTGAATGGATGGTTATATTAACATGAGGTTTTCACTGAGATACTTTTTATGATTTTTTCTAATGTTCCTAAATGAAAATGGTGCCAGTCTTATGTCATCTATGACAATCATGGTGGCCGTCTTGAAAATATTGTTATTTCTACTCCTGAATGGATAGTTATATAAATGTGAAACTGTTGATGTCTAGTGGGTCATGAATGAAATTGTCACATCAAGACAACTGTTAATGTCTAGTGGGTCTTCAATGAAGTTGTCACATCAAGACAACTGTTGATGTCTAGTGGGTCATGAATAAAGACAGTGCATATCTGATGACTGCCAGTTCCATTCCATCCCTAACAGAAAGTCATCTCAACATGAAGTTTGCACCATATGATTGCTGGAGATATCTAGATGGTCGTAAATCAAAATACTGCCAATATGATGTCCAATATGACCTCCATGGCAGCCATTTCGAAACTCTTGTGATTACTAAAAGAGATACAGTATGATCACCACAGCAGTATTCTTGAAAATATTCTTGTTGCTACTCATTCTGAAAGAAAAGTTCAAATAGCATGAGCTTGTAAAAACAAATTTGTTTAATGTCAGTTTTATTCTGGATGAAAACAGTATTGATTTGATATCCAATATAATCACCATAGCAGACATCTTTAAAAACATTAAACGTCATCTTGTACAGAAAGTCATCAACATGAAGTTTTCACCAGAAAGCTTCTTATGATGTCTAGTTGGTCTTAAATGAAAATGGTGCTGATTGACATCAAATTGTCTACCATGATTGCTGCTATGAAATGTTTGTCATGACTATTCCTAAATGGAAAGTTGTATTGACATGGGATTTTCATGAAAAGATTTATGATACTGTTTCCTTGGTCCTGAATGAAAATTATGCTGATTTGGCACCCAATATGTCAACCATTTTGAATAGAAACTCTTGCTGACTTACAGTTGTCACCTGAAGACTTAAAGTGGCATTTAGTAGAGTACAATTGAAAATGATGCCAAAATGACATCTAGTTTTGACACCATGGTGACCATCGTGAAACTGAAAAAATCACTATCTGTCTTGATTTAATCGTCATAGTCACATTGGGTTTTCACCAAAAAATTTATAATCATGCCCAGTTTATATTAAATGAAAATGATAGCATCTTTACATCCATTATGGTAATTGAAGCAGCTAATTGAACATTTTTATTAGTGTTCAAAATATCAGAGATGGTTTGAACACTGCAGTGAAAAACAAGAAATGATTTATTATAAATTTCTGGAAATTACTTTTAGGTCAGTAGAATGGTCACCCCTTTTTGATGGACTTGTTTTTTCAAAAGTTGTATAAATGTTACTATGTGATTGTTTATAAATATGTATGTGTGTGTGGTGATAATATGTGAGAGTGTATATATATGTATGTGTATGGTGATAATGTGAGAGTGGATATACATGTATTTGTGTGGTGATCATATTGTGAGGGTGTATATATATATATATATATATATATATGTGTATGTGTGTGTGTGTGTGTGTGGTGATGATATGTGAGAGTGGATATATATGTGTGTGGTGATGATATTATGTGAGAGTGGATATATATGTATGTGTGTGGTGATGATATTATGTGAGAGTGTATACATATGTATGTGTGTGGTGATGATATTATGTGAGAATGGATATATATATATATATATATATATATATATATATATGTATGTATGTATGTGTGTGGTGATGATAATATGTGAGAGTGGATATATATGTATGCATGTGGTGATATTATGTGAGAGTGTATACATATGTATGTGTGTGGTGATGATATTATGTGAGAGTGTATACATATGTATGTGTGTGGTGATGATAATATGTGAGAGTGGATATATATGTATGCATGTGGTGATATTATGTGAGAGTGTATACATATGTATGTGTGTGGTGATGATATTATGTGAGAGTGGATATATATATATATATATATATATATATATATATATATATATGTGTGTGTGGTGATGATAATATGTGAGAGTGGATATATATGTATGCGTGTGGTGATGATATTATGTGAGAGTGTATACATATGTATGTGTGTGGTAATGATATTATGTGAGAGTGGATATATATGTATGTGTGTGGTGATGATATTATGTGAGAGTGTATACATCTGTATGTGTGTGGTGATGATATTGTGAGGGTGTATACATATGTATGTGTTGTGGTGATATTATCTGAGAGTGTATACATATGCATGTGTGTGTTGATTTCTGACAATCCTAAGTTTGTTTGGCACTGTATTTTGCTTCAGAAAGAGATCTTTTTATTTTTTCACATTAAGATCTGAATTTCCATTCATTTACTATAGATTTACATGAGTACATAACCTATTCTCATCTGTAGAATGCTGAATTGATTTGCTCCCCCTTGGCAAACACAAAGCACACTTCTAGAGTTGCAAAATCCATCCAACCTTCTCTGAAAGGATGGTCAGTTTGATTTTCTCTCAGAAAATAAAGACAAATTATTAGAAAACTCTGTATGTGTTTGATTTTGTTGAAATATTGTCAAGTTGTACTATTTTAATTTGTAAAGGTATCCAAGGAGATAGCAAAGACTCGTCACTCCATCCCAGGAGTCGGTCTGATTAGTCCCCCACCCCATCATGATATCTACTCGATTGAAGACCTGGCAGAGGTGAGTGTGATTAACGTAAACAAATTCAACAGTGGAAAGTATTTATTTGTAATGACTATTTGAAAATAGTATATATAATTTCAGTTACAATTCTGTGGTTTAATAATGAAAATAATTTAAGTTTAAAGACAATCCTTGTAGTAGTATTTAATTTGCATGTTACTTAACAAATGATTTTTGTAAAGAGCATCCCGATTGGTCAAAACATTTTACTTATTCAGTGAATCTTCATGTAACTAAAACTGATCAAAATAAAACATGCTTGCCAATCATGGCATGTCAAATTATCGACAGAAACACAGACAACACATGTTTTAATAAAGGTTTGAAAAATGTGCGGAAATAGTAATTTCATGACTGCAAAGTCGATGGGAACATAGTTGGTCAATTTGTAAGAAAACTGAATGCCATTTTGACTAATTATTTGTGACTTTTGCCAGAATGATTTGAGTATCTGTTGCGAACTCACACGTCAAATGTGTAAAATGATAAGGAGTTAGTCCAGTATGATTTGGAATGTAGAAGATTCCAAACTCATTCCCTTGCAGAATTTATAGAGGTACAGCATATAGGTAACTAGCGTTGCCAGGCACCCTTGTCTGTCAAAGTTGATGGTGTGTTTACTGAATGTTTTCATAATCTTAAGGTAGAGTTGTCCTTTAACACCATGAAACCTTCAACTTTCACAGTCCATGGTTAAAAGAAAGCAAAAGAAACATTTGCCAAGGCTGCAAATAAAGCAGAAATAGCTCATCAGAATTAACAAGTTGTGTCCATTGGTGGAAAAGAAAAGAGAAATTAGTCGATATTGTTGTATAGTTGATATATATACTTAAAAACGTGTACTGTGAAAGAAAAAATAACTCATTTCTCATCATAAGAAAAAGTGATATACACATGAAGAAAAATATTGTTGTTGAAAATGAAAAGAAAAAATTGAACATTATACCTACAAAATCAGTGATTACAAGAAGAAAGCAAGAGGGAAAATCAATGAACCTTACACGAGTGTAAGACAGATGAAATAGAAAACTTACACAAATGATACTTCAGTTCACTTCAGCTGCATTGACAACTAAAAGGGAAATTCAGTTACTTGATGTAGTTGTTATGGATTTAATGATGTGATAAGAATGACTTGATGTTACTTTTGAATGGGGATTTTATTTAATGTTATTAATAGACCAAGCAAGAAATTAAAGGATTTTTTTTATTGGTCAGGCACTGTTAGGTGCACATGATATAAACTGTTAACAACGCTGACCAGCAACTAATTTCACTTGATCAGTCACTCATTTCACTTGACCAGCCATTAATATTACCTGACCTGTCACTAATTTCACCTGACCAGGCACCAATTTCAATTAATTCAAGGACTTTTTACTCAATATAATCTATTTCATCGGGTTCTGACTTTTTTCTCTTGTGTTCGTCCCACACATTGATACAGGCAGAACAACTTAAGGTAGCATTGCAACTTTGAGCATTCTCTGGTGACACAATTAATTAGATCATTTTGATAAGATGTCTTTTTTAAATCCAGACATATTTATAAGTAATAAATTAGGAATTGACATTTGCTCTCATACTGTTTGAAGTAAAAAGTATTACTGATTTGAAAGTAAGTTTATGAAATTTTAGAATTTGATTATTCTTTATGAAAGCTTTCTTGATGGATTACAGAGTAGACCTTAGGTTTTTCCTCTTGAGTGAAACCTCACATGGTCTCCTATGACTTACTATTCTCTGATAGAACATGCTCATGCACACTCAATGAGAAAGGTCTGCTGTATAATGAATTACTCCTAAATTTTGTGCAGTTTTGCATATGAGAAGATATAGGAAGGAAACATTAGCCCACTTCTTCATAAAAATTTGTAAGTTGTAAACACTGCTGAAGGAGAAGGAGGAGATCAATTTGAAAGAGAAAAAATGTATATTTATCTTGCCAGTTTTCAGAATTCAGAAAAATCATTCCAATTTGTTTCAGTGGTAACAGCAGGCAAATCTATAAAATGTTTTTAGCCTTATGCAAGTATGCAGGGAATTTCATTTAACAATTTAAAAGCAATGGGCAGACAAGAGGCATGATATCTAAGAATGTATTTACAGCATGTGTGATAAATGAACAGAAGTACAGCATGTGTGATAAATGAACAGAAGTACAGCATGTGTGATAAATGAACAGAAGTACTGCATGTGTGATAAATGAACAGAAGTACAGCATGTGTGATAAATGAATAGAACTATGTTGCTCAGAGTGAATTATAAGAATTAGCGAAAAGTTATGCAATCATAAGTTGTTTAGTTCATTGAAACCTCTCTAGATCAAAACCTTGGTAAAACAGAATCCTTCTGAAAATGAAATATTTTTCATGTCAATTTTCTCTTTTTTTTTTTTTTAAGAAATAAAATCTTGATAAATTAATAACTTCTTGACACAACATGTTTGGTACTGTTGAATTTCAGATTTGAGGGGTTACTCTATATAAAAGACTAGTTTCAAGTGTACTTACACAAGCAGCCATACAATAAAATCTAAATTATTACATTATCTCATTTCCTGTATATTGGATTCTGTACATTATTTCCAAATCTCTTTTCAAGCTGATCTACGATCTGAAGTGTGCCAACCCTAATGCCAGGATTAGCGTCAAATTGGTGTCAGAAGTAGGAGTGGGAGTCGTTGCCTCTGGTGTAGCCAAGGTTTGAATTGTCTTAAACTTTTCATGCTTATCATCTAATATACTTCTAATTGGTATTTTTATACCAAACCATATGTTTTAGTGGTAAATATTGTTATCTCATCCTATTAGTCTGTCCACCATGTCATTTTTTTGTGATGGGTGTATTTGTTTCATTAGATATGATGTCCATTTGTAATACATAGGGATATGCCCACAGCCATGCAAACTAAATGCTCTTAGGCTTGTTTTAGCAACAGATATGCTTAACAATTACTTGTTTACCAAGGTGGATGTCATATGAGAGTGGTCAAGTGTCTCAGATTGTCCAGTATTTTGATTTTGACCATGATCGGTACAAACCTCACACTATTCCAGTGAAATCCCTCCTTGCTACGAACAATTAAAATTACAGGATGGACAGAATGTGAAATGGGGAACACCACTTCAAGTTCTTCTCAAGATGAAGTCATCATGGACTACTGATGACAAAACAGAAAATAATGTCATGTACATTCAAAAGGATTCACTCGACACTTTTAGACAGAATGGGACAGACACTAACCTTCCAACCTGTCAGTGTTGTTTGTTGTTTTGGAGTATCTCCAGAACAAGTTCATTGCTCCTCTATTCAAGTGTCAGCTGATCTGTGCCCTCTAAACCAAATGATTAGAATTAATGAGGCATCATCTATATAGCTTGTGACAGACATCCGACTGCATAAAGAGAAATAGTTTTATCTGTCTTTAACCTTTTCGCAACTGAGTGAAACACTAAGCTACTGATGTTCATCTTTCCAATCCAGAATTTGAAAACCTGGGTAGTGAGGACTATTTCTCTGAACTGGACCCATATTGATTCATACACTTTCCCCAAACCTTACTTATTCCCAGAGTTTATTTTTTTTTAAAAAGCTCGGAAACCAAGCGAATTGGAGTGACATATATCACTTCTTACAGGTGGAAACAAAACACATAAATGGATGGTCCATTGAACTTAGCAAATTGGAAATTCCCAGAAAATTGTGCCTATTTAAAGAATCGTGAATGGTGAACTTGGAAAAACTAGTTCACATCAAACATGCCTTTAGAAGGAAGCAGTGATTAGTTCAAGTGGTTGACAAATTTCTTGGCCTGAGGAATGGTGGAGAATTTTCTTCCAGTGGTGTATTAGGAAATTCATTTATCATTTTAAGTCAATCATACCACAGACAGCTAACTTCCCCGTTTGGCTGTTTGAGGGGTAAAAAGTAATTTTTGATCCCTATCACATTAATTCATTCCATAATCTTGGATGCATTTCAGCATTTTGAAAGGAGGTATATAGGCCAAAATGAAGACTGCTACAAAATCTTTTTGCGGTCTTTAAATGTCATGAACCTATTTCAGGTTCATTTTAAAAGAAATTTAATGTAATTATTAATTTATTTTATGCATCATACTATATCCAGTTTTTCATAGCTGAAAAAAGTTTAAAGAATTTTTTGAATTAAAAAGATACATGCATATTCTAAGTATCAATGTGGCTGACATGCCAGTTTACAACTAGCAGTTATTTTGTTTAATTAAAGGGGATTTGTAATGGGATGAAAAATCATTGACAATATTGCCCTTCTGATAATTTACTATTTTGGTTTATGGTGTATTTATTTTCATCAGTATAACCTTCATTTGTAAAGATGCGATGATTAATGAAGATGATAATGGTGGTGATTTTGGGCGGGTGTTTTGGAGAGTTATCCTTACCATCATTGTGCCACTTTCAGGGCAAGGCTGAGCATATTACTATATCAGGGCATGATGGAGGTACCGGAGCCAGTAGCTGGACGGGTATAAAAGGAGCTGGGTTGCCATGGGAACTTGGCATTGCTGAAACACATCAGGTCCTTGTCATGAATGACCTTAGGTCAAGAGTTGTGCTGCAAGCAGATGGACAAATGAGATCAGGTAAGTTAAAACAGTCAATACTGTGAATTCACTAGTTTTTAATGGGGTTCAATTTCATGGATTTTATGGTTTTTGCAGTCTGTTAATTTATAGACCTTTACTTTTATGAGTTTAAAGCAAGGAACTCCATCCTAAGTAAATGAATTTATGTAAAATTGGAAATGTTATTGCAAATAGGATGTTACTTATAAGTTGAGTCTATTTGTAAACTATACTGATCTAGATCTGCCATATCACAGCGCACTGGCCGTTCTGGGTCCTTGTAGTTTGTTAGGAGTAATCAATAGAACAAATAACATATACTTTGTTTTTAGTCAGCTTACAAGTGAGCATATATGGTAAATTGCTTTTTCTTGGTCAAAAATTATGTTTTTTTAAAAATATTAGATACAAATGCAAAAGTCAGAAATAGCATTTTTTCTTAATATAATTTATACATCAAGGTATCGTTATTCTGTTTTGAATTGGTACTTTTATTGCTGCTATTCTGTAAAATCAGTAATTAAAATAACATTTTGAAATGGTGATTACAGCACAGCTATGCTGTAAAATCCATAATTAACATACCATTTTGAAATGGTTCTTACAGTACAGCTGTGCTGTAAAATCCATAATTAACATACCATTTTGAAATGGTGCTTACAGTACAGCTGTGACGTTAAATCCTAAATTACCCAACCAACTGTTCTGAAGAAACTGAACAGTGTCTGCATATTTTCTCTTACAATAAATTTCTTCTAACTGAAGGGAGTGACTTGGGAGAGAAATGTTACTATGTAACAGTTGCTTTCTAATTTAGCAATATACAGATTTGTAATGTTACATGAGATTTACTATTTATGTTTTCACATTAACATTTGGTCATTTGTAACAGGACGGGATGTAGTGATAGCAGCCCTTTTAGGAGCAGATGAAGTTGGTTTCAGCACAGCTCCATTGATAGCTTTGGGTTGTACTATGATGAGAAAATGTCACCTCAATACCTGTCCAGTTGGCATAGCAACACAGGTAAGAATGTATTAAATAGGAATTGTGAAGCCAGTCATGTTTTTGTAACTGCTGTTATGTTATGTATCTCTCCATCCTGTACATTGTGAATTTTGTTTTGCATAAATTTGGTATGGAGGTTTTATGGTCAGATAAGCCATGTCAAGGTTGGTTTTCATCTTTTTCTGTTAACATTTGATAAATATGGCCTTTTAATTCATTGTAGTTTTCATCTTTTTCTGTTAACATTTGATAAATATGGCCTTTTAATTCATTGTAGTTTTCATCTTTTTCTGTTAAAATTTGATAAATATGGCCTTTTAATTTATTGTAGTTTTCATCTTTTTCTGTTAAAATTTGATAAATATGGCCTTTTAATTCATTGTAGTTTTTGTCTTTTTCTGTTAAAATTTTTTGGCCTTTTCTTTAATTGTTGTTTTCATATTTTATGTAAAAATTTAATGTAATGTGGCCTTTTCTTTTAATTATAGTATATTGGTGGAGGCATCCTTATTTGTTGAACAGTTTTTAGTTTTGTACATCATCCATATTAATTTACGAAAGGTGCATGAATTGTACTAATCAGTAATGACAGCTGCTATCTGAACATTCTAATGTTGAATGTCAAGGTTACAATTAATGTATGCTTTAGCCTTTTTGGAAAAGCATTTATGTCTGGTGTTTTTTGGGTGTAGTGTTGGGGGAACCAGTCCCAAAATTAGTCATTACACAAACCCCTTGAAAAAATTCCATTCCCTGGCAGAGTTATGGTCAAAAACGTCATTTTCAGACTTAGAAAATTTACACGGGTGGCTCCACATTTTTAAGAATATGATCATCTTGAGAGTATTTTTGGCTGATTCTAAAAATTTCATACAACTTTGATGAAGGACTGTGAAGTTAAAAGAGAAAGAAGTTATACATCTTCTGAAGTAAAATTGACTAAGTTGTAAGATACTGAAACACTACACCTTATAGTCAGACAAGCTTTGTATCTGTGACACTGTCGTGTAATAATAAATGAAGCATTTAATGATAAATCAAATAAGTAATGTAACAAACAGAACCTGGTGTGGAAGTGGACATCAGTATCAGTCCACTGCAGTGTTGAATAAACATTTCATGAAGTTGAAATGTTTGCTTTAATTGGAATACTCTCATTGCAAGGTTATTATTTTAGCTGAATATTATGTTGGAAATTTTTCTGTTGTTCTGAAAAAGTTTTAATTTGCATGTCTGATTGCTTTAGTGTGCATTATCTTTTATAAACTATTACTGGAATTATTTTATTAATATACGAATTATATCATTCATTCACTAGTTTTTATCATGATGTAAATATCTTGTATAGGACCCAGAGCTGAGGAAGAAGTTTGCTGGGAAACCAGAGCACGTCATAAACTACCTCTTCTTTGTGGCTGAGGAGGTGAGTAAAGTGAAACTTGTAAAAGTTAACAGAAATGTGTATGTTATATGCCAAGTTGGATACAAATAACATATTGATGGAATTCTTATTCAATTTTGTATTTGACAGAGGTTTTACCCCCGTGCAAGACAGATTCATGCACTGAAGTAGCCTGTTTACATAATTTCTGAAGGGTTCCAAATGAATGGATTGATCAAAATCAAATATAGTATTGTTTGTAATAAATATGTTGTTTACATTTAAATTTCAATGTCTTTGAGCAATATGTAATGAGGATATCACAATATTTATTTATATTCTGAAGACATGCCATGTACAAATGAAGTTGATGTACCATATGATACGAGCACTATTGCTAAAAACAGAAAATATTTAAATTATTTCTTGCAAATTGTTCAACAGAATTTGATCAAATTGAAACAAAACATTCTGACATGTAAAACATGACAAAAAATGCCAATATCCCTTCAGATTAAGCAAATCATGCCAGTAAATCATAAAATATAACGAATTTTGCCAATCTGCCATCAGGTAATAAATTATGCCAATTTACAATCAGATAATAAATTATGCCAATCAGATATAAATTATGCCAATCTACCATTAGATAATCAATTATGCCAATCAGATATAAATTATGCCAATCAGATATAAATTATGCCATCAGATAATAAATTATGCCAATCAGATATAAATTATGCCAATCTACAATTAGATAATAAATTATGCCAATCAGATATAAATTATGCCATCAGATAACAAATTATGCCAATATACCATCAAATAATAATTATGCCAATATGCCATCAGATATAACAAATTATGCCAATATGTCATCAGATATAACAAATTATGAGAGTATAGAATCAAATATAACATTATGCCAGTATGCCATAAATAAAAAAATTAAGCCAATCTGCCATCAAATATAGTAAATTATGCCAGTTTGCCATAAAATATAACAGATTATGCCAATATGCTATCAGATATATCAGATTATGTCAGTATGCTATAAGATATAACAAATATCAATCAGCAAATATAACAAATTATGCAAGTATGCCATCAAATGTAAGAGGTTATGCTATTTATTGTACCATCAGATATAACAGATTATGCCAATATGCCATACAATATAACATGATTCCACTATGCCATCAACTGCAACAGATTATGCCAATTTAACATCAACTATAAGATGATATGCAGCTATGCCCTCAAATATGACACATGCCAATTTCCAATAAAATAAACATTATGCCAATGTCATCAAATATAACAGATTATGCCAGTATGCCATTAAGTATAACATTATACCAGTGTGCCTTCAAATATAGCAAATTATGCCAATATACCATAAAAATGACCACTGTTACAAAAAAAGAGACACCTTTAAATTACTAATTTACAACCACTCAGTGGAATTTGACCCAATCTGACAGATGACAGCATATTTGCATAAAGGTCTTTAGTTTTTAAATGACCCCCTCCCTCTGAAAAGCCAATTAACTAATAATGTTGTCTCATAAACCACTAAAAATAGAATTAATCAAATTTAACATAAATAATTCTGTCATGAAGGGTATTCAAATTTTAAGTAGTAACACAGATTTGTCATCAAATTTTAAAAATAGAAACATTTTAAAATAACATTCTCCCAAAAACCACTTAACATAGTTCATCTCATGCAAATTATTTAGAAAGCACCCTTTCGTAAATTCCTTTCAGATTTAAACACGTTATGATGATTCACTTACAATTATGACGTCTTTACTGAAACATTTTCCATAAAATGTTTTTGGCATGTTTAAGGGCAATAAACGTTTTCACAAAATATAGTTGCTACACTTTGCAGCAAACTCAGGACCATAGAATTGAGCTGATGTGTGATCCTTATGTTCTAAGTAATGAAGACAACCCTTTCATGTTCTGTGATGAATCTGGTGATGATGATCTTGCTGAGATGTTCCTTTTGCTTTGACTTTGTTGATACTGTGATTTACGAAAACGAACTAACTTATTTTTTGGACTTTGTGTTTGACTTGTTTTTACTTTTGCAAATTTATTCAGATAATTATGATCTTCCATTAAATATGGGAGCCAATCCTAACAATTAGGAACCTGTACAAAAAACTTGATGTATAAAAAAAAAAACCATCCAAAACTGACCAGCTGTGACAGAAGCATTTTGCCCAAAGGCCTTTCAATAATGGACAGATAAATGATTGATGTGCAATCAGATGTTGATGAAATACAAAACTAGAAAAATTTTAAACTGTTGTTTTTCATATCATATTGAATTGGCAGCATAACAAGCCCTTTGAAGCCTTTGTCCATTGTTTTCTCTGTATTGATAGGATTGATTGGATTCATTGTGTTTCTGCATGTATATTGACCACCATATTCAAGGGTTTTGTTATTTTCCTCTGTTACAGATCAGAGAAATAATGTCCAGTCTTGGCATAAGAAAGTTCCAGGATCTGATAGGACGGACAGACAAGCTACGGTTCTACCCAGACCCAGATAACCCTAAAGCCAAACTGTTGGACTATACCTCCATATTGAGAAATGCTCTGGATCTGCGGCCTAACACAAACATTGTTGGTGGCAGTGTGGCACAAATGTTTGAACTAGAAAAGAGGCTGGTATGTTAAATATGGTGTTTATTCATTCCAAATCAGAAATAATTGACTACAAGGAAATTTAAGATGACAGGTAAAAAAAAGCAATGTTTTCCTCTCAAAATTGTATTTCCTTGATTTGTCTCCCTTGCATACCATCATGCACAGAAAGTGCTGTAATTTGTTAAGCAAGGAAAACAGTTTAAACATGAAACAACATGATAAAGGAAAGGTTCCCCAACTCATCAAGCCTAAACAGATAATAATTGTTTTTAGCTCAGTGAATTTTCATGTAGATCAATTTTATAATAATTTTTTATTTTAAAAAAATCACTGAGCACTGAGATAATTTTCCTAGCATTATCTTCATTGAGTATAACTAAGTATAATTGTGTACTAAGGATAATTAAATATAATTATATAATTGTATACTGGGGATAATTAAGTATAATTGTATTGCAGATAATTAGGTATAATTGTGTACTGAGTATAATTATGTATAATCTAGTATTGAGCTTATAATAATTTTCTCTGCAGGATAATATATTGCTGGAGAAGGCCTGTGATGTTATTGAGGGCCGACAGAAACAGGTGGATATCCATATGACAATCACCAATGAGGATCGCACATTTGGTGCCACCCTCAGTTACTACATCTCATTGTAAGCAGCTAGTCCCATTTAATTGTTGTCTTGCCCATAACACTTCATTTCTAAGAGTAGATGTTATAGAGATGAGACATTGCAGTGAATATTGTCAATCATTTGTTAAGGTATGGCATCCAGTGAACATATTGCCACTCATTTGTTTCAGTATGGAAGGCAGTGAACATATTGCCACTCATTTGTTTCAGTATGGAGGGCAGTGAACATATTGCCACTCATTTGTTTCGGTATGGAAGGCAGTGAACAATTTCTTACTTGGACTGTCAGTGACAAGTTAGTTATGATCTGGTAACTTTTGTGATTTCTGTAAATTCAAAATTTGTATGAAACAAATTGACACTAAACTTAGTTTGTAATTATGTTTGCAGCTAACATGATTATTTTCATTAGTTTGTTTCTCACTGAATATTCAAAAAATGTTTTATTTATGAACATTTTTCTGTTTTTATATAGTGTGGTGCTCTTCTAGGTGGCCAGGTTAACCCATTTTAATATTTCAGTGATTTTTCTTCTATTATAAAATATTTATTCTATTACCATCCAGGAAAACCAATGAAGCAGGCTTGCCAGATAACAGCATCCGCATCCATTTGACTGGGGCAGGTGGTCAAAGTTTCTGTGCCTTCCTGGCAAAGGGGGTCCATGTTTTCCTGGAAGGGGATGCTAATGACTATGTTGGAAAGGTATATTGTGATGTGATCTTTATACAACAGTCCTACACTATAGTTTGATTTGATATGCAATGGGATATTTATACAACAGTCCTACACTATACTTTGATTTGATATGCAAGGGGATATTTATACAACAGTCCTACACTATAGTTTGATTTGATATGCAATGGGATATTTATATAACAGTCCTACACTATACTTTGATTTGATATGCAAGGGGATATTTATATAACAGTCCAACACTATACTTTGATTTGATATGCAATGGGATATTTATATAACAGTCCTACACTATAGTTTAATTTGATATGCAATGGGATATTTATACAACAGTCCTACACTATAGTTTAATTTGATATGCAATGGGATATTTATACAACAGTCCTTCACTATACTTTGATTTGATATGCAAGGGAATATTTATACAACAGTCCTACACTATACTTTGATTTGATATGCAAAGGGATATTTATATAACAGTCCTACACTATACTTTGATTTGAGATGCAATGAGATATTTATACAACAGTCCTACACTATAGTTTGATTTGATATGCAAGGGATATTTATACAACAGTCCTACACTATAATTTGATTTGATATGCAATGGTATATTTATACAACAGTCCTACACTATACTTTGATTTGAGATGCAATGGGATATTTATACAACAGTCCTACACTTTACTTTGGTTTGATATGCGAAAAGGATATTTATACAACAGTCCTACACTTTACTTTGATTTGATATGCAAAAAGGATATTTAAACAACAGTCCTACACTTTACTTTGATTTGATTTGCAAAAAGGATATTTAAACAACAGTCCTACACTTTACTTTGATTTGATATGCAATGGGATATTTATACAACAGTCCTACACTTTACTTTGATTTGATATGCAAGGGATATTTATACAACAGTCCTACACTTTACTTTGATTTGATATGCAATGGGATATTTATACAGCAGTCCTACACTTTACTTTGATTTGATATCCAATGGGATATTTATACAACAGTCCTACACTTTACTTTGGGTTAATAAAGTGCATGATAGCACTGCAACACTGTGAACGTTTATATTGAGCCTGAGGTAAGTAGAATAAAATACTTTCTTTGGTAGCCAGTCAAGGTTGAGCTGATGGTGGGAGTCAAACCCATGCTCTTCTAGTCATGAATCAATTGCCTGAACTGCTGAGGCATATCTTTTATTCGGTCATTTATGATAAAAAGAACTATATAGGCTCCTTAGATTCATTGATAAAATTTTAATTTGATCATTCATAATTTAATATGATTAGAATTTTTACACCAGTTTAATGTGAAATATATGGTACACCTTAATCAGGTGAGGTACATGACATGCAGGTTAAAACACAAACATTTTCCAAAAAATTAAAGTCTGTAGTTGTTTAATGATTTGCCAAGACTACATGGGTGATGATAAACATAATATGATATATAAATAATAGATAGTTACCTATAATTACCAACTACTACAAACAGCGTGATTGTGATTTGAATGACCATAATCCATGATAAACAAAATAGTTACTAAACAAACCAAGCTAGAGGAAATAGGGAAAAAGTAATGTTAAGATGAAAGTGTATTTTTCAACAAGTCCAAAGAAGCATTATCAATAATATCATATCATCTGTCTCATGTATTTCACATACCTTCCACTTTTCCAGATAGTGCTTTCTTTGAGGTTCAGCAAGTGAGTTTTAAGGTCCCAAGTTGAAAGCAGGGATGTTCAGTGCATGTGATAAAAAAGCAATGTAGTCAACTGAGAATAAGCTATATTTTCATGTGAATGATAGGAAATTCAAATCTGAATACAAAATTAATTTGTATGTCAAACTACTAAATGAATTTACAACGAAAGAAATAGCTGGTAAACTTAGCATTGTCAAATATTAGTGTCAACCACATACACATTGCAAACACTAACATGATCACAACCACACTGACATCAAATAAAAATATCCATCAAGTTTCTGTGTTTAAATTCAATTGTATTGCAAAATATTTGCTTAATTAGATTCAGACTTTACTGCTAATAGTTCAGTAGGTGCTATGCTGGTGATGCAAGTGTAATTAGTGTCCTTTCACTGCACTCACTAGAGACTATTGTTGTCCAAACATCCCAGATGGGTTCTCAGCACAAATTCTGATTAGGACTGAGTTGTTTATGACAACTGAAACATTAGCATCTGATAACAGTCTTTCCATGAGATCTGATCGTCTTTACAGAAAAATGAATAGATACCACTTTTGGAACTGACCATTTCATTGGGAGTGGGGGAGGACATAATATTTTCAGAATTAGTGGGGTCGTTACAGGTATTGAAGCAGTAGTAAATGCCTCTGTCAAGTTCAGGTCTTAATGCTTTATAAATACAAATCAACTTTGCAAACATGAGTCTGTGCTTGTTATTTTCTTCTGTCATTCTAGTTCATGGCTAAAATCAACCTCACAAGCATAGGTCAGTAAAATAGTTAATATTTTAATAAGATTAAAGTTACAAATAATAATAAAGAAAATTATTCTGATTGTTCATTTTAGTGTGTTGTACATACTATTTAGGTGATCTCCTAGTTCGATGGAAATTGCATTGTTCAGAATGAGGAATGTCAATATGACACTTGCAAAGAATTAAATTTTCCCCTATTCTTCTGTGCTTGATAAACTCGATCAACCTTGAGTTCTAAAAAAAATTCTACTGAGTTTTGCTTGCTTTGTTGATAGCAATTTGCTTTCTGAATCACACATGTAAAAACTGAATTACACTGAAACACTCTATGGAGTAAAAATCTGACTTCAGATAAATGTTTTAGCTGATCACAAACTTGATTAAAGTTGGCTTCAATATTCACATTCAGTGCAGTGATGTATAATAACAGCTGTTCTTCAGCTTGTCTTTTTAATGAATTTAACTTAAGATTAATTGGGTTGTTATATTTTGTGTACTTTATTTATGCAAATTAGCTAAATAGACTCTCCAACAAAATGATTTGAAACAATTTATTACCCTAGATTTTGTCAGCCAATTAAGAAATCTTAGAAATGTGATAGTTTTAATTGCGTCTATACCGGCCTTATGCCTTGATGATAGGTTTAGTTGAATTTTGAGCAGGACTATTTACTGTCCATGCATATTACTTATTTATTACAGGCAGATATCCCAGTGATCAAGAAATATATTGAATTTTTGTGTTGTTAAAACTTGTTATCCCAGTGATCAAGAAATATATGAAATTTTTGTGTTGTTAAAACATGTTATCCCAGTGATCAAGAAATATATGGAATTTTTGTGTTGTTAAAACATGTTATCCCAGTGATCAAGAAATATATGGAATTTTTGTGTTGTTAAAAAGTGTTATCCCAGTGATCAAGAAATATATGGAATTTTTGTGTTGTTAAAACATGTTATCCCAGTGATCAAGAAATATATGGAATTTTTGTGTTGTTAAAAAGTGTTATCCCAGTGATCAAGAAATATATGGAATTTTTGTGTTGTTAAAAAGTGTTATCCCAGTGATCAAGAAATATATGCTGTCGAACACACATTCAAATGACTGATGATGGGATTGGCCATTAAATGCAGTTGACAAACTTTGATTAATGGCAGGATCAGCCATTGAATGCAGAAACCATATCACGCATACAGATGGGATCAGGGCTGAATGAGCAAATTTGTGAGTCATTTTGAGATAGAGTTTACATCAGAAGAATTGTTTTGGCGTATACTTGGTCCTAAATGAAAATAGTGTAAACTTATCCCTAATTTGAAAATAATATTTAAACTCCCTCCAAATGGATGGCTGTGTCAAAAATAGGGTTTGTATCAATGTACGTTTTACAATACCTAGTCGACCTTAATGAAAACGATGCTCTGCTTCATTCCAATATGTCAGCTACAATGGCTGTTGTGAAAATCTTGCTTTCTTTACTCTCCCTGACATGGCATTTTCGCCAAAGACTTGTATGATATTTAGCCTCAATGAAAATGGTACCAATGTGGCATCCAGTATATGAACCACAGCAGCTAGTTTGAAAATTTTATTATTACTGAAGAATATTAGAGAATGTGTCAGCATTCATCAGTTAAAAGGAAAATCTTGAATTTGATTCTGTTTGCATAGTAAAACATTCGTTCTTTCAAGGAACTTGGTTTTAGCAATGTAGGTACATTTGTAGTCGAAATTTGTCCATAATCCTCTTTGTTTGAACTAAACAAAATGTATTGCATAGTTTTTGTAGTTGAAATTTGTCCATATTCCTCTTTGTTTAAACTAAATAAAATGTATTGCATAGTTGATTAATGGAGCTTTTTTCCCCAGGGTTTGTCAGGTGGAGAGGTAGTCATCTATCCACCCAAAGACATGCCACCCGAATTTCAGTCCGAGAGCAACATTATTGTGGGTAATGTGGTGCTATATGGTGCAACATCTGGCAAGGCTTTCTTCAGAGGTCAGACAGCTGAGAGATTTTGCGTTAGAAATTCAGGGGCTATAGCAGTTTGTGAGGTAGGTATGGTAGCATTAAGGTCCTTAAGGATGAAAATATCAAAATATGATTTGTAGCTCACCTGTCCTAATAACACATCCATGTGATCTTATGGCATGACCATGTATCATTTGTGCATTATGCATCCATCAACATTTATAATTTTAAATTTGACAACAATTACTGGGCCAATTTTGACCACATTTGCCAGAGAGAATTTTGGCCTCAGGGGTTTTCAAATTTATACTAACAACACTAATCTGCTTATAAATATGACCATCAGTAATAAAAATGGATTGTTTTAAAATTAAAAACATGATCTTTAGTCAAAATGTGCAGAATGGAATCTAGTCAAATTTGACAGAAATCATTCAGGCTGGAAGACTTTGCTAGATTGAAAAATGATGCCAATCCACCTTCAAAAATGGAAAAGCCACCATTACTAAAAATTGTAAAAGCCTTTAAATGAATACATCTCTAAAACGGATATTTATAAATTAACTAAACCTAATAATAAGCATCATGAAATGATGACTTTAACAATTTTACAAATGATGTTGATTTGCCATCAAATATGGCCATTGTTACTAAATATTTTGAAAAGGCTTTTTACAAACAATTCAATAGAAATGTGACCAAATATTTAACAGCAGCATACTGACATAGAATTTTCAAGTGTGTACAGTTTATGCTTATTTGCCATCAAATATTGCCACTGTTACATTAACTGAAAAAAACTTATTTACTTCATTTTCAAAACCACTGAACATATATTGATAAGATTAAAAAACAAACTGAAATTACAAACAAAAAATAATAAAAAAATAATTAAGATAAGGAAATATTGTGAAATCTTAAGTCTGTTTTTGCAGTAAAAATTGGTGAGTTTTAGAGCAATCTTGAATTACATTATATCACACAGCGTCATTGCATCTGATTTTAAAAGGCAATTTATTCCAGGTAAATGGGCCCTAGCTTGCAAAAGAACTGTCTGTAGGATTGGTTTTGATAGATGGAATAGTAAGAATATGAGTTTCAGAAGAGTTGCACAAGTATCTGGAAAGTGTAAGAACATGAGTGAAATATGATAAGTATTTTGGACTGGATGCAGTCAACAAAATGCAGCATACAGGATATATTATGTTTGATTCTGGAATAGACTGGTAGCCAATGGAAGGTGCAAAGTAGGAGGGGGAGTACTCAATTCTTAAATGAACCCCAGTTAAAGGGAAAATATTTGAAAAACCTTGGAACATTTTTTGTGTCCTGGAAGACATAGTACAGAACAAGATAAACCTTATTACAATTGCAGGGCTGTGGTGACCATGGTTGTGAATACATGACTGAAGGAAGAGTTGTGGTTCTTGGGTTAACTGGTCGTAACTTTGCAGCAGGAATGTCAGGTGGTTTGGCCTACATTTACGACAAGTAAGGAACCTTTAATATTTTAAAATTATACAGATTAGTATTTGTGTTACATTTCATGGGACACAGTTTCAGTGCCAAACTGTTGCAGTAGGCTCTGGTTTAGTTTTTATTTTATAACATTTTAAAATTTGTATAGTACCGTGGAATGTATTTCATACCAAACAAAACATACTGCATACTCTTTGAAATATTAAAGATCAGATTGGTAAATAATTTTGAGAAGCAAATAAAAATAATTGACATGAACTGCCATTGGAACTTCTGTTGTAATTAAATATTCTTGTTGTCATTAGTGAGAGAAAGTTGATAGTCGTGTTTCAAATTTATTAACAAATCTTGATTACAATCATCAGTACAATCACATGGTTTTATCAGTAAAGTCATAAATATGGCTATTGTCAACACAGTCTGGATTAATGTGGTTCCACTATATTTCATATATGTGGTTATGATCAGTACAAATATATATGTCACTATTATGAATATAATCATATATGTGGTTATGATCAGTACAAATATATATGTGATTATTATGAATATAATCATAATGTGGTTATGATCAGTACAAATATATATATGATTATTATGAATATAATCATATATGTGGTTATTTTCAGTACAAATATATATGTGGTTATTATGAATATTATCATATATGTGGTTATGATCAGTACAAATATATATGTGATTATTATGAATATAATCATATATGTGGTTATTTTCAGTACAATTATACATGTGGTTATTATGAATATAATCATATATGTGGTTATGATCAGTACAATTATATATGTGATTATTATGAATATAATCATAATGTGGTTATGATCAGTACAAATATATATGTGATTATTATGAATATAATCATATATGTGGTTATTTTCATTACAAATATATATGTGGTTATTATGAATATAATCATATATGTGGTTATGATCAGTACAAATATATATGTGATTATTATGAATATAATCATATATGTAGTTATTTTCAGTACAATTATATATGTGGTTATTATGAATATAATCATATATGTGGTTATTATCAGTACAAATATATATGTGATTATTATGAATATAATCATATATGTGGTTATCATCAGTACAAATATATACGTGATTATTATGAATATAATCATGTGGTTAGTTGCAACTAACTGAATCAAATACTTCAGAAACATATGACTCAGCATGGATTCAGTGCAAAAAAGTAATGTAAAACTCAACCTAAGCAACAAGTTGAAAAATCAGCTAGAAACCTTTTATGTTGCCTTTAATGTTATTCCAAGCTTTTGATAAAATTCAAGCCACTTTATAAATTAACCTAATCTGATGTCAGAATAAACATGCTAAAAAAGAAAACTTTCTATATAGTTCATAATCTGTTAGCAATACTTGAAGATGTATCCTTTTCAAAAATACAGCAGTAGTTTGACAAGGTTCTCTTTTTGGCCCTATTCTATTTCTTCTATACAATAATGACCTACTTGAATACATTTATTCAGTAGTAGACTATTTGCAGACAATGTAGCCCTGTACCTCACTGTTGATATGAACTCATACTGTAACAGCCTTCAACAAGACATTGCCAGTGAATTATAAATATTCCATTTTCCTTTTTGATCATTTTGCAGTGGAACAAACACCAACAATTTGTTTTGTCTTACATAGCTACCTTCCTGAATATCAGCAGTTAACACTTACAGCCTATCATTTTATACCCCAAATGTTTATTGTATTTGTTTTTTTCTAATAGTTTGGCTGCACATACTTTACCTTTTTAGAGATTAATGCATTTTTTTTAAAAATATTTTTTTTTAATGTTTCTAGTTTCATGGTGTTTGGTGGGGATTTTTAAATATTTTTTTATAGTCATATCATTATATATGTTGTAAAGTGCTTAGAGCTTCTAAGGATTAGGTGCTATACAAAGTACTCATTATTATTATTATCATTATTATTATTATTATTATTATTATTATTATTATTATTATTATTATATAAATAAAGAAACCTGTGAATTGCAATATTTGCAGTGTAATTTCACAAACTTTTGTGAAGCTGTAAAATGATAATTAATCTCCTTGAAGAATGTATTTTGTTGTTGAACATTACTTGTTGAAACTGGCTTTTCTAATTCTGATCTGGATTGAATTCAGTACTTTTATTTTTTGGAAATTCGGCTCTCTTTGCCAAAAAAACATTCACAAAATTTGAAGCATATTTTACAATTATTGATATGTGACTCAAAATTTGTTTTATACTTCTTGTTCTCTTACAGACAAAAACTTTTCAACCAGAGATGTAACTCAGAATCTGTTGCCTTGGAAACCTTAGACCTTGAAGAGGATTTGACATTTGTGCATAACCTCATCAATGAGTTTAAAGAGAAAACTGGGTCACGAATTGCCCAGGAGATCCTTAGTAACTGGAGTGAAGAGAGAAAGCACTTTATTAAGGTTGGGTCTTGATAACGTAAAGAATCAATTTTGTCTTTTATACTTCTAAGGCTAGATGTTCACTTGGTCATACAATTGCTAAGATTAATTTTTGACATTGTTCCAGGATGAAGTATGACGACAACAGTTGAATTTGCCACAAATCATGGGTCTTTAGTTCACCTTGCAGTAAGGCCTAGTGAACTTATGGTGTGGGCCTGTGTCTGGCTTGTGTCATGCAACTTTCACATGACAACAGTTGCGATTTACCACTCCAAAATATGTAATACAAAAAACACTGGACATTTATCATCAAAATTGTTGAGGAGTTTGATCATGAGCAAGATCCATGCATATTAATGGGGTTAATTTGTATCTGATTGGCTGATTCTGGAGGTCATATTTTTGATCTGAATTAGATTAAACTTGGAATATATTCTTATATTATTTCACAAATGATTTTACAAATGAGAAAGATCCATGTATATTAATACAGTAATTTTGTATAATATTTACCAAGCTGTTACCACTCTGGAAGATTTGTTTCTGATCCAGTTTTGATCAAACTTGTAATGTGGCTTTATATTCTAACTCTTAGACATTGAAGTCATACTTTTGCACTGATCTTGATAAAACTTAAAAATACAGCTCTCAGTCATTATAAAACACTCCATTAAAACATGATTCCTGGTATAACATGGTACCACTATGGATCACAGGACCCAAATCATGTCAGTGTATAACAATATTCGTTGCAAGAAAACAGACATAGGCTTAGTCTTAGTGAAGATTAGCTGTACGAGTTTACATCATTATGTTCAGTATTGAGCAAAATTCATATTTATTGCTGAGGTTATCATATATTTAATTGGCTGTAGAACTAAGTACAGTAACTTGATCTGGGTGTTTATATCGAGTTTGAATATTAAAGGATATCAGATTCACATGATCATGTATCCTTTCACTATCAAGCAATGCATGATAAAAGCACCTAGATCAAGTAACTATCCTGATAATGTGTTTATTATATACCAAAAATAATTATTTCATTTTAAACAATAGTTTATTGGGGTTTTTATTGGTGTTCATTTACATTGATTCCATTGATCTACTTACATTGTACAATTTCTTCTAAATATTATGCAACTATTACATGACTAATGACATCATCCTTTACAGCATGGAATCTGAATTTATATCAGATTTGCTTCTGATAACAAGGTTTCAGATCATCCTCAGAAATAGAACTTTTATATTAAGTTGCATATTGATAGTTATATAATAATTTCTTTTATTATGCACCTACAATTGTGTAACCAATAATATTCTTTCATTTGTACCATGTGACTGGCTTTTTAGCCAATAATAATCTTTCATTTATACCATGTGACTGGCTTGTATAATTACATATTGTATATAATTTATGAATGTTATTCACATGCATCGACTGTATTGGATGCTACAAAATCCACATTGGATGCTGAACATCTCTATTGGATGCAAGGGTGGTTAATTTTGTAACCTTGAAAAAATTTAAATTTATGATTGACTTTCAAAGCAAACATCTCTGCTACAAATGAGACACTACAGTAAAAATTGCTTTTGGAGGAAAATATGAAAAAGGAAACATCCAATTATTTTTTAAGTATTCAGGAGATGATAGAAGAAAAACTGCTAACTGAAAATGTAGACTTTAATGAAATACATCCTTAAGAACTAAAAAAGCTGTGTTCCTTCTTTATCACGACCAGGAAAGAAAACTGACAGCCATACAAAGCAGTCATTAAAATCAATACAGAAAAAGTCTTGAAAGATGACTTTCCAGTAAAACTATGGCAGAAGCATACTTAGGAACAAGTTCTTTAGAAGTTTTAGAGAGTTCTGTATATAATGAGAATGTCATAAGAATGTGAAGTTTAATTAGAAAGCTAAACATTTTCAGTGGAAGAAAAAAGCATTTAAATCTTTTATAATATTTATTGCTGTGTTTGACTTTTTCAGTTAAAATAGATAGCACAATATTTTGTTAAAATATTTTTGTTTATAAAACAAAAATCAAAGGTTTGTGTAATTCTGTTGCACATTTAACATTACTCTTAATATTCATGGAAAGGTGTATCTCTTCAGTTACATTTGCTGTAATGTTGTACCTCAACAATGAGAATTCTTTCGTCTAGACACTTTTCTAAATTAAAAATTATATTCCACATCTAGTTGAATAAATGTTTAAGAATTTTTAATTTTTATTTTCAGAATATAAAATTAGTATTTAATCAATTTCATCACAGTGTATAGCATATGCCTTATCCTTGTTAATATGACATGGCTGACATGGCTGCATTTGTTTGTTTACAAAAAAGATATCTAGCTCCCATCTCCTTGACATGGTATAGTCATTAAAAAAGGTCTTGAAAGTGCAATAAAACCCCACCCACCAGTCATCAGAAATTTACTTTCAAAGTAAAATTATCAGTGATTGGTAACAATGAAATCTAAAATGATCTGTGATTGGTCAAAACAAAATCTCAAGTTCAAGATATTATGAATTCCAGTTCTGATCTGAGAGTCACACTTTCGAATATGCTTGTGTTCAAGATTTTGGGTTTGTCAGTCACAATCGATTTACTCTTTTAATGTTGCATTCATTTGCTGCAAGATGGAACAGCCTCATGCTCAGGCTAATAGTTTATGATGTTTGTAGTTTATACAGTGTCATATATGGGTATTATATACAGGCAAACAATGTAATTATATTTATACACACAAACATGATAGGTATATTATTACACACATGTAAACATGATTGGTATATTATTACACACACATAAACATGATTGGTATATTATTACACACAAGCAAACATGATAGGTATATTATTACACACACATAAACATGATTGGTATATTATTACACACAAGCAAACATGATTGGCATATTATTACACACACATAAACATGATTGTTATATTATTGTTGTAGTTTACCCAAGTCCATCTTAAATTTCAGGTGTTTCCACATGAATATAGACGAGCATTGGAGGAGATTGCAGCAGAAGAGGCAGCCAAGAAAGCAGCTGAAAACAAAATATCACTGGAGAATGCTGTCAATGGCCCACTGGAAAATGATGAAGATGAAAATGGAGAGACGTCTGAAGAAGAATACAAAGAAGATTCTATGTTAGCGATAGTAGATGAAGAAGAACAAAATGACGTGAGTCATCTGTTAAACTAATGTAAAGCTCAGTTTTTGTGCTATATATACTTGCTTATAAATCCGGGCCAATTGCAGACAACATAGACCATGATCTGTCATTACATAATGTATTTGCAGATCAGGCTCGGTGTTTTTTGTTTTACTTTTTAATCCTAACAAAACTGCATGGACACAGATTGGCAAGTTGAGTTATGCAATGACAGATCTGGGTCTGTGCATTTTGTACATGGATCTGATTTGTAAGTTACTATTCCAAATATGGTTTACTCTAGTCTTTCAACCGCTCCGGTGGCCTATTGGTTAGAGCTTCCGCCGTGGAAGTTGGAGGTCATGGGTTTGATCTCGGCTGGGTCATACAAAAAGACTTACAAAAATGGTACTAACAGCTGCCTCACTTGATGCTCAGCATTACGAGTTTAGTGCTAGGACTGGTTACCCTGGTGTCAGGATAATGTGACTGGGTGGGACATCATGCTACATGTCTGCAGCATGATACCCCAGTGCTAGACATCACTATAAACTGCCTCACTGCAGACATCGTAGCAATATGACTGATTTTTTTTTAAAGCTACGTTGAAAATCCTAAACAAGCAAAACTGTAAACTTACATTTTCCATATGCAAGTATCCCCACACTTTTTTAAAAAGTATACAGGATATCTTGATTGTCTCCATCCATCTGTTTATACTCCAGAACTGCTGGATGGAATTTTACTAAACTAGGTACATAGGCTGTCCATGTGATAACCATCAGTGAGAGTGCATAATTTTTGTGAATATTTGCAGTAGTCTTCTTGAAATATATTTGTACAAGGCACATAGGATATATGCCATAAATAATAAGTGAGTCCAGTTGCACCTCCCCCCCCCACCGATTCTCCATTACATAGATCAGGGTCTATGCAGTTGTTTTATAGTAGTCAGTAAAGCAAACAACATAGATCCGGAGTTGTTGGCACATTATCTAAAGGTAACTATATGTTGTCATTTGCAGTTGGACCCAATTTATACCATAATGGATTTTGGGTTACAATCCCAAGGTCACAGAAAAGTGGTGATGGAACATGTAATAGAAATATGAGAATTTTTCTTGTAGTGAGTGATGGAAGTTCAAGCTCAAGTTATGATTGCCTCATACTGAGTCATAGAGTTTAAGCTCAAGTTGTTTGCCTTGTAGTGAGTCATAGAAGTTTAAGCTCAAGTTATGTTTGCCTTATATTGAGTCATAGAAGTTTAAGCTCAAGTTATGTTTGCCTTGTAGCAAGTCATAGAAGTTTGAGCTCAAGTTAAGTTTGCCTTGTAGTGAGTCATAGAAGTTTGAGCTCAAGTTATGTTTGCCTTGTAGTAAGTCATAGAAGTTTGAGCTCAAGTTATGTTTGCCTTGTAGTGAGTCATAGAAATTCAGTCTCAGGTTATGTATGCCTTGTAGTGAGTCATAGAAATTTAAGCTCAAGCTATGTTTGCCTTGTAGTAAGTCATAGAAGTTTGAGCTCAAGTTATGTTTGCCTTGTAGTGAGTCATAGAAATTCAGTCTCAGGTTATGTTTGCCTTGTAGTGAGTCATAGAAATTTAAGCTCAAGCTATGTTTGCCTTGTAGTAAGTCATAGAAGTTTAAGCTCAAGTTATGTTTGCCTTGTAGTGAGTCATAGAAGTTCAGTCTCAGGTTATCTTTTCCTTGTAGTTAGTCATAGAAGTTCAAACTCAGGTTAATGTTTGCCTTGTAGTGAGTCATAGAGGTTTAAGCTCATGTTATGTTTGCTTTGCATCTTTTATTTGTAAGTTTTAGATATAAAGAAATGATAAGATCAGTCTATGTTACATTAAAAATGAGTTCAGCTTAGAATATTTTGGCTAATTAATTGTCCATTTGACTGTGAAACTATTTTTTGTTTTCATAGGTGAAGAAGGAGCCAAATATAGTTGACATAGAAGAAACCATTCCAGATGGAGTCATGGAACAAAAGAAACTGGATAAACTTAAGTCAGCATCTTGTATTTACTTTATTGCATGCTTTTATACAGCCAACATTTTTTTCTCCCAGATCAATTTGAAAATCTCAAAGCAAATGCCATGTTCATGCACACCCCCACTTTAAGGGAGAGAGTCATTTTGGTTTTGTTCACACCATTTATTGTCTGTTCATCACACTTTCTTGTCAGCAATCTGGTCAAGAAACTATTGATCCAGACCAGACCAAACTGGATATTTAGAAATATGTTTTAGGTCCCAAGATTAGGGTCTGGTGATTGGTATCATATTTGTAACTGTTTTGCCATTTAAATAAAACATAGCTTTTGGTGGGGTTGTGTGAAGTATTTTGTAAACATGATGAAAGAAAAATCAGCTTCGGTAGAGACATTAGATTAAATAGGCATGTTTGTATTGATATGTCGGTGACCTGATTTAATCTATCAGGTTATTACAGGAATGTTTTCCTTTTTTATTTTTTATTTGTGACATGACTATAAACATTTTTGTGACAGGACTATAAACTGACACACTGCATACATTGTAGCAATATGACTAAAATTTTAAAGCTATGTTAGAAACTTAAAAATCCCACACATATTGAAAACTGTTTTGACAGTAACTTTGTTAGGATGATAAAGGAAACTCCACTTAAGTTAGATTAATGAAAATTGGTAAGCTTATTTGTATTTGGTTGTATATAACTTCATTAAATTTTCAGTCAATTATAGCAATATTTCCATCATTTATACTTCTAAGTTTTTTGCCTCTTTGTAGAGACGTGAAGTTTGCTATGCACATTTGTATGAATATGCATAAAACTTGATTGGATTTTCATACCATTCTACAAATTTGAATTTTTTCAAAATTCTAAGTTTATTTGACTTATTTTATTTTCAGTATTTTACAAATACAAATTTAGTTTATTAGCACACTTTTTGATAATACTTAGTAACCATATGGTATGGCCATTTGTGTGTCATCTGTCAATTGCTATGTTCAATTTCTTCGTAAAGACAAGTAAACCAATTATAACTAAATTTTGTTTGACAGCATCGTGGCATGAAGGTCCTTTACATTTCTAGAAATTGCTCTAATCCATCATAAAATATGGGTACCACTTCTAAAAATAAACAAATTTTTAAAAGACTTTTCAAGAACTAAACATAAATATTTTTTTTACCTGATCTGACAAGAAGCTTCCTGTTATGAAGGCCATGAAAAATGTATACAAATGATGCTGATCTGTAATCAGATATGGACAATTTTATGAATAAATGCATCATGGTGAAATGCCAGTTTTTGCTGAAACCTAAAATAGATGCACTTGTGCAGTATTTCAATATGGTCATTTGGTCATTTTGAAGTGATCCTGAAAAATGGTATTTTCCTAATCAACACTTTTCCCTTGTATATTATGTTCCAATTGCAATTGCATATTATGCACCTGTTTAATGTTTTTAATCATGTTGCTGATGCTGCTCAGAAACTGTAATTCAAATATTTTATTGTAACCCACAGGTAAATTAAAATGTCATCATGAAAATTTTAAGTGCTCATTCTAAAGAAAATATTTCCATAACATGACAGTACCCAAGTCATGAACCAGAAATATGTTTATCAAGATGGTATGTTTCTCTGTCCAATTGTTTAAAGAAAAAAACAGACTAGTGACCCAAGAAAAATAACTGAACAATATAGACTGGTTATGGCAGAACAATAGATGATGCAGATGTTTCTATAATCTTATTTTAATCAGACTGTATAAGGTAGATCACTCAAGTGAATCAAGAAGCAAAATGTACTGATTTTTGTATTTGACAGTAAATGGCCCAGATATTTTTTTAATCTCATAATAATCAGTGTTTACAAGGGAAATCAATCTTTTAAAGTTTGTGTTTGACTGGTTACCTTCTTTACTGGTTGTTATACAACAGTTTTATCAATGCAAGAACAGATTGTCATTAATGGACTGAATATCAGACATACTATCCTAATTTACTGTTCAAATTTAATTTTTAATGTTCTCGCAACTTTCTAATGAAATAGAAAAATATATTTGAAGTTTCAGTTGTCTACAACTATTGCATGATTTGCTGTTACTTGGGGCCCCAGGAGGCCTAGTGGTCAAAAGCACTTACCTTTACCGATCATAGCCATAAGATCTTTATGCACATGGGTTCAAGTCTCAAGCTTGGCAATATGGGTATGTGAGAAAGCTTGCCTTTAGCTTCCTGTGGTCTTTGGTTCTTACCTGACTTTTCTTTGGGTTCTTCCTTTATTAGTTATACTGGTCATCATGTATAGCTTACAATGTGCTGAAAACAAATGGCATTAAGCCCCAAAACAGCCTTACTTGTCATGACTGTATAGTTATTATGGCATAATTATAATAACCATGTGGGTGTTGGCATTTAAAGCAAATGGTAATTATTGACATCTGAAGCTTTTTCTAACATTGCGTGAAAAAGGCTGAAGATATTCCAACTGTTGAATAACATATTTAAAATGGATGCATATTTAAAATCTGTCTTAGTGTAAAATTAAATATATTTTGTTTCATTTCTTGCAGAGGCTTTGTAAAATACAAGAGAGCAACATATCAATATCGTGATGTAGCAATACGTCAGAAAGACTGGAAGGAAATTTACAACCATCGCATAGTTAAGGATGGACTGAGGATGCAGGCAGCACGATGTATGGACTGTGGTGTACCATTCTGTCAGTCAGACCATGGTTGTCCTCTTGGCAACATCATACCAAAATGGAATGATCTTGTTTTCCATGTGAGTGTTTCTCATCATACCGAAATGGAATGATCTTGTTTTCCATGTGAGTGTTTTTCATCATACCGAAATGGAATGATCTTGTTTTCCATGTGAGTGTCTCTCATCATACCTAAATGGCATGATCATGTTTTCCATGTGAGTGTCTCATCATACCTAAATGGCATGATCTTGTTTTCTATGTGATTGTGTCTCATCATACTAAATGGCATGATCTTGTTTTCCATGTGAGTGTCTCATCATACCTAAATGGCATGATCTTGTTTTTCCGTGTGAGTGTCTCATCATACCTAAATGGCATGATCTTGTTTTCCATGTGAGTGTCTCATCATACCTAAATGGCATGATCTTGTTTTTCCGTGTGAGTGTCTCATCATACCTAAATGGCATGATCTTGTTTTTCCATGTGAGTGTCTCATCATACTAAATGGCATGATCTTGTTTTCCATGTGAGTGTCTCATCATACCTAAATGGCATGATCTTGTTTTTCCGTGTGAGTGTTTTTCATCATACCTAAATGGCATGATCATGTTTTCCATGTGAGTGTCTCATCATACCTAAATGGCATGATCTTGTTTTCTATGTGAATGTGTCTCATCATACTAAATGGCATGATCATGTTTTCCATGTGAGTGTCTCATCATACCTAAATGGCATGATCTTGTTTTCTATGTGATTGTGTCTCATCATACTAAATGGCATGATCTTGTTTTCCATGTGAGTGTCTCATCATACCTAAATGGCATGATCTTGTTTTTCCGTGTGAGTCTCTCATCATACCTAAATGGAATGGTCTTGTTTCCCATGTGTCTCTCATCATACCCAAGTGGCATGATCTTGTTTTCCATGTGAGTGTCTTTCATTGTACCTAAATGGCATGATCTTGTTTTCCATATGAGTGTCTCCCAACATACCTAAATTGCATGATCTTGTTTTCCATGTGAGTGTCTCTTATCATACCTAAATGGAATGATCTTGTTTTACAGGGAATCGTACAACAATTTCTGTACTTTTCAATTCAATATAAACGGACAATAGTGTCAGAACTAGGGCACAAGAGATGGCATTTTTGTTGACTTGCCTTTTATCAGCAGACAACAAGCTCAGTTTTGGGACTTGAAGTGATTTATCCGTAGATCAGTGGCATACTCTCTGTTCTCAATGATGAAGAATAACTGGTATTTTTTAATATTATACACTTTTGTATAATTAGCTATATTGTCCTGTTGGCCCTGAAAACTGAGAATAGCAGAGTGAAGGGACACAACCCAAATTTTTATCTCAAGAGGATATGGTTACACTCGGGATGATTATATCCCCTTTATATATTTTTTCACAGCTTCAGTGTGGAGTCATTGTAATACAATTTAAATATTTCAATCAAATTTTTGAACTACATATTTTAAATATGAATTTTTAGTTTAATGAGAATAATGAAGAAATAAGAGGAATTTTTGTGTATTGTGATCACAAAATAGAACATGATTGTAATTATTTCACAATTTTAAATATATTTTATTATTCGAGACCTAATAGCCACCTGTATTCATAAGGCTTCCTAAGTCAAAGTCAAAAGTGAATCTGAAGAAAGAGTTGGTTAATACATTATTCATCAGTTAGTAATTATCAGCACACGAAAGATTACATAATGTTAAGGCATTTAGACTATTGCTTTGTGTAGAAACACGTCACAGTGGCCAACCCAGCATGATCTAGACAGGATTCAAACTTGTATTCTTCTGGTCTTAAATCAGGCACACTAACCACAGAGTTCCAATGTGGGAACTTGTTTGACACTGCCTTGTTTAATAAATGTCATTTATAGTTTACCATTGAGGCAAGGAAGGGACCTGCTGCTTTTGGGGTTAAAAGAATCAAAGTCCAAATTGCTGTGATCCATGAATATGTGCTGTGTGAAAAATGTTAGTACATGCAGCCAACAGTATTAGGCATGATTGAGCATAGGGTAGACAGTTGATGGTTCTTTTGAATCTTGTATTGAGAAAGAGCAGATCATAGAACATGCTTATCTCTTGAATAATTTAGCTATACAGGATTCACAGTACTAACTCATTTAACATATTACACCTATGCAAACACCATGATATTAAAAATTCAAGAACTTAAAATTTCTGAGTGCTCATGATTAAACCTATATTTATCAGTATAGATGAAACCAGGATGTCAGCTTCTGTGTCGAGGAAAGGTTATAAGCTGCAGCTTTTTCTGGACCTGCATGTGTTTGAAACATGTGCTTTCAATTCTTCGCCACAGAGTTATGTGCTAAATTTACTAATGAGTATTCCAAGCTCAAGACTGTTAAAGGACTGAAATTTTATCACTAAAACAATGTAGCTATTATTTTGTACTTACAACTAGGATAAGCACTCAAAAGATTCTTTTTCCTAAAACATAACTTATATTACTAACCAATCCTGGCCAGCCAAATATATTCTGTTTTATGTTCACCCATTTCCAGGCTGGTTCCCATTTTTCCATACCATTAGTGCCGTGTGTCCTATAAGTAACATGTCATTTGTCTCTTGCAGAACAACTGGAAGGAAGCCCTCGACCAACTGTTACAGACCAACAATTTCCCAGAATTCACTGGCAGGGTTTGTCCTGCCCCATGCGAGGTGAGACCTGAGAATGAAGCAAATGTCTATAATTGATAGCAGTAATATGTTACTGACATTTATTACTTTGCTGCATCTCTTCCTGGCACTTATCCCTAATCCATGGTGAATTCCATCCTCCAATTTGTAATTGGAAGTCATAGAACAAAAACAGTATGATTCCAGTCAGATGACTTAACTACTTCCTTTATTTTTGTCGAACTTGTTATGATTATTATGTGTCTGTGTGTGTTCTGTGCTCCACGATTTCCATATTTCATACCGTCTTTCTGCATAATCGTCATCAATTACATACTTTGCGGTGTTGTATTCCATATTTTCTTAATCGTTGAGTAATTGTCCTGTAATTATATCCCTTGTGTTAATTATAAGGCTTTAGTATATTTGCTAATGAAGTGGTGCTTCTTTCTATTTTATTTCCTTACTAGTGTCTAGTGTTAGGGTATTACCAATCCCATTTTTTTTTCCATTTTCATTTTTGTATCTTATGTATCAGCATTTCATGATGTCACGATAAACTAGCAAATGCAGCTGTAAGAAGAAGGCTACCCAACCTGTCTAGCATGCATTATGTGTGCTGACATGGGCAGATATTGTGTATGTATCTTAATATCAGATGTAGTATGGGGCTTAGCTGAAGTTGATGCCCTTAAGGACAGGCAGAAGGGACATGGTACCTTCTCTTATTCACAGAAAGACCTCATCAGTTCTTAGGTCAGGGAAGTTGCTAGCTTTTATAAGAGACCAATCTAATTACTTGCTGGTGTACTGACAGTTTCTGCTGTTAGGAAGTCATCATCTCCTCTTAATGATAGTAAAAAATAATAATAACAACAACAGTTGGGTGACTCATTTAATCCATGTCCCCACTTTAAAGAAGAAAGTATAGTAATGTGCATGATACAAAAGATAATAAGTATTACATGTACTATATATTTTAAAAATTCTTTATACTATAATATACTAAAGAGATGCCATGGAAGCATAGTCTTCATCTCACTCAAGTAAACATGCATTCAGATTGAAATCTTGTTCATTATTTTTGAGTTCCCTCAATTAAGTCAGCATTCCTAACTGGTCACTGGCTGGGCTCTGGACACTGGGTTTTGATTATTGGAGTAGAGAAACGGATAATGTTGTTGCTTGATACCATCTTCTTTGTGATTTTGGTCAGTCCCAATAGATATTAGGTACCAGTCTTTGATCTCCCATATTGAAATTGGCTTAGGTTGATGCACACAATCTTTCTCATTGATCATATTCAACCTCCAGGAGCCATGGGGCCACCTACCATCTTCTGGTGGGTTTGTAGCCTCATATTTTTCCACCATGGCACTATGGATGAATTTACCAAGGCACAATGGTTTGGAGGTCTAGACAGTCTGTGGGCACTCCCCTTCTGCTATCAGATAGCAGACCTGCCAACTCTTATGATTTTGCCACAAGTCTTATAAAAATAACCCTAAAAATATTGACTTACAGAACACAAGAAAAAACTATGTAAAAATATTCATTGCCAAAAAATCTCGATAATTGGTTCATCTGTGTTTGATTTGGATATGTGTTTCATATTAGAATGAATGAAATTAGTCAGAGAACCAGAATAGCATTACAGCTTTAAACTGGATCTATTTGTTCATGCGAAGTGTCTGTATGATTAAACTGTTTATTATATAATTTTATTAAAAATTGCATCCAGAAAGTGATGCATGTTAAAAGATGAAAGGGAAAATAAGCTTCTAGAAGTGTTAATAATTAACACAGAAGAATATAATGGAGTATTCAGATTCTTATGAATAAAAGCTAGAAAGGACACAATTACATTTATTGGACATCACATGCCCAATCAAGTATGTTTTGTGGCGGGAGATATGATTGCCATCATCATGTGAAATGGAAAAAGAATTTATAAGAATTATGTCAAGTTGAGAGATAGCAACAAGCCAGTGAGTTGCATGGGGTTTGGAACTAAAGTTTGTTCAATTGTACTAGTGGTAAATAAAGTCCATGTGTACTTGACAACATTTTAATATCAGCATAATGTTTATCGTCTTCTGTGTCAAACCATTTGCTCCCAGTTTCTGTCCTACCCTTTGTGTCAGATGATGAAAGGTTTGTAAGTTTGGATTTTTGGCAAAATGATTAAGGAGGTTTGTTATCTTCTCCCAGATGTGCGTACAAGGCCTTCTAGAGGCTTAGACACCAGGATCCTGTCCAGTTTGGCGAGAGCATTCTTTTCACCCACACTCATGAGTGGTCAAGAAGTTGTCATAGAGAGTTGTCCTGTAATCAGGAAATGGATGGACAGCAGAAGGGATGATTTGTCCACTCTTTTACACTTTGGCTTTTCTTGCTTCCATCTCCAGTTATAGGTCCACTCTCCATTCTGCCCCGATGCCTCTGGCCCTGACTTTTGGTGTTTTCAAGGAAGGAACCTGGGCCAATATCTCCATTAAAGACTTTAAAGAGCTATGGAATCCATGGCTTGTATACAATCTGATTAAAATCATATCTCCAGTTGTACATATAGTTTTGACACGGATAAAGGTTCATGGTTTAGTGACCTTTGAATTTTTGATCCATTTATTTCTTAGCAGTGTATCAGATAAAGGATTACAAATTTGTGTTAAAGGATATGTTCTGAATGACCTTTGTCACTTTAAAAAATGTGAAAGTTTTGATTCAGTTGGTGAACTACAAGGTTAACAGAACATGACCACTTATTGGTGTTCTTCAGATCTCCACATACATCAGTGAAGATCTGATTTTAATTAAATTGGCTTTATACATTACTTACAATAGCCTTTCAAGTTAATGTTTATGTGTCTGCCTCATTAAATCAGAGGAATCTCAATTGCACTTGTAATATCGATTGTCAGAAAAATGTTGGCTGTTTTTCTAAGTATGTATCAACTTAATAAGACAATTCTGTATCATGGTTACCATAGGCAACACATCAGTCATAGCATACCTCAGACTTAATGCGTGAATTTATGCCCCTTCTCTCTGCATGAAATTCTTGAACCTTCTCATCCATTCCATGCGAATGGCTTAAGTAATGAGGGTGCAGCATTGACGTTTTCACCAGTAACATCTTTTTCTATGATGGCTTTTGTGACATGTTCAACATACCAGTTGTAGAAGTTTGATTTTAATTCTTCATTATACTCTTTATTTAATGTCAAGTCTATTGTTTGACATCGTTCTGTACATAAAGCAGGCAAAAACAATTGAGTAATTCCACTGATTTTCAGTTTAGTTATGCACACATTATCTGCTTTCTTGGATGTTGAGCGATGTACGTTCATAAATATTGGATCATTGTTGTTGTGCTATGGTTTAGTTGATAATGCTGTTGGCAGTTATTTATCCCAAATACCATTATATAAGGGGTTGATAAATAATTATCAAAATTCGTCATCTGCTGAAACCATTTTTACCAGTTTTTGTTACGCTTTGTTAGAAACCAATTTTAGCAGTTTAAAAAATGAACAGATTTTTTTTTATTTTAGGGAGCCTGCGTTTTGGGGATCCATTCGCCACCTGTGACAATCAAGAACATTGAGAACACTATCATTGAGCATGCCTTTGAGCAGGGATGGGTAAAAGCTGAACCACCAGAGCACCGCACTGGGAAGAAGATTGCTATTGTAGGCAGTGGTCCTGCAGGCCTTGCAGCAGCAGCACAGCTCAATAAAGTATGGCTGTATTGTGTTAAAATATGCAGAAAATAGAGCCTCCTCACAATAATAATGTTTTATATACACACACACACACACAGAGAGAGAGACACACACACACACACACACACACATACCTGTTCCAGCTTACTTAACAGTCTTAATTACCCATCATCTCCTTGCATCTTCCTAAATTGACAAGTCCATCTGTCCACAACCAAGATGTGATGTGCTCCACTTTAGTTTTTTTGTTTATTTTCCCGAATCTCAAATGTGCCTTAGCCATGAGTGGAATCAGAAGCCTGTTGATTTGGGGTCTGTGAAGTCTAAGGTCATGCGTACTAGAGCTGAAAACATTAATATTTTTATGTATGATAACGTCGATAAGTCAAGTTTCCTTTGTCTATTTTCATCAGACCTCATAGATCAACCACTCTTGGGTAGGGGCAGCTTGCTATTGATTCTGAGAACAAGATGAAAGATCAGGGTCACTAGAGCCAATATTAATTTATGACTTTGACTATCATCAGACTCTATAGCAAAGGCATTTCCCTATTGAGTTTCATGCCCAGATGCTTAGGTCAAGGGTACAGGACCTAAAATTCTCGTTTCAGACTCCACAAGTTACATTTACTTACCTCAAGTTTCCCATTATCCAAGTCTGAGCTTTTCTGGCCTTTATGGTGCAGGACTGATCAATCATATCTCAGCGGGGGGCCCCAAGTGGCTGAGTGGTCTAAAGTGTTCTCTGTTACGGATCACTGCCATCTCACCTCTATCTGCGTGGGTTCGAGTCTCGGATTCGGCTAATGTGGGTATATGAGAAAGCTTGCCAGTAGCTTCTCGTGGGTTGGTGGTTCTTTCCGGGGATTTTCCCAGGTTCTTCTCCACCATTAATACTGGCCACCATGTATAGCCTATCTTGTGCTGAAAAATGGCGTTAAACCCTACAACAACAACAACATATCTTGGCATATGTGTGTTACGACTCCAGAGACCATGTGATCTGGTTTTGATTAAACTTAGAAAATGGAGATGCATCAACAAAATTTCTGTTCAGTTTAGTACTGAGTGAGATCCATGCATGATATGATCTTGCATCTGATCAGCAGAGCTTGCTACCACTCTGGCAACTATATATTTGGTCCATTTTGATCAATCTTGGTGTTATCAAGATGTCTGATGAGTTGAATGATGCGTGAGATCCATGCATATTACTGAGGTGACCTTGCATCTGTATAGCTGATCTTGCTGCCACTCAGGAATTCATATTTCAGATTTGATCTTGATCCAACTTGGAATGCAAGTTTAGATCATCAATATTTCAGACAAAATTGATGATGACCAAATATTCATGCACACAAATGAGGTCATCTTGCTTGAGATTACCCAAATCATTGACTGTCAGGAAGTTGTATCTCTAGTTTAGTTGAGATTAAACTTGGAATATGGTTTTTATGTTCAAGATCTATCATTATTCAATAATTAGCAAGATCCACATGTAATAATTAGGTGATCTTTACTCAGTTTAACTAAGCAGAAAATGGCTTACAGGATCAAGGTTTTATAAAATTTCAGTACTGAGCTAGAAACATGCATAGTCATGAGGTGGTCTTGCATTAGATTGTCTGGACTTGTGACCACTCCATTGATCATTTAAAATTTGATTTGATCCAACTTAATTTGTCAGCATCTTGGTTGAACATAGTTATCAGCAAGATGCATGCATATTATTAAGCCTAGAGAAAATTAGGCATCTGATTGACTGGGCACTTGATGGACTAAACATCTGATAATACTTTCATCATCAATAATTACAGTGATATCCAATGAGTTTTATTTTGTGATCTGTGCATATTAATGAGATGATCTTGCATCTGATTGGCTGCGCACTAGATACAGTTTTGACTGGATTTGAATCAAGTGTGACAAATAGGCTATTAGCATCAAAGCAACAAATGAGTTTCATTGTGAAACAGATCTTTGCATGTTTACAAGGTGATCTTGAATCTGACTGAGTATTGATCTGCTCAAGTGACTATTTTTCATAGAGTTTTGAACTAACTTGTTGAATAGGCTTACATCAATCATGATTTTGGTTGAGTATGATTGTTGTGTAAGATTATTGATGTGAACTTGCATCTGATTGACTGAGCTTATCAACACTGGCAGTCATATGTTTTGTGTTCAGATTTTTTAGTAGACTTGTTAAATAGTTTTATATCATTAATTCATTGGTTTCCAACATTTTTGGGCTGTCACCTAGAAATATTTATTCAGAGCCTAACATCCATGTTTCCACATTTTAACAAGTTTTACCACCCAACAAAAATCCTCACAGCCCTTCAGGATGACCTAGCAACCCTGATTTGGATCACAACCTGGAGGTTGGGAACCACTGCATTACTGTGTTAGGTTTGATTATGAGTTGGATCTTTACATATTTGTAATTTGATTGGCTACCATGAATATAATTACTTTACAAATGGAGATGCCATGAATATAATTAATTTACATTACACATGTAGATGCCATGAATATAACTAATTTACATTACACACATAGATGCCATGAATATAACTAATTTACATTATACATGTAGATGCCATGAATATAATTAATTTACATTACACATGTAGATGCCATGAATATAACTAATTTACATTACACACATAGATGCCATGAATATAACTAATTTACATTACACATGTAGATGCCATGAATATAACTAATTTACATTATACATGTAGATGCCATGAATATAACTAATTTACATTACACATGTAGATGCCATGAATATAACTAATTTACATTATACATGTAGATGCCATGAATATAATTAATTTACATTATACATGTAGATGCCACGAATATAATTAATTTACATTATACATGTAGATGCCATGAATATAACTAATTTACATTATACATGTAGATGCCATGAATATAATTAATTTACATTATACATGTAGATGCCATGAATATAACTAATTTACATTACACATGTAGATGCCATGAATATAACTAATTTACATTACACATGTAGATGCCATGAATATAACTAATTTACATTATACATGTAGATGCCATGAATATAATTAATTTACATTATACATGTAGATGCCACGAATATAATTAATTTACATTATACATGTAGATGCCACGAATATAATTAATTTACATTACACATGTAGATGCCATGAATATAACTAATTTACATTACACATGTAGATGCCATGAATATAACTAATTTACATTATACATGTAGATGCCATGAATATAACTAATTTACATTATACATGTAGATGCCATGAATATAATTAATTTACATTATACATGTAGATGCCATGAATATAACTAATTTACATTATACATGTAGATGCCATGAATATAATTAATTTACATTACACATGTAGATGCCATGAATATAATTAATTTACATTACACATGTAGATGCCATGAATATAATTAATTTACATTACACATGTAGATGCCATGAATATAACTAATTTACATTACACATGTAGATGCCATGAATATAACTAATTTACATTACACATGTAGATGCCATGAATATAATTAATTTACATTACACATGTAGATGCCATGAAAATAATTAATTTACATTACACATGTAGATGCCATGAAAATAATTAATTTACATTACACATGTAGATGCCATGAATATAATTAATTTACATTACACATGTAGATGCCATGAATATAATTAATTTACATTACACATGTAGATGCCATGAAAATAATTAATTTACATTACACATGTAGATGCCATGAAAATAATTAATTTACATTACACATGTAGATGCCATGAATATAACTAATTTACATTACACATGTAGATGCCATGAATATAATTAATTTACATTACACATGTAGATGCCATGAATATAATTAATTTACATTACACACATAGATGCCATGAATATAACTAATTTACATTACACATGTAGATGCCATGAATATAATTAATTTACATTACACATGTAGATGCCATGAATATAATTAATTTATATTATACATGTAGATGCCACGAATATAACTAATTTACATTACACATGTAGATGCCATGAAAATAATTAAGTTACATTACACATGTAGATGCCATGAAAATAATTAATTTACATTACACACGTAGATGCCATGAATATAATTAATTTACATTACACATGTAGATGCTATGAATATAATTTACTCACCTGATGTTACATTGCATATAGTGGTATCAGACTTAAAGATGGAGTTCATTATGTTAACAGTGAACCCTTCTTAATGATGACCCTGACTAATACAAACAATTAAAGAGAATGACACATAAAACTGTGTGTGTAAATAAATAAATACCTACCTACCTATGTACATACATACATACATACTTACATACATACATACATACATACATACATACATACATACATACATACATACATACATACATACATACATACATACATACATACATACATACATATTAGTTTAAGAAAGGACTGCTGTATATTAGCTGTGTCATTGACTGAACATTTTGGGTTTTTTATAGGCTGGCCATATGGTGACTGTATATGAAAGAAATGATAGGATTGGTGGATTACTACGATATGGAATTCCAACAATGAAGCTTGAAAAGGATGTAAGCATCTTGTTTTAGAGATTATTATTTTTTATTTTCTTTGTGCTACATACAAAGGAAACTGAATAGAGGCAAGGTACAGTGCTTAATGGTACATGTAATAGACAGTGGGTAGGAGGCATGAGCATAAATGCAAAATACAGAATGATAAATGAAATAATACAAAACATGAGTACCTTCATGGATGGATTTAAAAATTGATTATTTTCTGGCTGCCTCAAAAAATTTTTATGGTTGAAAAAACTTAAAAAATACTTGATATTTTGTAGTTATTTATGTCTTTTGTTTAGCAAATATTCACTTTCCTCAGACCACAGAGGTACTAAGTGAGTTTGTTGACACAAAGGCACAAAGTTGGTTAGTTGACACAAAGGTACAAAGTGGGTTTGTTTGATACAAAGGTATGAAGTGGGTTGTTGATACAAAGGTACAAAGTGGGTTTGTTGACACGATATACAAAATGGGTTCATACAAAGGTATAAAGTGGGTTTGTTGACATAAAGGAACATGTGGGTTTGTTGATAAAATGAAAGATCCTGATGATACAAAAAGCATTAAATTCTGGTGGTTTCAATTTTTGCAAAATATACAGAATTGTTTTTGCAGGTGGTACAGCGGCGAGTGGATCTGATGGAAAAGGAAGGGATAGAATTTGTTACAAACATGGAGTTCGGGAAGGATCGGTCTCCAGAGGTAATATTAAAGGACCATGATGCCGTGTTACTTGCCCTTGGATCTACCTGGCCCAGAGATATACCTATACCAGGTGAGTTAACTGTGTTATTGTTGCTTGCTTTAGCATAGGCCATATATAGGTATGACCCTTTCCACCAGTGCTAGCAACAAATACTTGTGGTTTTGCTTTAAGCTTTTTGTCGACTGGATCATGCAAGGGAAAATTATTGGACAGCAGATTTAACAAAACACTATTATTTTATATCCATATATTTCTGATATCCATGTGATTATCAGCTATGAAGGTCATTTGAATATCAAGTTTATTTTCAGCTAAAGTTGTTTTTTTGATAGTTTTTTGGCAACAACTTATTATTTAACTTTTACAGTAAGCACAGCATTTTTATATCCATGAATCCTTTACTGTCCATTTGACCTTCATACATGGTCAAAGTAATTTTAAAATTAAAACATCTGTGTCAAGTAAGAATGTAGGTGAGATATAATTCCTTGTAATTTCTTTAATTTTGTTAACAGAAATTGCTCATTTCACTTTTGTTTATTTATTGAAGAAAAAAGAAAACTTAAATTGGATCAGGTATGGATACATTTCATGTGCCTTATATGCCTTGGCCAAATGCAGTCAAGCAACTTTGGATTAATTTTCACCTGATATGATAATAATGTCTTGATATAGATGGTGAGTGGAATAAAAACAATTTTATTAATTTTAAAAATGGGTAAAGACAGAATGAGAGAGGACAGATAAAACATGTGTACAAAGAATAAAACATTAAATTTATTGTATGACTTTATATAGTGCTTGCATGTATTACTGTATACACTTGCTTATAATTTCATGTCCAGCTGAAAATTTCACAGACCCATAACAGTAGAACAAATAGTATAGACCATTATCTGCCAGCACATGGTGTTTACAGTTGGACTTGACTTACATCACATGATTTTTACAGTTGGACTTGACTTACATCACATGATTTTTACAGTTGGAATTGACTTACATCACATGATTTTTACAGTTGGACTTGACTTACATCACATGATTTTTACAGTTGGAATTGACTTACATCACATGATTTTTACAGTTGGAATTGACTTACATCACATGATTTTTACAGTTGGACTTGACTTACAGCACATGATTTTTACAGTTGGAATTGACTTACAGCACATGATTTTTACAGTTGGAATTGACTTACAGCACATGATTTTTACAGTTGGAATTGACTTACAGCACATGATTTTTACAGTTGGAATTGACTTACAGCACATGATTTTTACAGTTGGAATTGACTTACAGCACATGATTTTTACAGTTGGACTTGACTTACAGGGTGTACATGTGGAATGTTTTTTGTTAAACACCTGCATCATTAGATGTCAGTGGACAAAATTAATGTGTTTTATTTAAATAGGTTCACAATGGTCTGCCTATTATATACACCTCTCCAGTAACTATTCTGTTATAAGTATGCTGGTTGGGAAGTGGTTTTAAATTTAATTCTTGCATAACTAGAGAAAGCATATAATGTCGGAGTCTTTGTTACAGATTTATGTTTGAGTTGTTTTTATGTGTACAGCTAACCTCATTCAAGGATCTTAAATACGGTTAAATCTGCCCCCCCCAAAAAAAACCCCCAGCTATATTCAGGCATCTGTCTTCAAACAACCACTTGATTGGGAGGGGGTTGGGGCTCAGTTTTGTCCAGCATTTGAACTTAGGTTTGCATCTCTTTCTGCTTAGTTCAAGATAAAGATGGCACATTGGAATCAGTAATGATCGAAAAAACAAGGTGTAGAATAGGTTTCTATAAAATGCTGGTGTAAGAGTGTGAGTGTGTTGCACTTGCACCTTCTGCATGGGCACCCGAATGGAACAGGATGCATGTTCAGAAGGTGCATGAGTGCAACACATGCATATGTAACATTAAATAAGTAAGTTATTGTCCTACTTTAATGATGGTTGTAGATGTTGTAAATAGTTACATATGCTTTAAGGTTTTAAAAAATCCGTATTTTTGTTGTAGCAATCAGTATTTGTGTACTCTGGGGTTGGCAGCTATGCACATATGACTAGGATTTACAGTAAGTAATTTGCAGATAGATTTGCAAGATTGAATTTTTCTCATTGTTATTCATTACATCAGCACAAGAAATGAAAAATTTTAAATGTTACTGTACATTTAGAGGTTACATCAGCACAAGAAATGTAAAATTTTAAATGTTACTGTATATTTGCAGGTTAGATCAACACAAGAAATGTAAAATTTTAAATGTTCTGTACATTTGCAGGTCGTCACTTGAATGGGATTCATTTTGCAATGACCTTCCTGGAAACATGGCAGAAGGTTCAGCATGGGAATCAGTTAGAATACCTTAAAGTCTATGCCAAAGATAAAGATGTTGTTATCATTGGAGGGGGTGACACTGGCTGTGATTGTATTGCCACTTCTCTAAGACAGGTTAGGCCTTTATCTACATTTTATTCTTCTAGTCAATTGGTTTATAGCCATTTCAGTCAGAAACCCATACTGGATTTTTGCTGTCAGTCTCACCACCATTCAAATGCAAAAAAAAAAACTACTTCAGTTAGAAGTGTCAGATTATTAAGGTTTTTCTCGGAAACCCACCAAAAACATTAATGGTGACCAGAAACAGACCTATTTTAAGGTAACAAAAATTAATAGCTTCTTATTCCTAGGCATGAAATGTGAGTTGGGTATTGTTTGCATGTGCATTGCAAAACCATTCAGAAACATTATTTAAATCTTGATACATTGTTTCATATTTAAAATAATTCTCTTTTCATTTCTCCATTTTCCCACTGTTGCAGAATATTGTCCTTAAGTATTGCAGTGTTGTTTATTTGAGGCTTCCCAACATAAAATTTATCCTCGAGTGAACTCTCCCATTGTTCTCAAAGTTGAGTACCTTTTACTTTTTCTTCAGGAATATTATTTCTCTGTTCACATGATGACTTGTTAAAGTGTTGTAACATTATTCCTATGTTGTTAATTGTACTGTATTGCAATATATGTGAACAAAACTTTTGTAGAGAAAATTAAATTCCTTTGTTTATCAAGGACATGATACATGTACTGTCACATGATTTTACAGTCCTTGTCTGGTACACTGTTTTGTTCAAGGTTATATTCCCAGTGTGTTAATCCACAAGTTCTATATTTAGCCTAAGCTGACCATGCTGTGATTTGACATCATTTTAAAAAAAAATGCTGTGTGAAGCCCAAAACTTTATCAAAACATTGCTGACCCCATTTTCTCTAAATGTTTGTGTTAATAATACTAACCTTAGTGGTACATGTACTTTAGTCAGCACATCTTTAAGTAACAACTACCTGACTTATGCAAACATCATGAATTGAATATTGGTACTGGACTCGTATTTATAATAAAATGTGGCCACTTGGAAGGGTAAATTTTACATTTTTGCACTAATATGTTGTCTGGTCATCATGTTAGCAGAGTGGCCATTCATGATGTGTACGTTTCAACACAAACTCAGTATTACCAAGGAATTCTGGCCATAAATGTGGGTGGCCACTAGTCACAGGGAACAATATGGAGGTGACCACTGTACAGCTATTTGTACAGTTTTGATCTTCATAATTATCAAATATATTAATTGTGTACAGATTGTTAATTAAAAAAGATATTAAGGTTGATTGTTTGCAAAATATTGAATATTAAACTTTCTAAAAGAAATGTTACTTTTTAAATGACTAATCCACCATCAAATATGTCCACCATTACTCATGAACCACTCATCAGAATTTGAGTTTGACTGAAAACATCCTGGCATAAGAGCCTTCATGTTTGTACAAACAATATGCCAGCCAGTCTGGCCACCATTAATAAAAAATATAAATACAAACTTAAATGATTTCTCAGAATCTTCTAAGGAGAATTTGAACAGACATGAATAAATGACTTTCCATTAAAAATGACCATTACTAATATTTGACAATTCCTTGAATGACCTGTCAAAACACTCAACAGAATTAAACTGAATTTTACAGAATGGATATTGGCATGAAGAAGGGCACAGAATGCATATTGGCATGAAGAAGGGCTCTCAGATAAATTTTACAGAATGCATATTGGCATGAGGAAGGGCTCTCAGATAAATTTTACAGAATGCATATTGGCATGAGGAAGGGCTCTCAGATAAATTTTACAGAATGCATATTGGCATGAGGAAGGGCTCTCAGATAAATTTTACAGAATGCATATTGGCATGAAGAAGGGCTCTCAGATAAATTTTACAGAATGCATATTGGCATGAGGAAGGGCTCTCAGATAAATTTTACAGAATGCATATTGGCATGAGGAAGGGCTCTCAGATAAATTTTACAGAATGCATATTGGCATGAAGAAGGGCTCTCAGATAAATTTTACAGAATGGATATTGGCATGAAGAAGGGCTCTCAGATAAATTTTACAGAATGCATATTGGCATGAAGAAGGGCTCTCAGGTTTATAGAAATGGTGCCAGTCTGCAATCAGAAATGGCAGCTGTTATTGATTTGAAGAAAACAAACATTGTAATGACTTGTTTTAAAAAGCTGTTAACAGAATTTAATAAAATTTACAGAAAGCATCCTAGCCTGAAGATATTTACAGTTTTGATTCATCAGATAATGGCAGCAAATACTAAATATAGATAACGATTTATACAAATGGCTCTAAGACACCAAAGCTTAAAACAGTTAGACCAACTCAGAAAACATGTTGGCCTTGATTCAGTATGCTGGAGATATAGATGAAGGTATAAAAATTGTGAAACAATTCTTTTCAAAACATATGATCTATTGCATTGGAAGACATTTCTAAATAAATTTGCTTTCACTGTTCTGTTCATAGGAAGCAAAATCTATTACTACATTTGAAATTCTTCCTGAGCCACCAAAGACTCGAGGCCCTGGTAACCCTTGGCCAACTTTCCCCCGTGTCTTCAAACTGGATTATGGGCATGAAGAGGTAGAGCTTAAATTCGGACGTGACCCAAGAATTTTCAACATAAAAAGTAATGTAAGTATATTTTCTAACTTTCTAATTTTCTAACTTGTGTCAGTTTAAATTCCTGAGTTTTTAAAACTTATTTCTGATCCTTTTTTTGAAAATAGTTAAGTTTAAACTAAAAATATTTTGTAGGAAAGATTCATTTTTCATATATAAACTTTTATCAGATTGAAAATTTCCTGATTTCATTAGATAAACTTGGCAGAATACATGTAGATCCTGTGTCGTTAGCTTGATCTTTATTAAAAAAGAACATGGAATATGGTATGGAAAAAATTTGGCAAAATTAAAGACATTTTGTATTAAACACTTTATAAATCTCAGTATATTGGTAATTAACCTACCAGAGATTTCAAATAATTTGACCAAAATATTTCTTAAAAGTTTGTCACCAGAGAACTATCATGAAGACAGTCAGTCTATCCTTGAGACAGGTGCTTGCTCAAAACAGTTTTATGTATTAGGTTCAGTTTTCAGTCAAAGGATTAGTAATATGAAGAATTACTGTACATATACTTAGTTCTTGTTAAAATGCTCATGGATTTGTATTAAAAACTTATATCACACTAAAAAAACATAGATCAAAAACATTTTATGTGACATTTATGTGAAAATAATCAAAAACATTTTATGTGACATTTATGTGAAAATAATCAAAAACATTTTATGTGACGTTTATGTGAAAATAATCAAAAACATTTTATGTGACATTTATGTGAAAATAATCAAAAACATTTTATGTGACATTTATGTGAAAATAATCAAAAACATTTTATGTGACGTTTATGTGAAAATAATCAAAAACATTTTATGTGACATTTATGTGAAAATAATCAAAAACATTTTATGTGACGTTTATGTGAAAATAATCAAAAACATTTTATGTGACATTTATGTGAAGTTTTTTGGCCTTTCACCATTTGAATTTCAGTTGAGCAATAAGTTATTTTACAGCAAAAGCCAAAATCTTATTAATGGATCAAGTTATTAGACAAATGGCTGTGACAGATACGCTAAGGGAAACAGATCATGGCATATTTAGCTGTATGTGCAGTTTTTTATAACAGTAATATCCTTAAAGAATGCGGACAATTTTATTACAAATCTTATAGAAATGACCTTAACTTATGGACTTAATCAAATAGGTGCCAAAAATATGAAAATAACATTGTTTTCGGACAACACTTATTGGACATCATGTCATGTTGATTTGAGTACACCACATGAAATTTGAGAAGAGTTCCCAAAAAACAAAGATAATATCAAGTGGAGTGACCTGGTGAGAAGCCATTGGTGTCCACAGGGTTTGGTACTGCAGTTTCATAAACTGATCTCGAGATCATTATGGTTTAAGAGTTATTTACAAATCTTTTACAAAAAAAAACATAATGTTTACTCTCGCTGCATGAGATCATGCTTTTGAAATTTCCAAACACGTTTCCAAGTTGACAATAGCAGAACTTAAAATAGGTTTAACATAAAGAAATATATCAGCTACTGTACTGAGAAGGTCTTGTTAGGGTTGACAAGTCTGATAACCCAAGTTTTAGGACTAACTTTCCTTCTGCATATAAGAACTCAATGGAAGAAATGTGAACAAGTCCAGATATAAGTCATGTTTAACACAGATTGGAGAGCAGATTGAAATGGTCTTGTTTTTGGTCATACAAGACTTTGGTAAGATCAGAAGTTGAAAATGGCTTATTTTGTACTATTTGCAAATCATACCTATATGTGCTTAAGCCAGTACAATCAGGAACTTAAAGTTTGGTGATATTCAGAACATTCCCTTTAGAAAATTAAATCATCTCTATCAGAAAAAGAATTTCATCACCTCTTCCATGTTTTGTGTACAGGAGTTTCTGGATGATGGTAATGGAAATGTATGTGGCATTCAGACCAGTCTTGTAGAATGGAAGAAAGACCCTACTGGCCGCTGGAACATGGAAGATGTGCCAGGTATTTTAGTTCACATTGATTAACACCAAGCTTTAGCATCAACTATGGAATTATTGTGATATCCTCTGTCTGTCTTGCATCCATTTTATCATTTTCTTCTAAACTACTAGGTGGACTTTGATGAAACAGGATAATTATTTTGCCCATATTGTAACCATGTGTCAGAAAGCAATAATTCTTGGGCCCCTTACCATGGAGTCCCTGAGAAGGGATCAAAGGTCAGATATAAAAAATTATATTTAATAAACTTTTGTTAAAATTCTTGTTCTATGCATGCAACTTATTACAGTACTCTCTCATTGTGACACTATCCATAGAAGTCATGCTTTCTTTGTGATCCTGTTTTTGGGAGCCTTGGAATTTGTTGGCTTGTAGTGATATTGCTTTGTAATGATACAGTACTCTCTCAATATATGCTATGTATGGGAGCCATGGGGTATACTGTCTTATAGTGAAACTACTTTGTAATACATGCATATAATTATACTACTGAATTATGACTAACTATATCTGCCAAATAGCAAGAACCCAGTTCTATGTATAATGAATGGACCTTTCCATGAGGAAATATTTTATAGGATTCATAATTGAAAGATGTAAATGTAAAAAAATTGTATGATCCCTGGTAAACTATCAAGGAGAAGTAATTGGTGATGAGGGAGTGGAACATAGGAATTTGTAGCTGCTTGTCAACAAAATTGTGCTAGATTCATTTGAAATTAAGAAATGAATTGATTCAGTGGTTACTTATAGTACAGGAATAAAAATGTAAATGATCCAAAATCTGAGGCATCATGGAATATCAGTGTGATTCTTCTGTTGTATTTTTATTATTTTATTGTGTGTTTTTGTAGTTTGTTTCAAGTTTTTTTTTTAAAATCAAGCCCTCCACTCAAAACTTGGATATTGGGATCACATTTATCTGTCTATCCATCTGTCACTGTCACAATATATCTCTTTTTATTTTAGACAAATAGTCACAAAATCTGGTGCAACAGTTTGTTCTTAATATAAAGTGGTATGACCAATTACTGCTAAAATTATGAAGCTATAAAATGTGGTAGTGTGAAACTTGTGAATGAGGCAACATGCTATGTTATTGAAAAAACCCTGATGGCTTTGTGCCCTGAGCTTAAGTAGTCATATCCTATATTTATTTTCTCATAATATTTGAAAATTTCATTACTTGACATCCATGCCAATTTAATCCCAAAGAGAAGGTAGAGGAAACTTGCCATTTGCTAGTGTTTGTGATCCTCTCTCTGATAATATGAGTAAATTGTGGACCCAGGACCATTTTCACCTAAGAGAGACATTCAGAACCAACTTGCAGGTCTGGTTCTACATTTTTCAAAATAATTATTCAGAATCAGAGTAGTTGAAATGCGTTTGTATCCCTAGATCCTGTCCCAACTGGATGAGAGTGCATCCAGTGTCTCAACTGGATAAGAGTGCATCCAGTGTCCCAACTGGATGAAAGTGCATCCAGTGTCCCAAATGGATGAAAGTGCATCTAGTGTCTTTATTGGATGAAAGTGCATCAGTGTCTTAACTGGATCACAAGAGCATCCAGTGTCCCAAATGGATGAGAGTGCATCCAGTATCTCAACTGGATGAAAGTGCATCCAGTGTCCTAAATGGATGAGAGTGCATCCAGTGTCTCAACTGGATCACAAGAGCATCCAGTGTCCCAACTGGATTAGAGTGCATCCAGTGTCTCAATTGGATGAAAGTGCATCCAATGTCTCAACTGGATCACAAGAGCATCCAGTGTCCCAACTGGATGAGAGTGCATACAGTGTCCCAACTGGATGAGAGTGCATCCAGTGTCCCAACTGGATGAGAGTGCATCCAGTGCCCCAACTGGATGAGAGTGCATCAAGTGTCCCAAATGGATGAATGTGCATCTACTGGCTTCTGCATGGGTAGTACAAAATACAGGCAGCTTGTGGTTGTAGCTATCTGTGAAAAGATTAGTCATCAGATGACCACAAGATAACACTTTTGATGACACCAAAGATATTATATCACATGAAAGATTGATGAGTGTATCAAGTTCCACACTGTGAGCAGAAGTGTTTGATGTGCACTGTGTCACAACGCTTTATGATTATGCACCACCAGTGAAAATCTTGTATTTTTTCATGAAATGCAGTTTATTTAAAACAAAGTGACCCTATATTTTAGGGATTTTATTACCTTTATCTTTTACAGAATTGTAGCAGCTTTACCTATGGTGTTTTATCTTTTATCGTAAATATTTGGAATGTTCATATAACCATGATTGTGCTGATGTGCCATTAAAGTGATTATTTACATAAATAGCTTTTAATTTTCTTTTAGGCTCAGAGAAGTTGTACAAGTGTGACATTGTTCTTCTTGCTATGGGATTTGTTGGACCAGAGAAAAAGATTATTGATGAGCTGTCTGTGAAACTGGACCCCCGTGGTAACATTGAAACTCCCAAAAACCGTTACTCTACCAACATCCCTAAACTGTATGCAGCAGGAGGTATGTATCCTTCAGGATAGGTCTGTTGCCAATAATAATAAGAAAAAGAAGTGGGATTTACTTCTTTCTTAGATATTGGTCATGTTTTAATGTACAATATGTTGGTATCTGTCATGAAGTTTGATAGGTATTCTTCTATGGAAATGCAAGGATTTTTGTATGAACTGTATTATGTTTTTTACATTTTGTATTGTCAAAGAATTACATAGCACTAGTTGAACATAATGGCTGTCACATTAATTAATTGTTTAAACAACACACAAGACATAGGTTCAATTAAAACTTTATTGTACATATAAAATAATCTTTGTCATAATGTGAGCAACTCTTGTCAGAACACACTGCAGAAGCCTTGCTCTGAATACCTCAAAGCAGGAGAGACAGTGTGGTCCAACACATGTATGTAGGACTGATACAACATATATAGGAACACTGATAACTGAAGCTTGATAAGTCTGATCCTGAGGATTGTTACAATAAAAAACAGCAGTCGATACTGCATACACCAGTAATATTTGAGTAACTTTATGTGCTGACACAAATGGGGGAGGGGGAAAAAGTGAAGTTGTGAATAAATGAAATTTGGCAATGGCCCAGAGCAGAGCTAGAACTGGGTGTTATTCAAGAAATGTTCCAGTAGAATGAAATGATTATAGTGGGAAGGTTGATGATTTCTACAAATATTGTTAAGTTAAATATAGCATCTACCTTGAAAAGAACACATCTCTGTGGGTGTAACCATTTGCTGTATGAATATCAACATTAATGTAAGTGTGTAATCATGTGCTTCACCCAGTCATCTGCTTTGCTAAATTTAGTTACTGGCTTATTAACTTATGCTTGCTGGCAATGACATCATGCCACAGCAGAGACTGCATAAGTAGTTAGAGAGAGGGCCCTATCAAAAGGTCAAGGAAGGATGCATTGTGTGTAGCTCAAACTACATTTAATAAATTATAACAGCATCAAAATTGGTTGTGTATTAGGACCGCCTCTTTTATTTCACAACTTGAAACAATCTCTTATGCAAAGGTATAGCCTTTTTGTATTGGGCAACATAAATAAAACTTGAGATTTTTAAACAAAGTTACAACAGAATTGTGTCAATTTGTACTCTCCTGTTGGAAATACACATATGCACATAGTCATAGAACATGTTACATTGGCATTAACTCAAACTATTTTCTTTTGAAAGAAAAGTTCTTGAATGATTTAAAGTATAATGAATGAAAATTAATCTTTTCTGTTGTTGATTCATTTTGTATTTATATTGTTCCTAGTGCAGCTATCTTGCATTTTTCTTGTTCTTCTTCTTCTTTGATATTGTTGTGGACATTCATGTATATTATATACTTACATCCAGACTGTAGACGTGGTCAGTCTCTAGTGGTTTGGGCCATAGCAGAGGGACGGCAAGCTGCCAGACAGATAGACTTGGATCTGATGGGAAAAACATCACTAGCTGGTCCTGGTGGCATTGTATATCAGCCTGAATATTAGACAGCTACCAGAGTGAGGCCACTCTGTGCTACCTAAGGGAAACAAAATCATTGAATTCACTTGCTTTGATCTAAGGCGCATACATTACTAGACTATGCATGTTATTTTAAGAATTTGCTAAATTATTAAAGACTACCAATATGTCCAATCATGTTGTTATTAATTAGTGATTGGACCCCATTATAGTTGATTAACTGTCATCTAGATGACCTGCAGTTATAGGTATTGTCTGTTTTGATGACACAACTCAATACAATTGATTTTGTGTGAGTGAAAGTTTTTTATTTTAGAAAATATATTGTAACCATCACGACATAAAAATCTTAATTAAATGTCCATTAATTTAAGGTACAAAGGACTCTTAATCATATTAAGATTTTTTCAAATTATAAATTCTCAAGAAACTAAAATATATTTTAAACTTTAATTATTTTTTAGAGCTGAAAAAAAACACATTAATATAAGGTGTATTCAAAAAAGTAGACGTTTCAGTAAGCCAGGACTTATATACTATAGGCTAGACACTGTACAATATATTGGTGAATTGAGGAAACAGCATTCTTACCACAGAAATCTGTTTTAGGTATCTGTGATCAGAGTTTCAGAAATTTATTCTGATTTAATTTTTATGCTGTATAGGCAATTTTATCATTTTATCTATCAAAACTTTATATTTCAGGGCATGATCAAATTAATCTTCATTGTTTTACGATTGTTTTCTGTTGGATATGCTTGTTATGTAGTTTTACTTTGTTTTCACAACACATCCCAGAACATTGCACAATTTATGTTACATCCTATTTTACATAATGCACTTTGCTGTGCATATAACACATCACTAATCAGGGTATGTTTCATACGTTTTTGAGCTTATCATCACAAGAACACACCAGTGGTAACCATATTTTTCCATCATCTGTATTTTGTAATGGAAGAGTTCTTTCCCATTTTGTTTGTTAACTCTTCACTGGGTTCATCCTCTCTTCCAGTATGATTGCTTTAGTAAATACATGCAAGATGCAATTAAGAGATACTGACTGAATCAACAAATTTAAGTGGTAATGGTTCAGCAGGTTTTACAAAACTGATGATGTTCTAGGCAGTTTGGACAGCTGCTTCTCTCACCTGAGGCATGCAGGCATAAAAAACATAAAGTGACTCTCTTTATGCAGGGCCATCCATTAGATATAAAGCTTTAGGGTGAGTTGCCAAAGTAGGTAGAGCTTTGGGTGAACGCCCTTAAATGGTCTGTTTTTTTCTTTAATTAGCCAGGTGTAAAGTAAAAGTAGCCAAGTAAATAACCTGGTTCCCGGCTTTTTTTGTTTGTTTGTTTGATTAGGATTTTAGCATAACTTTAACAATTTTTCAGTGATATCGCTATGATGTCTGCAGTGAGGCAGTTTATAGTGATATCTAGCACTGGGACATCATGCTGCAGACATGTAGCATCATCTCCCACCAAGTCACATTATCCTGAAACCAGGCTGACCCATCCTAACACTAATCGCTTAATGCTGAGCGCCACGCAAGGCAGCTGTTACTACCATTTTTGTAAGTCGTTGGTATGACTCAGCCAGGGATCGAACCAATGACCTCCCGCTTCCACGGCAGACACTCTAACCACTAGGCCACTGGAGCGGTTGGCTCCGGCTGATAAGGAAAGCCCTGTTTGTGCAGAATTATGGCTGTTTACTTACTATGGTATGTAGATATTATGTTGAACATAGTTGCTGCATTTTCATCTTGGTTGAATAAGCAGATATCAAAGCACAGGTATAACATTTTCAGTTTTGGTGATGTTGGTGTTAGTAGTGGTGATGTTGGAGTCAGAGATAAGATTTAAGATGTAGTGTCATGATAGTGTGTTAAAGTTTTTGTCTGTTATGATTGCTGCTTAAGTGGATTTGAATAACATTCACTTATTTCAGAATAAAGAAATTCACCAAAATTTGCTTTGTTCTTGAATTGTTTTTCTGGGGTGTTCTGAACAGATAATAATTTTGCACAACGATTTTAGCGTTGGACAAAATTAAAATGGAGAAGTTTAAAAGGACATGAAATAACTGAATTACCAATATCAGGTGACTAACCTGTAATATGTTGGGTATGAGGATTTGGAAAACATAGGAATATATTGGATAAATGTGGGTGAAGAAATGACTTATCTGGGTAACTAGGTCAGCATCATGACACATCTGGGTAACTAGGTCAGCATCATGACATATCAGGGTAACTAGGTCAGCATCATGACATATTTTGGTAACTAGGTGAGCATCATGACATATCTGGGTAACTAAGTCAGCATCATGACACATCTGGGTAACTAGGTCAGCATCATGACATATTTTGGTAACTAGGTGAGCATCATGACATCTGGGTAACTAGGTCAGCATCATGACAAATCTGGGTAACTTGGACATATTCCTGCTGTTTCATCACATTTATAGTTATGGTATGATCGGGCAGGGGTGGTGGTGGCTGTTCTTTATTTAATTATGGTTTGCCAATCATATTGTTATAGTATATATAGTGACAGATCAAGAAAACTTTAGTCCAAAGAATGAGAACAAGATACAAGTTTGAGATACAAAATGGGAACTTCACTTACAATATATAGTAAGAGGGGGAATATAGACAGAGGTCTCGCTAGGATTTTAAATCTTGCAGTTCAGGACTCCTATTTTGAGAAAAACAGGAGTCCCACCAGCAAAAGTTGAAGTCCCCAACCAGAAGCAAATTGGTGATAGCTGAAATGGCTATATTTCCAGATGAGTAAAAGCAGTAACTGCCATTGAGTGTAATTTTCTTTAACTTTATTACATCGCTGACATGTAGCCCTTGTTTGTCCATTAGAATGAGAGTGAATTATGTAAGGCCAAGGAAAGGTCATATTCCAAGAAACTATGTTAGGCATCACACATAGTGTTCCACATGAAATGTCAGTTCTAGCAACTTCTAGCACTCTGTTGAATTTCATTACAATCTTCATCAATTTGCCCTTTAACCCCAATATGCTTATCCAAATTTGTAACAGCATTTTGTCTAACTCTCAGCATCTTGATTTTGAGGTCACATGCACTATTTATTCTGCTATACTTGGAAACAAACACAATAATGAAAGCTAAAGTTGTTCATTTGTAACCCTTATACACAAGTACATCACTGGATCTTTCTGCCTCTGAATTCAGTCATTGTAAATATCAGCACATTTTCTCACCACTCTGCTGCTAATCAAGTCTTTGAACTTTCAGCCAAGCTTTTGGGTCATGTTCTTCAGTTGTACTCTTACAAGGACAAAATGTACAGCTAAAATGATCATCTGATCAACACATTTTCCCACTCAACCAAAGGTTGTGCATGACTAACAAGCCCTTGAATTTGCCGTTTGCAAATTGGTGCACATTGAGGACTCCTGTATAAGTGATTTTCTGCATCCCAGGTAAAGAAAATGTGCATCCAAATATGCATGATTAAGCATTTCCAAGACCTGTTACATATCAATAATAGTTTGTGAAATACTTTGTGTTTTTAATAAAAATACTACTGGTCTCCTCTTACATCAGAAGTCAACAGACAGGACCTACCAGATCAGAAGTGGTGGAGAATAATTGGGATTGCTGATTTTTCAGCTGGAACTCTGGGGGGAAAAGACAACATGGCTTTGGGGATAGATTTCATCATCTTACCAGCAGGGGACCAGAACAGTTCAAAAGTATGTTAATCAAAACATCTGAAAGAGGAAGAAAAAGCACTACACATGATATTAAGTGTATCCAGGGAAGCAGAAATCTGGTTTTATTCTCTCCCAGAGGATGTACAGGCTGATAATACTGCATTATCACAAAATATTAAAGAAAGATTCTTCATATCAGAGGTACAATGATACAGAAGTGTAAGAGATCTTTATTCTGTGGTACAAGGAAGTGACAATGTGTGCTGTTATCTTGAGAAAGTAAATCAAAGGTGATGGACCTAGGAAAATCGACTTCAGAACTCTTTGACATAGCAATAAATGGTCTGGATTCAAATTTTTGATCATTCATATTGGCTAAGGAGGCAAAAACGCTGGAAGATAGAGTGAAATATGGCATCATGGCTCACACTTGGTGGCACTAAATTCAGAAAAGTTAGAAGCAGAGAGCCGCAAAATTAAAACTAGAAATACAAAAGATCAAAATAACTCTCTTGATGCCATACTGAAAGGAGCGAGGAAGCTGAAGCTACTCGAGATTGCAGGGAATAGGAATAGATTTCTTACAAAACCAAAGAGCAAAGATGATGCAAATACATGCATATAGATGCAGGGTAGTATGCCAGTGGTAGGAATGCCACAATAGTAGAAGTTGTCAAGAGGCTGTACTTAGCAAACTCCCTGACAAACTGAATACTGAAGAAGTTGTTCACCACAGTAATGCAGGAAGGGAATCCTGGCAGTGTTCTCAGATGTTGAAATCAGCTTTCTGTTGCTAAAATAAACAACTTGACAAATGGCATCCTCCAAGCATTAAGCACAAGTCGGAAAAGTTAATCTGTTACAAAGAACATGATATGAAGCAGATATTAGACAGCAATGCCACCTGGTGCTTAATTTAGATATTAATATTTTAGACTTGGTTTTATGCACTACTTGTAAACGCATCTTCTATGTATGGGACTTGCATGTTTAGGCACTCATCTTAATTCTGTATTGGTACTAAAGATGTTACCATTAAACATATTGTTACTTGTGTTTTCTTATTAGAAATAACTAACAATCTTTCAAGCATTATAAAATTACTATTGTAGACGTTTATGCTTCTCAAGATCTAATTTCTGAATCCAAAGCTTTCTTCATATAGATGTCAGATCCCAGGTGACAGAATAGCCTAAAGCTCTCGCCTTTAAAGATCGGTCGCATCTCAACTCTATATGTATTGGTTCAGGTATTGGCTCAGCCAATGTGGATATGTGAAAAAGCTTGCCAGGAGCTTTGCGTGGGTCAGTGGCTTTTTTCTGACGTCATCCATTTAGCAAATATAATGGTCGTCATCATAATAATTATGAGGACTTTGTATAGCGCCTAATCTTTCGAAGCTCTAAGCGCTTTACACCATCAATAATGATATGACTACACTACAGAACAACAAATGACAAAAACAATGAAATTGGAAAACATAAAAACATACTGAAAACATAAGTTACAAAACATGATTAGGTCACTAAGTTTGTCTCTGCAGTCGAAACAGGTGAGTCTTAAGAGCACTCTTAAAAGGGACCACTGTGTCTTTGTGTATAATTTCAATGGGCAATTCATTTCACGTCACCGGGCCCTGGTGTGCAAATGAACGTTGTCCATATGACTTTGCTTTCACCTTGGGAACAATGAGTATACAATTATCAGCAGAAGAGTGTAAGGATCTAGCTGGTGTATACACATGGGTGAGGCTGGATAGCTATGTTGGACTGGAGTCTGTCAGTGAAACAAAGCACAGAGAACAAATATTGTGTTTGATTCTGTATCGAATTGATAGCCAATGTAGGATACAGAGCAGTGGTGAGGTGTGCTCTGATCGAGGTACTCTAAAGATGATCCGTGCAGCTGTGTTTTGAACTTTCTGGAGTAAATATTGTGACGAACCAGACAGAATTGAGTTACAATAGTCCAGTCTTGATAGTACTAATGAACACACGTGTTTTAGTGGCATCAACTGAAAGATATTTACGAATGAAATGGATGCGTCTCATTTCAAGATATGCAGCCTTGCATATGTTTATGACATGTTGGTGCAATGTGAGAGTACTGTCTAGAGTAACGCCTAGGTTTCGTACTGACTGTGAGAATTTAATTTGGTGTTGCTGATATTTATTGTCTGAGGTAAATGATGTGATTGATAAAGTCTTTGTGTTGTGATCAGAATGGTCTCAGTTTTATCATCATTCATCTGCAGCTTGTTACATGTCATCCATGATTTCACATCAGAAATGCACCTCTCTACTCCGTGGATGGTAGCATCAACTTCAGTTGGGTGGCTAGCCTTGAATATGTGTGTGTGTCATCAGCGTACAGTTGTTGAGACACTGGGTGATGATCTATGACACTTGAGTGATTGAGTGTATAGAATGAATGGAACAGGTTCAAGAACAGATCCGTTGTGGAACACCACAACACAAATCAACTGGACTGGAGTGTATTCCATTTGCAGATACAATTATTAATCTTAAAGAAATACAAATAAATGGTACAAGTTGAATATGCCTAACTGCAAGAAATGTACACATATTTGCAATAAAACATTCGTGTACATCATACTTATGATGTGGCGTAAATGTGTTTCTTTTTATTGGACATGTACATTACGACCGTATTTTATCACTGTTGACTAACGCGTATGAAATAATAATAATCAAAACATGCCAGTTATATGTAGCAACTTCGCATCTTCTAGTTTAGCTAAATTACTGGTATATTATGATTTATTCTAAAGGAAGATCGTATATTTTGGATTCCTGTAATTTCAGAGCACAGATCTCTGCAGGTTTTCTACATGTTCATCATGGTAATAATTTCGGGCGTGTATACCACCACTTTGTTAGAAAAGGTACATTCCAAAACTCCTAAAGAAGCATCAAACGTGTTAACGGGAGACATTTCTTAAAATTGTTAATTAAAAATGTTTTAGACCAAAATTGTTTGTAGAAGCAATATTTTACCATTAAAAAAGGCATGTTCTCCGAACGTTGGTTTGTAATTTCACGAATGTCCTCGATTTACACTGAATACATACACTCACACACGGATATATATATATATATATATATATATATGTTATGAAATGTTTTTGTGTTATATAGGTTGTGATTAGCTTTACATAACCTTCTTCTCATTTCTTGCTATGAGAAGGAATTACTCGTATGTTAAGGAGCGTCAATATCCATGGTGAGAGAGAGAGAGAAGAAAGAGTTCAGGCTCTCTTACAAGAGTGTCGCCGCGATGATAAGACAGCTACACTACATCTGCAATGAGAAGACAAACATCTATTTTCTTTGTCGGTACAGAACTGACCTTTATTTAATTAAACAACACAAATATATTGACTACATTCTAGAAACCCATCTAAAAACTTTATAATAAAAATTCATGCAATACATATTATATTTTCCCTTTTCAAGTTTACCAACTTCATTTATTCGTATAACTTCTGCATTTTAGAATATATAACAAATAGTTAATTCTCAATCAATTTCAAGATAGCCATGATATAAAAATGTAATGACCATAATTAGTGTAACAATTAATTTAAAGAAATGCATTTTACTATAGAATATTGATTTAGAATATATTGCTAGATAATATTCTTTCTTACTTAAAGAATACTTTATTTCAATCATTAAATATAAACATGAAGTTAGTAGCGAATTCAACCATTACAATAAAAATTACATAAATATAATTAAGTAATAATTCTTTAGAACATTTAAACATTCCGTTAGAATATATTATAAATAAAAGTATTAAGTGAACAATGTTGCTAACATAATAATGTTACTATTAAAATCTCAACATTAAAGGTACTTATTTCTAAAGAAGTTACGACATATACAATTATTTTACCTGCAATGAGAAGACAAACATCTATTTTCTTTGTCGGTACAGAACTGACCTGACCCTTTAATGCGTGGTCTATTTATATGCATCCTGTGTCAGGTTAACGTACCGTTGGAAAAAGATGTTCGTTCTCATCAGATAAAAATATGTTTCTCCTGGTCAAAACCGGTTTAATTTGACGTCATCTGACATAAGGTACAACTCAGATTTGTAGTTTATCTATATTCGTTGACACTAGTTAGATCCAAATATGATAATTCCTTAAATTTTCTAAACTAGCAACATGTTTAATATATTAAGCCAGCTGTAATGTCTGTCTATCTTTAGATAAGAACAATTTTGTAGCGAAGACTATTCATCATTAGATAAGAACCATTCTGTATTTACGTCAGCACGGAAGTTTGTTCTACTTTTTTAATAACCGAATTAGACATTTATCAATGCCTGGTTTTATGGAATATATGTTTCACTGATAAGACTTAGAAGCTGACTGATTTTTGCTTTATAAACTATTTCCACACAATAATGTAAATTCGTATAGCTAATGATTTAAGTTGCCAACGTTTTGCTATAAATGCATAAAACATTACTTTAATAATACAATTTAAAGAAAATTGCAGTCTTATTAATTTTACTAAAAATCAATTCCTAATAATACCTTCTGATTTATTTGAGCCGAGACCACGAGGCTCGTAGAGAAAAATCAATTTCATTCATCAAAACAAGATAAAAGGTGAAAGATCAAAATTACAATGATAAAAGAACATTGCGAGTGTTAGGATTGAATTTGTAGAAAAATTAATAAATTGATATTTTCTTTTGAATTGAATTTAAGTAATGTTTTATTTGTTTATCCTCTAAAATATATTAAAGGTAATTTCACTTGTTTTTGAAGTACAACTATACAGAATAGAAAAGGTTGCTAAACAAGTGTAGTAAAAAAAGGGCAATGTATATAACCACACTATAACTCAAGCTAAGAACATTGCCAATATACAATGTTGTGTGAGATTGTATACGAAAAACATTATACATGAATTTTGCCTGTTCAGCTATAAGTTCTAGGTTTCATTAGTAAAAATATGTCTCTGACCTAGTGATTGGCAAAGGTTCAAATCGGTTAATGAAGATCTAGTAACTTTCCACTCTATGAAGCTTATGAAACAAGATGGCTTCCAACTAACGGATATCCATATTTGGTCTGACGACGTTAAGGTCGGTGTAGATGATTACAGAATTCAGTCTTATGACGTAAGTAAGATGCTTTTTACCTGTTAGAACTGGTCTCGACCGGGTTGTGGAGTTCGTAGTTTTCTGACTGATGCGTAGAAGGGTATGACCTTGCTTAACCCTCTATCTGGCCGCGAACGTATAAATAGAAATGCGCAGTCAGGTCAGATCAGTTATAACGCATTAGCAGAAAACTGACGTTGACTCTTCAATTACAGATGTAGTGTAGCTGTTTATCATCGCGGCGGCGCTCCTTTTAAGAGAGCCTGAATTCTTCCTTCTCTCTCACTCTCTATCTTACCATGGATATTGACGTTTCCCAACTTACGAGTAATTCCTTCTCATAGCAAGAAATGAGAAGAAGGTTATGTAAATCTCATAACAACATATATAACAGAAACTTTTTTTTTACATAACAAGTGAGTGGAGAATGTTACAGATCTCTGTACCCTCTCGCAAAGCCAGCGGAGTGATTATTTCTTTGAAGGAGTGTTTATAATTACAATTCATGGGAGAGATTGGCACTAACATATTTACGATCGTCAGACTTCATACCGCCTATGTTCGCATTTTCTTGCCTGTATCATACAGATAGCTGTTCACGTGACTGATTCGTGATTCTACTTGCTGGAATGGCTTCACAGATTCCTAGCAATGTATATACCAGTATCTACGCGCTATCTAGTTCTAGTGACGCACACTCCATTCGACTATGGTTCCTTGATCCTACGTAGACAACGATTGGAAACCAAATCAAGTTCTTACGCAGACGACTATCAACTCATCCCACAAAACCACGTCAGCAGCAGCACTTCAGTGACCTTTGTCAGCTCAAAGATTCCTCAAAAGTACTTTTACACGGCAAATTAACTGTGTATACATTTACTATCAACGCCCAGAACATTGTGAGTTAAACCGTTTAATTCATTTAATGTGAGTTATTACTATTGACATTATCCCTACGAGTGCAATTTTTCTCTGGAAACACCAGATTCTCAAGTACAGGTATGTCTCTTATCACATTAGATATTTTTAAAGGTGATCAATCACAAAATCCTGTTAAATGGCTAAATCATTTTTTACAATGGGCTAATTTTTATGATTTGTCAGAATCTAAAATTTTGAATGCTTTTCCTTTCCACCTCCAACAACATGCTAAAGTATGGTATGAATCGCTACCTGATAACGTTAGGAATAACTGGTCAAGTCTAGTAACTGCCTTTACATCTAGGTTTCACACTGACGATATCATTTTAGATCTATCAATTTTACAAACTCGACAAGAATCGTCTGAAACAGTTTTGGACTATTTAACTCGTCTCTTACAAATTGCAAATAATCAAACTATCTCAGATGAAATATTGTTAGCAGTTGCATTACAAGGTTTAAAACCAGCTATTAAACAAATCGTAATGAATAAAAATCCAACAAATATGGATGATTTACGACAAGCCGCAAATCTAGCAGAGAAATCTCTTGTCGCAACTGAGAATGATGATTGGTCAACACTTAGCACAATTTTAGAGGAACTTAAACATCTTAAAGATGAAATTAAAGCAGTCAGCTCAGAACAGAACACAGAAAACAATGTACATGTAATATCTCAACCCTTCGTACGTGCCAAAAACAAACCATTTCGGCTGCATTGCAATAATTCTCATCATTATACATCGTCTTCTCAGACAGTTAATTTTCCAAACTATTTCTCCAGTTCAGTACATAAATCTAGCGATAACAATACATATCAGTTACCTACTCGGGCTGCGCGCTACCAGCCACAACTACATAGTCGTAAGCCATTCTGTCTTAGATGTGGTATTTGTTTTCAATCACACGGAAGATTATGTCCTGCGCTCGATAGAAAGTGTTACTCGTGTCACAAAACAGGTCATTTTGCACGAGTATGCTTTACCCCACAACAACAATATAAATTCGCGCCAAATCAAAGGTCACAACCTTGCCACAAACAAACTAGAGAACCACAAATCACATTAGTCACACCTATTCACAAAAATCTTGTTCCTCTTTATGTTAAAAACAAAATCACGAATGCATTAGCAGACACAGGCGCGTCTATTTCGGCCATCAACCTAAATTTCCTTTCTCGCGCAGGATTCAATTCACGTCAAATGCAACCTTCAAATCTTAATAATATTATCGCAGCAGGGGGCGAAAGTCACGAAATTTTTGGAATGATACCACTTAATTTGGAAATAGGAGGTGTAAGCTTTTCTCATACATTCTATATTATCCCTGCTTTGCATAATTCAATCATTCTAGGTTTAGATTTTCTCACTAAATACAAAGCAGTAGTGAATCTAGATACACAAACGCTCTCTTTGCTAGACGATACGGTAATTATCAATCTGATACGTACTGAGTCAGGATTAGCACGTGTAAACAAACGAACAAGGGTTCCACCAAATTCGAGTTGTTCCATTCCTATTCATATCAGTAAAATCAAAAAAGGGACACCTGTTTTACTAGAACCATCTCATAATATGTCAAACTCCACATTTTTGACAGCTAGAACAATTGTAACGGTTTCGAAAAATAACTTTGTTCAGATCTTGAATCCTACTTCACAAGCTATAGACATACAGGCAAATACCGTACTAGCTTATGTAGACGTACTCCACCCACAGACCATATTTACTGTTAGTGAGGACACTTATGACAAGAATAGCACATCTGATACACCTGACATTGTGGACACACAAACTAGTAAACCACAAGAACCAATTAATTTTGATTTACACTCTTCAGATTTGTCAGAAAATCAAAAACAAGAACTTCAATTATTTTTGAATAAACATAGGGATGTGTTTGCCTTGAACTTAGAAGAATTAGGAAGTACTACGGTATTTACTCATCGAATAGAGACAGGTGATTCCATGCCAATTCGTTGTCAACCTTATCGTGCGTCTCCGCACATCAATAAAGAAATTGATAGACAGGTAGATGAATTATTAGAACACCACCTAATTGAACCCAGTTCTTCTAGCTATGCATCTCCAGTTGTTTTAGTCAAAAAGAAAAATGGGGAATATCGTTTTGCCATTGACTATCGGAAACTTAATCAGGTGACACAACCAATGACATTCCCTCTTCCAAGATTAGAAGATGTAATTGATGCAGTTGGACAAACTAAACCATGTCTTTTCAGTACATTAGATTTAAATTCAGCATTTTGGCAAATTAAAATGGATCCAGAGACAAAACATAAGAGCTCTTTCATAACATCACGTGGTCTTTACCAATGGAATGTAATGCCGTATGGACTCAGAAATGCGCCCGCCACATATTGCATTCTTTTAGGTCATGTACTTAGAGGTATACCATGGTCAACATGTCTTGCATACATAGATGACATTATTATTTTTTCCAATTCATTTGAAGAACATTTAGCACACCTTGAACTTATTTTTGATCGATTACGTCAAGCAAACTTGACACTCAAACCATCAAAATGTGTATTCGCAGCATCTGAAGTTATTTATCTTGGTCATAAATTCTCAACAAAAGGAATCAAAGTAGATGAGTCCAAAATTGACACAGTTACACAGTTTCCTGTTCCAAAAACACAAAAAGATGTTAGGAGTTTTCTAGGGTTGTGCAATTATTACAGAAAATTTGTCCAAGGATATTCTGCAATAGCAACACCTTTAAATAAGTTATTGACAAAAGACAGTTCGTTTCTTTGGACAGATAAGTGTCAAAAAGCATTTGAAACTCTTAAGACAGCCTTGACCACAGCTCCTATCTTGGCTTATCCTGATTTTAATAAACCATTTAGACTCACATGTGATGCCAGTGGTACAGCTCTAGGGTATATTTTGTCTCAGATAGGGACAGACGACAAAGAGCATGTTATTGCTTATGGTGGACGTGCATTAACAAATGCTGAAAGACAATGGTCAGTAACCGAACAGGAGTGTCTAGCGGTATTAGAAGGTATCCGAACATATCATGTTTACCTATCACATCAGAAATTTACTGTCATTACAGATCACAAGGCATTAGTTTGGCTAAAGACAGTTAAGCACACTTCGAATAGACTAATTCGTTGGTCACTTCGCTTACAGGAATACGATTTTGATATCGTATACACTCCAGGCCATAAAAACATAAATGCAGACGCACTCTCACGTCGAAACTACGACCAAACAGCTAAAACTGACAGCCAGTTAGAAAAATCTCCAGCATGCACTAACACTCAGACTCAGTTAGAATCATCAGTACACTCCATTCAAGAAGAAATGACAGAAGTCACATTCTTTTACGATAAGGAAAATACTACTAACCTATTTCCACTACAGACTAATGATAACACACCTTGCAGTAGTTCTGAAGAACTACCGGATATCGCCCAATATCAGCGCGAATGCCCTGATTTTAAGGACATGTATTTTTACTTAGAACAAGGAATATTACCAGAAAACACTCGTCGTGCAACAGCTATTCCATATGAAGCAAATCAATATGAACTAATCAATGGTGTCTTACATCATTTTTTCCAGCCTCGTACAAAACATAAAACTTCTCCAGATCAACTCATAAAACAAGTTGCTTTACCCACAAATTTGAGACTCGATGTCCTTCTATCTTATCACGATTCAAAAGCAGGAGGTTGTCATTTTGGTGTTCAAAGAACATATCAAGCTATCAAACAGAAATATTATTGGCCTAAAATGTATCAAAATGTGTATGATTACATTACATCATGCTCTAAATGTCAGCTCATTAAACGGGACACAAACGCACGAAAAGCTCCACTGCACCCATTGCCCCCAGAAGACGTATTCTCTAGGTGGCACATGGACATTTTGTGCATGCCAAAAAGTAAGGAAGGTTATCAATACATCTTATTGGTGACAGATAGTTTGTCACATTGGTGTGAAGCCTTTCCCTTACGTTCTCAAACAGCAACAGAAATCGCCAGTGTTTTGTACAATGAGATATTTACACGTTATGGTGCACCGCGAACACTTGTCAGTGATCGTGGACGAAATTTTATGTCTCAAATTGTACTCGCACTTTGTGAATTATTTCAAGTAACACGTCACCATACTAGTTCATACCACCCTCAAACTAACAGTCTCTGTGAGAGAAAAAATAGTACCATTAGTCAGGCATTACGTGCTTACTGTAGTAAACATCAAGATGATTGGCCGTCCATATTACCCAGCGTAATGATGGCATTCCGAATGAGTCCAGCAGTTAATTCTACTGGATACTCACCTTATTACATAGTCTTTGGGAAAGAAATGACTTTACCCTTAGATGTATCTCTTACGCCTAAAGAAACTGTACAAACACAAACACAACAGTACATAGATCAATTGATTCAAAGATTGAAAATAGTTCAAGAAATAGCTAAAGCAAATACACGTGAAGCACAAAGCACAAGCAAACAGAGGTTTGACCAGAACGCAAAAGAACCGTCCTTTCGTGTTGGAGATTATGTACATTTACAAATCTCACATATACCTGTAGGGTTATCAAAAAAGCTTTATCCTCGTTGGGAAGGTCCATATTACATCACTCAAGTAGGTCCGAATAGCACCTACAGATTACGCCGTTGTTCAGACAATAAAGAAATGAAATCACTTGTACACGCAAACAGGCTTAAGCACTATAAAGATCCTAGGGATTATAGACCTCCGACACCGGACACAAGTAGTACACCTCCACAGTCAACACAAACATCAAATGATCAAACGAGCAATGAGCACACACCAACCAACAATGGTACCGAATGGTACTTAGTTGATAAACTATTGAAATCCAAATGGATTTCTGGAAAGAAGCATTATTTGGTTAAGTGGTCAGATGGGTCCACGCCATCATGGCAGCCAACGGAGAATGTTTCTCAGGCATTAAAAGAAGCATTTCACAGAACACGCACACAATCAAACACACGTCGCAAACGACGAAGTCGAATATTTCGTAATTGAATTCAATACGAAATTCTGAAAACATAAAAAAAAAGAACAAATTCCTTCGTATTTGGAAGAGAAAATTATAGTCCTATCGTCCATTCCATTATTTTTTCTCATACCTTCTATTTCTCTTTTCTTCTTTCTGGCGCCAAATCTCTCAGTTCTCTTTCTTTCTCTTAAGGTATGGATGAAATTTGGATTGGTTCGTAGGCATATGTTTCTTTTTAACTCTGAATGCAGAGTACATAGTATCAGAACAAACAACAACATAAAAACAAAACAATTTGAAACATGGGTTATCTCCAGCATCCCCCACTTTTGTATAGTTCAGCTTATAAGTGGATTCACAGTTTAAATCAGGCTTACACGGACTTGTTGAATTGAACGTATCGAATATTGTTACAAGGATGTCAAATGAAGCTACATAATGATATTATTTCACAGTTATAATACGTCTTAAAACGAATACGCGGTATAATACAGCAATCTCATTAATGCATGGTTTGACAATGTTTAGAGGTTTATCTCTCACGATTTCATACCATTTGTATGAAAGTATGTACCTATGGTACTGTGTCTTGGCGCATTCGCCATAAATGATAAACTCGTCAAAATGTCCGCGCGATTATAATTACTCGACACAGAGATCACGTAATGCATAGCTCTCAAGATATGAGCAGCTATTGGTCTATATACGGCCAGCTTCTGAGAAAAATTCATTTGAAAAGATAATGGCAGTACATTCTCTTTCACGCGTCAAAGATAACGTTCATAAAACACGTACATTTCAAGCTGCACTAGACTCACTCATTGTTCTTAGGTTAATTCAAAGGCGTTACATATTCATACACGCACAGGTCAAAGTTGATTGCAAGTGAACATACGTCATGGTTATTATGGCTAGTGCAACATTAAATTGTCAGTTCCAAACTCTCGATATAATAAGTATTCACCCATAAATATGTTCTGCTAATGTTATACGAATAACATATAAAAGAGAAAAAGAAATACAGAAAAAGAACACAAAGGAAGATTACACTAAAATAGAAAAAGAAAAATAAAGATAACAAGAACTGTATGCTATTATTTTGTTTTACAATCGTCTGATAAGCCTAGTTTAGAGGTAGGTTTTGTAGAATTATGTGTTTAATAAATATATATATCTTATCAAAGTATTCAATGCTGTGAAGTTTTATTCCCATTGTATTTTTTGGGGAATCCTTTTCACGAATTTTGCATTGTACTCTTTATTGTATTTTTTGAGAATTTGACTGAGATTTGTGCAATACACTTCCAATTGTGTTTTGGGAATTTTATCAAATATTTTGCATAAAACATTACTTGTACTCATTGTACTTTTTGAAATTGATTGAGTATTTGCAATGTACTTCTTATTGTAATTTTTTTTTATTGTATTTGACTTGGTATTTTGCAATGTATTTTGCAGTGTTTTGCATTGTATCTTTAAACTTTGCGAAAATGTCTCGCAATGTTTTTTTTTTTTACCATTGTATTTTTGACCTTTCATCTTTTATCTTGTTTTGATGAATAAAATTGATTTTTCTTTTCGAGCCTCGAGGACTCGGCTCAAATTAACTAGAGGGTATTGTTAGGATTGAATTTGTAGAAAAATTAATAAATTGATATTTTCTTTTGAATTGAATTTAAGTAATGTTTTATTTGTTTATCCTCTAAAATATATTAAAGGTAATTTCACTTGTTTTTGAAGTACAACTATACAGAATAGAAAAGGTTGCTAAACAAGTGTAGTAAAAAAAGGGCAATGTATATAACCACACTATAACTCAAGCTAAGAACATTGCCAATATACAATGTTGTGTGAGATTGTATACGAAAAACATTATACATGAATTTTGCCTGTTCAGCTATAAGTTCTAGGTTTCATTAGTAAAAATATGTCTCTGACCTAGTGATTGGCAAAGGTTCAAATCGGTTAATGAAGATCTAGTAACTTTCCACTCTATGAAGCTTATGAAACAAGATGGCTTCCAACTAACGGATATCCATATTTGGTCTGACGACGTTAAGGTCGGTGTAGATGATTACAGAATTCAGTCTTATGACGTAAGTAAGATGCTTTTTACCTGTTAGAACTGGTCTCGACCGGGTTGTGGAGTTCGTAGTTTTCTGACTGATGCGTAGAAGGGTATGACCTTGCTTAACCCTCTATCTGGCCGCGAACGTATAAATAGAAATGCGCAGTCAGGTCAGATCAGTTATAACGCATTAGCAGAAAACTGACGTTGACTCTTCAATTACAGATGTAGTGTAGCTGTTTATCATCGCGGCGGCGCTCCTTTTAAGAGAGCCTGAATTCTTCCTTCTCTCTCACTCTCTATCTTACCATGGATATTGACGTTTCCCAACTTACGAGTAATTCCTTCTCATAGCAAGAAATGAGAAGAAGGTTATGTAAATCTCATAACAACATATATAACAGAAACTTTTTTTTTACATAACACGAGACATTTTCGCAAAGTATAAAGATACAATGTAAATACTGCAAAATATATTGCAAAATACTAGGTAAAATACAGAAATACAATGAGAAAGTACATTGCAAAATACTCAGTCAAATTTAAAAAGTACAGTACAATTCCAAAAAGTACAATAACGAGTACAATGAAACATTCGTGATAAAATTCCCCCCCCCCCCCCAAAAAAAAAACAATGGAACAAACTTTGCAGCATTGAATACCTTCATAAAATACAGTAACGTAACGTGGTACGATATTAAATAAAAGTTAAAAGTTTACGTAACTTAAACAGCTTTACAATATAAAATTCTACAAAACCTACATATAAACTAGTCTTGTCAGACGATTGTAACACAAAATAGTAGCATGCAGTTCTTGGTATCTTCATTTTACTTTTTCTATTTTAGTTTACTCTATTTTTATACTTTTTTCTTTCTTTTTTTGTCTTCTTTTGTCTCTTCTTCTCTTTTATATTTATTTGCATAACATCAGCAGAACATATGTATGGGTGACTACGTTATTAGATTGGTTCAGCCATGTGTAATGAAAGAATTCTTGTTCTTATGAATAATGCTAGTAAGCCGATATTGAGCTGATCTTCCTAGTGCATATATAATATTAACAAAGAATTACCAATAGCTTTGAAATAAGAATGGTTGCAAAGAAAATGGCATACAAATTTAATATTAATCAAGAGTTAGGAAACTGACAATTTTAGTTTTGTTCTAGCCTTAATAACCATGACGTATGTTCACTTACAATCAAACTTTGACCTGTGCGTGAATGAAATATATATCGCCTTTGAATTAACCTAATAACAGTAAGTGAAAATATCATTTAATCGTTTGGTACGGTAAGTCTAGTGCAGCTTTGAAATGTACGTGTTTTATAAACGTTATCTTTAACGTGTGAAAGAGAATGTACTGCCATTATCGTTTCAAATGATTTTTTCTCAGAAGCTGGCCGTATATAGACCAATAGCTGCTCATGTCGTGAGAGCTATGCATTACGTGATCTCTGTGTCGAGTAATCGCGCGGACATTTTGACTATTTTATCATGTATGGCGAATGCGCCAAGACACAGTACCATAAGGTACATACTTTCATACAATGGTATGAAATCGTGAGAGATAAACCTCTAAACATTGTCAAACCCATGCATTAATGAGATTGCTGTATTATACCGCGTATTCGTTTTGAGACGTATTATAACTGTGAAATAATATCATTATGTAGCTACATTTGACATCCCTGTAACAATATTCGATACGTTCAATTAAACAAGTCCTTGTAAACCTGATTTAAACTGTGAATCCACTTATAGGCTGAACTATACAAAAGTGGGAGATTCTGGAGATAACCCATGTTTCAAATTGTTTTGGGTGTTTGTTTGTTTTTTGTTGTTGTTTGTTCTGATACTATGTACTCTGCATTCAGAGTTAAAAAGAACACAATCCTATGAACCAAGTCCATATTCCACTCATACCTTAAAGAGAAAGATAAGAAGTTGAGAGATTTGCGCGCAAGAGAAGAAAAGAGAAATAGAAGGTATGAGAAGAAAGAATGGAATGGACGATAGGACTATAATTTTCTCTTCCAAATACGAAGGAATTTGTTCTTTTTTTTGTTTTCAGGATTTCGTATTGAATTCAATTACGAAATATTCGACTTCGTCGTTTGCGACGTGTGTTTGATTGTGTGTTTGCTGTGAAATGCTTGCTTTAATGCTTGAGAAACATTCTCAGTTGGCTGCCATGATGGTGTGGATCCATCTGACCACTTAACCAAATAATGCTTTTTCCCAGAAATCTATTTGGATTTCAATAGTTTATCAACTAAGTACCATTCGGTACCATTGTTGGTTGGTGTGTGCTCATTGCTTGCTTGATCATGTGATGTTTGAGTCGACTGTGGGGATGTACTGACTGTGTCCGGTGTCGGAGGTCTATAATCCCTAGGATCTTTATAGTGCTTAAGCCTATTTGCGTGTACAAGTGATTTCATTTCTTTATTGTCTGAACAACGGCGTAATCTGTAGGTGCTATTCGGACCTACTTGGGTGATGTAATATGGACCTTCCCAACGAGGGTAAAGCTTTTTTGATAACCCTACAGGTATATGTGAGATTCGTAAATGTACATAATATCCAACGCGAAAGAACGGTTCTTTTGCTTTCTGGTCAAACCTCTGTTTGCTTGTGCTTTGTGCTTCACGTGTCTTTGCTTTAGCTATTTCTTAAACTATTTTCAATCTTTGAATCAATTGATGTACTGTTGTGTTTGTGTTTGGACAGTTTCTTTAGGCGTAAGAGACACATCTAAGGGTAAAGTCATTTCTTTCCCAAATACTATGTAATAAGGTGAGTATCCAGTAGAATTAACTGCTGGACTCATTCGGAATGCCATCATTACGCTGGGTAATATGGACGGCCAATCATCTTGGTGTTTACTACAGTAAGCTCTTAGTGCTTGACTGATGGTACTAATAATCATTTCAAGAGGCTATTAGTTTGAGGGTGATATGAACTAGTATGATATCGTGTTACTTGAAATAATTCACAAAGTGCGAGTACAATTTGAGACATAAAATGTCGTCCACGATCACTGACAAGTGTTCGCGGTGCACCATAACGTGTGAATATCTCATTGTACAAAACACTGGCGATTTCTGTTGCTGTTTGAGAACGTAAAGGAAAGACTTCACACCAATGTGACAAACTATCTGTCACCAATAAGATGTATTGATAACCTTCCTTACTTTTTGGCATGCACAAAATGTCCATATGCCACCTAGAGAATACGTCTTCTGGGGGCTATGGGTGCAATGGAGCTTTTCGTGCGTTTGTGTCCCGTTTAATGAGCTGACATTTAGAACATGATGTAATGTAGTCATACACATTTTGATACATTTTAGGCCAATAATATTTCTGTTTGATAGCTTGATATGTTCTTTGAACACCAAAATGACAATATCCTGCTTTTGAATCGTGATAAGATAGAAGGACATCGAGTCTCAAATTTATGGGTAAAGCAACTTGTTTTATGAGTTGATCTGAGGAAGTTTTATGTTTTGTACGAGGTTGGAAAAAATGATGTAAGACACCATTGATTAGTTCATATTTACTTGCTTCATATGGAATAGCTGTTGCGCGACGAGTGTTTTCTGGTAATATTCCTTGTTCTAAGTAAACATACATGTCCTTAAAATCAGGGCACTCGCGCTGATATTGGGCGAGATCCGGTAGTTCTTCAGAACTACCGCTAGGTATGTTATCATTAGTATGTACTGGAAATAGGTTAGGAGTTTCTGCCTTATCGTAAAAGAATGTAATTTCTGTCATTTCTTCTTGAATGGAGTGTACTGGTGGTTCTAACTGAGTAGCCTGAGTGTTAGTGTATGCTGGAGATTCCTCTATTTTGCTTTCAGTGTTATCTGTTTGGTCGTAGTTTCGACGTGAGAGTGCATCAGCATTTGTGTTTTTATGGCCTGGAGTGTATACGATATCAAAATCGTATTCTTGTAAGCGAAGTGACCAACGAATTAGTCTGTTTGAAGTGTGTTTAACTGTCCTTAGCCATACTAGTGCCTTGTGATCTGTAATGACAGTGAATTTCTGATGTGATAGGTAAACATGATATGTTCTGATACCTTCTAAAACTGCCAGAAATTCCTGTTCAGTTACTGTCCATTGTTTTTCAGCGTTTGTTAAAGCTCGTCCACCATAAGCAATAACATGTTCTTTGTCGTCTGTCCCTATCTGAGACAAGATATACCCTAGAGCTGTACCACTGGCATCACATGTTAGTCTAAATGGTTTATTAAAATCAGGATAAGCCAAGATAGGAGCTGTGGTCAAGGCTGTCTTAAGAGTTTCAAATGCTTTTTGACACTTGTCTGTCCAAAGAAATGAACTGTCTTTTGTCAATAATGTTTTTTAAAGGTGCTGTTATTGTAGAATATCCTTGGACAAATTTTCTGTAATAATTGCACAATCCTAGAAAACTCCTAACATCTTTCTGTGTTTTTGGAACAGGAAATTGTGTAACTGTGTCTATTTTGGACTCGTCTACTTTGATTCCTTTTGTTGAGAATTTATGACCAAGATAAATAACTTCAGATGCTGCGAATACACCTTTTGATGGTTTGAGTGTCAAGTTTGCTTGACGCAGTCGATCGAAAATAAGTTCAAGATGTGCTAGGTGTTCTTCAAATGAATTGGAAAAAATAATAATGTCATCTATGTATGCAAGACATGTTGACCATTGTATACCTCTTAGTACATGACCTAAAAGAATACAATATGTGGCGGGCGCGTTTCTGAGTCCATACGGCATTCCTTTCCATTGATAAAGACCACGTGATGTTATGAAAGAGCTCTTATGTTTTGTCCATTTTGATTTGCCAAAATGCTGAGTTTAAATCTAATGTACTGAAAAGACATGGTTTGGTTTGTCCAACTGCATCAATTACATCTTCTAATCTTGGAAGAGGGAATGTCATTGGTTGTGTCACCTGACTGAGTTTCCTATAGTCAATAGCAAAACGATATTCACCATTTTTCTTTTTTACTAAGACAACTGGAGATGCATAACTTGAGGAACTGGGTTCGATTAGTTGGTGTTCTAATAATTCATCTACCTGTCTATCAATTTCTTTATTGATGTGCGGAGACGCACGATAAGGTTGACAACGAATTGGCATGGAATCACCTGTCTCTGTTCGATGAGTAAATACCGTAGTACTTCCTAATTCTTCTAAGTTCAAGGCAAACACATCCCTATGTTTATTCAGAAATAATTGAAGTTCTTGTTTTTTGATTTTCTGACAAATCTGAAGAGTGTAAATCAAAATTAATTGGTTCTCGTGGTTTACTAGTTTGTGTGTCCACGATGTCAGGTGTATCAGTTGTTATATGTTTGTCATAAGTGTCCTCACTAACAGTAAATATGGTTTGTGGGTGGAGTACGTCTACATAAGCTAGTACGGTATTTGCATGTATGTGTATAGATTTCGGAGTAGGATTCAAGATCTGAACAAGGTTATTTTTCGAAACCGTTACAATTGTTCTAGCTGACAAAAATGTGGAGTTTCACATATTATGAGATGGTTCTAGTAAAACAGGTGTGCCTTTCCTTATTTTACTGATACTAACAGAAATAGAACAACTTGAGTTTGGTGGAATCGTTGTACTTTGCTGGGCGCGTGCCAATCCCGGCTGTTTGTTCAGCAGATTAATGACTACCGTATCGTCTAGCAAAGAGAGCGTTTGTGTATCTAGATTCATTACTGCTTTGTATTTAGTCAGAAAGTCTATACCCAGAATGACTGAATGGTGTAAGGAAGGGATAACATAGAATGTATGAGAAAAACTTACACCTCCTATTTTCAAATTAAGTTGGATAATGCCAAAAATTGAATGTTTTTCCCCGCCTTCTGCGATAATATTAGTAATATTTGATGGTTGAATTTGACGTGGATTGAATCTTGCGCGAGAAAGAAAATTTAGATTGATTGCCGAAATGGACGCGCCTGTGTCAGCTAATGCATTCGTGATTTTGTTTTTAACAAAAAGAGGAACAAGATTTTTGTGAATAGGTGTGATAATGTGATTTGTGGTTCTCGAGTTTGTTTGTGGCAAGGTTGTGACCTTTGATTTGGCGCGAATTTATATTGTTGTTGTGGGGAAAAGCATACTCGTGCAAAATGACCTGTTTTGTGACACAAGTAACACTTTTTATCGAGTGCAGGACATAATCTTCCGTGTAATTGAAAAAAAATTCCACATCTGAGACAAAATGACTTATGACTATGTAGTTGTGACTTGTAGCGCGCATCACGAGGAGGTAACTGATATGTATTGTTATCGCGAGATGTATGTACTGAACTAAGGGAATAGTTTGGAAATTTGGCTGTCTGATAAGACGATGTATAATGATGAGAATTATAGCAATGCAGCCGAACAGGTTTGTTTTTGGCACGTACGAAGGGTTGAGATAATACATGTACATTGTTTTCTGTGTTCTGTTCTGAGCTGACTGCTTTTATTTCATCTTTAAGTTGTTTAAGTTCCTCTAAAATTGTGTTAAGTGTTGACCAATAATCATTTTCAGTTGCGACAAGAGATTTCTCTGCTAGATTTGCGGCTTGTCGTAAATCATCCATATTTGTTGGATTTTTATTCATTACGATTTGTTTAATAGCTGGTTTTAAACCTTGTAATGCAACTGCTAACAATATTTGATCTGAGATAGTTTGGTTATTTGCAATTTGTAAGAGACGATTTAAATAGTCCAAAACTGTTTCAGACGATTCTTGTCGAGTTTGTAAAATTGATAAATCTAAAATGATATCGTCAGTGTGAAACCTAGATGTGAAGGCAGTTACTAGACTTGACCAGTTATTCCTAACGTTATCAGGTAGAGATTCATACCATACTTTAGCATGTTGTTGGAGGTCAAAAGGAAAAGCATTCAAAGTTTTAGCTTCTGATAAATCATAAAAATTTGCCCATTGTAAAAAATGATTTAGCCATTTAACAGGATTCTGTGATTGATCACCTTTAAAAATATCTAATGTGATAAGAGACATACCTGTACTTGAGAATCTGGTGTTTCCAGAGAAAAATTGCACTCCTATGAATAATGTAAATAGTAATGAGTCACATTAACTGAATTAAACGGCTGAACTCAGAATGTTCTGTGCGCTGATAGTAAATGTATACACAGTTAATTTGCCGTGTAAAAGTACTTTTTTTTTGTTGGAATCTTTGAGCTGTCGAAGGTCACTGAAGTGCTGCTGCTGATGTGGTTTTGTGTGGTGAGTAGGTAGTCGTCTGCGTAAGAACTGGATTTGGTTTTCACTCGTTGTCTACGTAGGATGAAGGAACCATAGTCGAATGGAGTGTGAGTCTCTGGAACTGGATAGGGCGTAGGTAGTGGCGCATACATTACTATGAATTTGTGAAGACATTCCAGCATGAGCGATGTAGTATGTAGGTAGAATCACGGATCAGTCACGTGAATAGCAGTGTGTCTGTTACAGGCAAGAAACTGCGAACATTGGCGGTATGAAGTCTGACGATCGTAAATATGTTGGTGCCAATCTCTCCCATGGATCGTAATTATACGTGTGGCATCTTTATTTAAGATACTCGTCCACTAATGTCGTTTTATCCTTAGTCTCTTCTCCATTAATTTTATGAAAACACTCCTTCAAAAGAAATAATCACTCCACTGGCTTTGCGAGAGGGTCCAGAGATCTGTAATATTCTCCATCCACTTGTTATGAAAGTTTTCTGTTATGTGGGTTTATATATATATATATATATACATATATATATATATATATATATATATATATATATATATATATATATATATATATATATATATATATATATATATATATATCACGCGCACATCCTGCCCGTTCATATTCCTCACAGTGACGTAGCCGATGAGATGCCAGTGCTACAAGCGTGGGTGCATTCATGACGTCCGGTTACGGTAGCGAGGTGGAAGATTATTTGTGATCAGCAGTTCATGCTCGGCTCAAGTCTGGAGCAAAAGGAGACCGTTCAATTACAGTCGAAACGATTTTCGGGATGTGGCCCCTCTGCATGCAACAGCTTCTTGGAGCCACAGATGAGAGCTGTGTGCCAAGTGGGGACGAAAGGTGGGAGAGCTAACCCCGAAGGTGTACTATTGCTTTCCCCAACCAGAGGTGCTACCCCCTCTCAAGACACCCATACATCCCTGCATACAATGTTGGTAAGAACGCGGTAATATCCCACGTTGACATATGTTTGAGAGGACAACTTGTTTACTAGTAATATCCACATTGCTTGTCGAATCAGGATCTTCACAGAGAGAGAGAGAGAGAGAGAGAGAGAGAGAGAGAGAGAGAGAGAGAGAGAGAGAGAGAGAGGCAGGTGGGTGGGTGGGTAATAAAATTGTTAGTTAATCCACTATTGAGATTGGCAATCTGGGACCATGGCTTTCATCGTCCTACCTTGACGCACCAACCAATACACACACGTCCTCGCATAGTGAATGCAATATAGCTGTGTATTTCTGCGTAGAAAGGACATTAAAGGAGATACAGTAATTAACTCTTGTCTAATTAGTCGCCACACTCGATATCTCTGACAGAAATCACAACACATAGAAGTTAATATAGAAAGTTAATTATATTCAATTGTTTATTATCAGACACGTTTAAATACTTATATAATACATACTGCAATTATTATAGAATACATATTACAAATATTACAAATAATACAGTGTTACCAAATGATATAGGTACATCTTTAAACATAAATTCAATACAGAAGTCATCATAAGCTAAAAAAATAGGATGGACAAATTCAAGCAATCTACGTAATAAATTACTCAAGAATAATAATATATTCCTTTATTTTAAATGCTTCATCAACAAATTTCTCTAGCGAACGTAGTATCTTCTTATATCTAAAGGTTGAACATGGAGTATGCCTGCGTATCGATGGCTGTACTTTCGAAATAGATTTACCCAAATAAACGTTATAGAAAACGTACTAAATTAAAATTAGATCCATCTTCAATATTATGCTAGGAACAGAGTATGCAATATCTGTTATTTCTGTCGATTCTAATGCTTCCATATTTTCCAGTTTCAGATCTCATATTTTCAGATAGGAAAGCATATAAAACTATATTTAAGACTTGGAATAAAGTTTGGGCAATTTACATGGAAATATCCATACTTTACCAAATTTAAATCTGTTTAATGTACCTTTTAGGAGTGTAACCCAATTAATACTGTTATTTGGTTCATTTTCAATACCGTATTTAAGACATATATGCAATCTCGGTATCATATTTACAGAAGTTTTAACTTAATTAGCAGGAAATATTTAAGTGTAATTCACTTTAGATATTATTACATTTAGCAAATATTTTTACAAATCTTTCGCTGTATTCGTAGAAAAGTTCTGTCCAACCTGCGGCCCATGGGCTGATTTTAAATGGCATGTCGGAGCTCGAGCACGTTTTGTGCATTTATGTTTATAAAAATGTACATAGTTAACTTTCAAAGAAAATCTTCTTAACCAGTTACATGCATTCCTACCCACCCACCCACATACCTATTTATCCAGCCATCTATTTATCCATCTATCTATCTATACATCCATTCATCCACTCAACCACCCATTCATCCAACCAATAACTAATTTTTATCCATCTATTCATTTGTCTATCTAATCACCCATCCATCCATCCACCAATGTGTCTGTATGTATGTCTGTCTATCTAGAATCACAGTCGTCCATTCAGAAGGTCAAGTAAATTAAATTAAATTGCTGAAAACATTATATCAATATATGTTTTCATATTCTTCTGGTCACTGCAGTTTTACAAGGAGTTTTCAGGTTACAGAACGTTCGTTTTTCAGATATGATACGTATTTAACACATGAATCTGGAGTGTCGATAGCGCCAGCAAGTTGGATTATCGCCTGTTCGGAAACCCCAGTCGTTCTCGACAATCAAGCCTTTAGGGGTAACTGCTGCTGAAGCACTCGTTGTTTTCCGTGAACCTGAAACAATTCCAACATGACCTCCCATTGCTATAACATCACCCTTTACAGGACTGCTGCATCTTTCCCAACAGAGAGAACTGCGTAAGTACAGCGAGTTCGAATTCGCCCATTCGTTTGCTCCGATCGGTGTATATGACCAAAAATATCTTGATAATAAAAAGAACAAAATTAGAAATCCAGTTTTCATTAACAATTGTCTTTAGTTGACCTGAGATCGCTTGCTTGGCTGATGTTGACATAATACCCAAATTCATTAACCGTTGGTCAAGTAATATACGGCCAATTGAGATAACAAAATCAATCAATGACCATATTAACACAAGTGCATTTTAATGTTCGTCTAACGCGTCCAAGATAGTGTTGGTACACAGTTACATAGTAAGTTTCATCAAAAACTGTAAATAAAAGTAAATCTGACAGTGGGTCATCAACACTGACAACAATCTACAACACAAGTATCATTTAAAATCTTACAAAAAATACAAGTCGACAATTCGATTCGGTATAACTCAGTCATAATGTTAAATTATGCTCGCTATCGATCCTTTCTGAGATTTTGTTGATATAATTTCACATAGCGAGTTTCATTAAAAACTGTTAATAAATTAAACCTCGAGTACTTACACAATTTAACCCCTAATCGTGCCAAGATCAAATTAATATACTTTGAGTTTATAAGCAACTTGACCGAGACCTTACAATGGAATAGATTTTATTTAACATCTTTAGGTATTGTATTATTTATAGAGTTAGATGATATGATAAAGCTCAATACCAAAACTAGATCTTTAAATCTTTACTTTTACAGTGGTCAAAGAGATTGAAAAAAATTATTTGTGAAAGCTTGGCCATATTGCTAAATTCATCAAATCGACCAAACGTTAAACTAAACGATTTGGATGTAATTCTCCATATTTTTGGATAATAATAATAATAATAATAATAATAATAATAATAATGAGAACGTTGTATAGAGCTTAATATTTAGAAGATCTAAGTGCTTTACAACTTCTATAATGACATGACTATAAAAACATAAACACCATGAAATTAAAAAGCATAACAAATGCTGAAAATATTTAAGGTAGTAAACATTATTAGGTCTTTAAGTTTGTTCTTGCAGTCTAGAAAGGTTAGTTTTAAACTCACTCTTGAAACGAATCACTGCGTGAAGCATATATAAAATAACTCAAGAGATTTACTGTAGAGAACTCGTGGGACTTTATTAAAGATCCAATATGAACGAATCCTAATAACAAAATTATAAATTCTAGTTTTATATACACTCACTGGGTGAAAAAGATTAATGTGTGTGTAAAACTATGTACACAAGTAATTAAAATGTTGAATCTAGTAATAACAAGCCTATGTATGTATGTATGTATGTATGTATGTATGTATGTATGTATGTATGTATGTTTGTATGTATGTATGTATGTATGTATGTATGTATGTATGTATGTATGTATGTATGTATGTATACGCATAGAAAATGGCCACACACAAAAAATATCTTCTTTTTTTTGCAATCCCCCGTCTCTCTCTCTCTCTCTCTCTCTCTCTCTCTCTCTCTCTCTCTCTCTCTCTGAGAATGCTGTCTTCCTCTTTTTTCCTCTCTCTATGAAGTAGACAATAATACATTTTGCATTGGGTTCAGAATTTGAATACAATACTATTCCTAGTCTTAACCATAAGTCCATACCATATATGAGTTGTGAGGTAGTCTGTGGGATGGTTGCCCGACCCACCCCCTATTTATATACGGGGAATAATACTAACTGCCAATTCACTGTATGCATTAGCCACATTCAATAACAGTAATACTTAGAAAAAGATTTACCACTGTTTTTGTTTGTGTTTTTAGATAATTTTTTTGCATTTTATTTGGTAAATTTTAGCTTTATATATAGCAATCGTTTTAGCATAAGATGTTCATGCATTTGGCTGCTACCGGAATGTAATGAGATCTGTCTCTGACAAAAGCGTTAGACATCTGGAAGAGTTCTCGTGTTCCTCTGACCTTTGTACAAGACAGATGCAAAATAAATGTCACAGGCAAGAGTATGTCAGTAAACCGAAAACCAATTGTTCATGACTAATTTCTCTCTCAAACAGTGTTTGCAAAGAGCGCGTTCGAAGGAGAAAAGTATGGACACATATATGTGTGACACAGAATACCGAGAAATCACTATGGCTACTAGTTTGTAAACTTAAGCCTTGTCGGGAAACCACAAACTTATTCGTTTGAGACTGTGTTTCCACTATCAGACAGTCAGGAGCAATACTTTTAAAGAAACTTCATTTGTTATTGGTGAAAACAAAATATCAAGCTGAAACTCAATGGTTGTGTGATTTCCACACCAGAGGTTATCTTGATCGGACTTAGACCATGCAATTTATGGATATATAAAGTATTTGTTCAACAAACCACGACATAGACAGCCTACCTGTTTGGCGCGGGACAATTCTCCTCTTTTAGAACATCTGCAACAAAAATGTTGCATTTGTTGGTGTTTGCTCCTGTCACGTGACTGCTGGACACCAACCACATCCGATTTCCGATGTACGATCGGGCTCTGTTACCAATACGCTCCCCAGACGATGAAGCCTGGCATACCTGAAAATGAGTTTTGGTACATTATGTACTTACGGTAATATCCTAACAAATTTTCATAGCACGGTTGGATAATTTTTAAAAAAATGTTATCGAGCATTGTACATAGGTAAATTGTCGGTTATTACAGGCATCATATTCGCATTCGTGTTTGTTTAAAGAATTACACAGAGAATAGTTTAAAATTGAATCCAGTACACGTATACATTCAGCGCATGTTACCTACTTTAAAAATAATACTCACCAGAGAAATACAAAATGTTACGAAAAGGCTCAAGATAAATTTCTTGTGACCCATGACTGACATTCAGTTGCGATATGTGACTGTAGCGTTCTTTATATCTGAATTTATAGCAGTGGTTCAAACAAATTCATCATTGTACTACCTGTTTATACTTGTGTTTTATGTTAACACCATGGAGTTTTGTTTACAATTAGATTATTTATTGTAGCAACAGGGGACGCCGCTAGAGGGCACTGGCGATCAAGATTAACGTTTTCTCAAAATGTCAACCTCATTACACCTGGTATATTTTCCGCTTTAATATGTAAAAAGCCGACATTATTACTTCCGAATCTTTTCATGGTTGAATGGTCAAATGTATATAATTAGCGTATATGACATTGGGCCATTTCTACAACTTATTCAGCGGAAGAAAACGAAAACCAAATTTTTTTCAAAACGCTGAAAACTAAATAAATGAGCATATACGCTCACCTACGCCTTCTTTTTAAATACTTTGGAGCTATTTTTACAAGAATATTGGTAAAATTTGTGCGAATATATGCGGAAAACACACAAATTACGTCTTTTTCAAAGGTCACCCATGCCAGCAAGATTCTGAATTACCTGGAACATAGAAAAAGTATATTTATTCTTAAAGCTGAATGTTCACAAAACATTATATAAAATATATGTAAGAAATATGCAAATTTCAGCTTGAAATTACATGAGGTCAGGAATTTTCAAAATATGTCAAAGACCAATATTAAAAATGGTGGACGGTACATGTGTTTGAATGCTTCCTGTGAATTTATTTGAATAGATATCATAAAGATGAGTTTATTTTTTAAATCTGCACACTCAAATTAAGCAGAATACAGTCTATTTTTATATATTCTATAATTACGAAAAAATCATCCCCTGTTGCTAACTAAAGTACACAACGCTGGTTACCGACGAATATATAGTTACGTAATACAGCTAAGAATTTCAATTAGTTAGTGCAGGTGTGTAGCTGCAACGAGACCAAACACACATGAAGTACATTACGAGAATCAATAGCTTGATTATATGCAGGTACGAAAGATATAAATATGTGCATGTAATTGAATGTACTGGGTATAACGACACGTCAGCACAATCCTATATTTATAGAATATATTAAGAATTTGTTCTAAAATATTCAGGTGAAAAACTAGGTAGATAAATACCTTTCAAAATAAATTTAAAGTTGTAATCATTCAAGATCAAACACAGAGATCTTAAAACGATTGTACAAATAAAACAGTTAGTACAATTTTTGTTTTTTATCGAGACATGGAATTGTGTGAGATTAACACTCTGCTGTTGTCTAGATCATTAGATATTAGGTAAAAATGTAGCAGTCAAATAAATCGCTAAATTTATAAAAGAAAGAAGCTACAAAATGAATGGATAAGAAGAATTAAAACAAATCACAAGGCAGCTTTATACCTCAGTCTTTAATCTTTTGTCAAACCTTTATTACACTAGGTAGTCTTGCAACCCATTCACGAAATCTCATATCTTTTTTTTTTTTTAAACTATATCCTTTGCATATTGATATCCCAATAACCGCTCAACCAAGTGTTCCATTAAATCATTCAACGATTACCTGATCACAATGAATTACGGTCATGTCCTCGCCTAATTTTATCTGTTCACAATGTCAACGACATTCAACGTGTATTTGTATGTATATTGGCATCTACCAATTTTAATATCATGTGGTAAAACCAAAATATTTGCCTGATTAACTTTATTAGGATCACTGATATCAAAACGTGCATTCTAAATTGATTTAGGTGCTGCTAGATAAATGTGTAATATTGCATGTTGTGCTGCCCAATTTGCTGCAACAGACCGTGTAACATTTGTTTAGCTGTATTTAACAGCACATACACTTATACGTATTCATTAGACTAGGTGTTTAAGAGAAATGGATATAATTAGATTACCAATCTTCTTTAAACGCGCTTAATATACCTTACTCGGATATATAACGATAAATTATATGATCCTGGTCACGATATCGTGAAGATGTTGATAAAAAGTTTGGTTAAATAATGATATAATTACATCAGCAGAGAGGGTAAACACGAACCCAATGAAACGTTTTAAGTGTAAACACTACAAGTATACAAAATGGGAAGAAAAGAAACGACATAAATAAGTAACAAAAATGAACAAACCCAATTAGAGAAACTGTCGGTACGTTAGAGGCTTCGGTTTAGCGTTATTGACCTCGTATTTTAAGTTTTCGTAGGAAGGTTGTTTTAAGCAAAGACGTTTTAGCAAAACGGTCTTTCACCCTATCTGTTGCTTGGCGCTATATTTATATTGAGGAAGGGTGCACCAAAGTCACATCTCTCCTAGGGTGGCTGGAACCTGGAGTCAGATCTGGATATAACCAGTCTTGGTATTTCCGTTATTATAAAACCAAGAACAGAATTGTATGTTACGTAATTTAATTTTATAAAGAGGGGTTACACACTGTTTACTCATGTTGTTTATCATGTGGAAAGCTCTATTTACCGTCGCGGGATTTCAATCCTGTGTTTTGAGTTTGGATTTAATTGGTTGATGGTTGTTTTGGGTCTGATGTGAAGTTGGAATGATAACCTAGTTCATTGGAGATAGCGTTTAGTGTTTGGTTGTTTAGGGCTGATATTAGAATTTGTTCCAGTTTGTTCTTCACTTTGGCACTGTTTGGATTTAGTTTAGTTTTTGGTTTTTGTTGACTTGTCATGGGCAGTTTACCTTTGCCTTTGTGCCTTTTTGTGCATAGTTTGCTTTATTTTATTGTGTTTGTGTGTAACATTACAGTTAATATCCTCCACGACGTCCGAGTGACTCTTTTATTCCTCTGTGTTTACGTCTGAGGTTACCTTGGAGGAGACTCGTGTTTGACTGTAATATATTTTCTCTTTTTTTTTCTTTCTAATTGTCTCATTGTTAGTTTAAGTTCGCTTTATCTTGGTTTTCTAATTATTGGTTTTCTCTTTGTTGGATTTGCTGCTTATTTTAGTAGGTGATGATTGTTTGGCTGTGACCATTTCTTTGTGTTCATTTACTGGTTCTGCGTTTAGGTTATTGCTAGTGGGATTTTAATCTTGCCTAATAATTTGATGAGTTGGAGAGGGTTTCTTGTGCCGGTTTTGTAATACTCTAATTGATCTGATAGGTTATTATGATTTGTCTTATGACCCTGCATGTTATCAATGGTCTGTGTTGTCAGGTATTGTAGTTGTGAAATATCTATGGGTGTTGTGTCGCTCAAATCAGTGATGTATGTTTCTTCACATGGATTTAGACTGGGGAAAGTAACAGGTGAGAGTGTGGGTTATAATAAGTATGCTTTTGCTGTGTGCTGGTTGGGGTTTGTATCGTATTGTGATGGGGGATGACTTGATTGGGGGTTAAACTGGCATGGAGTTGTGAGATGATTGCATCAATGTGGGTGAGGATTGTATTGTTGACTTTACTTGAAACGGTCGACTAATGACGGCTATGCTGGTGGGGCTGTTGTTGTAGTCAAATATAGTATATTTGCTAAAGCTGCCTCCAATTTGAGTCTTGGTTGCATTTGGGGTTTGGGTCAGTTTGTGTAGGGTGTTGTTTCTTCTCCTATCGTAACTTATTTCTTTGATACTATTGTTATTCTTAACGTTTGGTTGAGACATATAGTGTTCTTATTAGGTCTGGTTTGTTTTGTGTTGGAAATTGTAATAATTTACGATAGGTGACATAATGGCAAAGGATTACATATTTAAAGGATTCCTCCCAATGTGGGTCCTAGTCCCTATTTTGTTTTGGTCAAATCAATTATTCCCATCGTTTAACTCAATTATTGACTAGTATGGCTAGCTTGATAGTCTGTGACTAAATGGTGACCTAGTCAGCCTAAGGTTTCAACGGCCAATCAAACTGGAGGTTACAAAGCTAGTTCCCTCCAAAATGTATCATTAAAAAATATTGGTTCTAACAAAATTGATCAATGCAAGTAAGGTTACCTACCACCAAAGATTTCAACTACCAATCAAATTTAGTCGAAAAATATGAGCTCGGTAGCCTAGATGTTTTAGTAGTTATTCTCTATTTATTGAATTGGTAGTTAATAGTGTATTTTGTTTTCTTTGACTTAGAAGGTTAAGAAAATGAAATTCAACCTTTTGTTTACTTTTCTTTTGTAAAGCTTTTGTTCGAAGCTTAGTTCAAATTTATGTTTTTCTTCAAGTGGTGACGTATATGTTTGGGTGAGCGTTTTCTCAGATGATGATTCTGTACTTGTTATTGGCCTTTTCCTTTTTAAATAGGAGAACGACGATGGTGACGGTGTGCACAACTTTGAGGTCGCATCTTTCGATGCTGAGCACAGGAACATTAATTACCATCGCTTACCACATATCTTTTAATACTGAAATGCGTCACCAGTGATTGTCTATACGGCGTATCAACTTGATGATAGGTAACACACGGGTCATTTCTTGCTTGGACCAGTCACCATTCTCTGTTTAACCCACACACAGACTCGCCAGAGAAATGAAGGAAAGAAATGTTAAATCATGCACTTAGGTACCAGTGGATTAAACACCGGTGAGGAAACGGATGCAATTGGTTTTTTGTTTGTTGCGCTTGACGTCTCTTTGGACCATCTCGGTTCAATGCGTTCTCTCAACTCCACAGGCAAACCATGAATGTTCTCTTATATTGTATCCATGATAATATCTGTCAAGGGTTATACACACGTTGAAGGTCACTTCTGAATTCCCTTAGTTGTATCTAAAATCTCCAAATACGACAGTGAAGGACATAGTTGGTCATTTATTACCGCTGACATTCAGGGTAACAGTTATGAATGGTACTAAATCTTCTGATGTAATCGATCTAAAGCGGACTATTATGAGGAATGCATACTTAATTAAGAGAAATCTGGCGTGTTTGTTGACTTTTGTAACTTTTCTCTGGTCAATTTCTCGACACAAAAGTACTACAGGCCCTAACTGAGATTTTGTTCTTCTGGCAACCCTACCAAACTTCCTTACAGATCTTCTCTTGGTCATCGTTGAATATTATTTTTAAATGGGTTTAAATACTTGTCTAAATATTGTCCAACGTTTGACTCCTAGCCATGACGGTTTTCAAATCTACATGGCATGTCACTCCAATGAGTAGGTCCCACTATATGTAGGTAGTGACAATTCGGAGACCACCGAGCATGTTCCAGGTAGGCGAAATCCTTCTGTTCCCACTGGTAAAGTGACTCACTGGAACTGAAATACTAAGATTGGCGTCATCGTTTGGCTTTCAGCACTGTCATTTACTCCTAGACATTGTTTCTTTACTGCTGCTTCTTATTCATGCAGTTTCCTTCTTCTTTCCTTATTGTTGCTGTTGAATGAGAAAAGAGTATTCTGCTTCTTTCTGTTGGTGTAATATTTATGAAATTCTTCTTTATATCTGTTTAAATTCCTTGACGTGTAGCAAGGAAGGAGAAGTCGGCGAAGGTAGTGGTACCGGAACACACTCTTGCGAAGAAGAGAGAAAATTACCTAAATCGCAATTAAAATCGTTCTTTTCCGGAAGTAGAATTGTGCTGACTTTGGTAGGCACTGATGTACTATCGATTGTCGTCTGCACGACCTGTGCACTTCAATTCATCGTCTTCTTTGTTTCCGTCCTGTAATAATGGGTGCTTGGATTCACTGCGCACAGATGCTAGCGCACATATATAGAGAATGTGACGTCACAGGTAGCGCTCAACTGACTGAAAGACACATTCCGCACTGTGATTGAATTTTGTTACGCATTTTAGGATTGCTGAAAGAACTCAATCCATTTCGATCCGCTCTTCCACTATAAATAACCGCAGTTCACTGCATTCACTTCACCTGTTCTCGTCACAAGATGTGGACAAACGTAGAATCGTATACTCTCGTATCGTCAATGCTGTTCCGTACGGACTGACCTTTGTTTGTCAGATCATCAATGACAATCATCCGAAATACCGATTCCATCTTTTGGATACGAAATTTTTATACATAGAGACAAGGCTGTCTGACTAGATTCCTCCTCTACGGACCAGAGGTCAGAAGACGTTTGAGGAAGAGATGTAGATCCGTGAGATGCCCTTTATGTTAAGGAAGTGGTGTTAATAAAAAAGCCCAAAGGCCCTTTTGAGGGACACTTATATGCCTCCAAAAGATTTGCTTTCTTGCCTATACAAAGTATGTATGTATGTATGTATGTATGTATGTATGTATGTATGTATGTATGTATGTATGTATGTATGTATGTATGTATGTATGCATGCATGCAGGTAGGTAGGTAGGTAGATAGGTAGTTAGGTGTGTGTGTATGTATGCATGCATCATTCATGCATGTATCTATGCATGCGTGCGTGCGTATGTATGTATGTATGTATGTATGTATGTATGTATGTATGTATGTATGTATGTATGTATGTATGAATGTAAACGTCTCTATGGATGTTTGTATGTGTCGCTTAAGTCAGGCCATATACAAAGCAGTCCCTGACGTTATGCCAGATTCAGGTCAATCCTTTGCAACATTGTTGCCTATCTCCATTTCGGTGTTGTCACCTCGCCTGTTCCGTTCCTTTTCCACTATATAAAACCTAATCTATATTACAATTTTCCTTATCCATATATAGACCCAATGTTCCCCATATTTAATTCCCCTTGGGGATAGTGTTGCCAAGGCAATTTCTAAATCCTTGAGGCTAAAGTGTCTGGGTGGTGATGTCTGTACTGTATTTTCCCATTGCGAGAAGGGTTCCCCACTACATTACTTCCGTGTGCATTCCTTTATAATATTCTCTCAGTGAGTTTTATGTGATTATGCACGTTCACGAAATGTCACGAATTAATTAAACGGGATCAGACACGCATACATAAATGGGTTTTTGCTTAAATTTCGTCTATCCAGTATTAGGAGAACTAAAGCCATGGAATTGATGTAGAAGACCAAAATAACCATCGTTCTGACAGTGTGTCTCTTACTCGGTGCGAATATTCAAGTAAACATCGTTCCTGTTGTGACGGGTTTGCAAGAGAGAATTAATAGCTCAAGAACAGCAGAAAGATTGCAACAACAAAATAAATGCTAACAGATATACTAACTATATTTGAAGGAGAGAATGAGTGATATGTGTTTTTTCAGAATTAACTATGACCATTTAGAAAGTGATGATCCTCTGTGTTGGCTATTCACCTGTCTGCCAGATTTTGTTGCATATTTTGTTATCAGCTCTATCGGTTATTCCCCTCCTCCATTCTTGATAAGTTCAGTTGGGATGTTGTCTACTCCAGTTACCTTCTCATTCTTTTGTGCTCTTATTGCTGACTCCACCTATTCTTTGAGAATGGGGAAATCGTCAAGATGTGCGGAGTTTGGATCTTCAAGTACCTCTAGGTCTCCTGTGAATGGATGGTTGCAGAGTTCATTACAATACTCAGTCCATCTTTCTGCAATGTCACTTACTTCTGTGTGGCAGTTTTTATTTTCGTCTAGAGTGGTACTGACTCTTGGTTGCTTTTATGTGGGTGAGGTCTTTCACATTTTGGAATGTCTTTTTGCAGTTATTCTTTACCAGACTGCTCTCTTTTTCAATGCACATTTGTCCAATCCAATCTTCTTTTACTTTCTGCAAGTTTGTTTATGATAGTCTTGTTTATTTCTTTGCACTGCATTACCGCTGTTGTGTGTTTTTTTATGTCTCGTCGCGCATCGTACAGATTCAGAATCTTTTCTGTAACCAAGGTATTGTTTCTTTGGGCGATGGAGGCCAACGATTTTCTTGGCAGCTGTTGTCATGACTGTTTTGAAAGTGTCTGTAATCCCCTTACCACCAACATCGATTACAATGTGTGGAGTAAATATTTCTCCGATTGTGCCTTGGAATGACGTGCCGATGTTAGGGTCCTACAGTTATTGAAGGTTGAAATTGAGCTTGATTTTCTTTGGATTGGTAGGTTTCTTCAGCCTTACTTGGAAGTTCATAATCACGAGGTCATGATCACTCCCAACATCAACACCTGGTAACGTTCTTGTTTTTGCTTTATTGATGCCAGATCGTAACGGTTTTGAAACAGTATGTAGTCGATCTGGTTATGATGGGTTCCATTTGGTGCGTGCCACGTCCATTATCGTGAACCTTTATGTTGGCTCAGGGTGTTGGATAGTACCAAGTTGCTGTAGCTGGCGAACGCGAGCAGCTGTCTCCAACTTTCATTGGTAAGCATATTGCAAGAAGGTCCACAATGATCATCCTAGTCTTTTAGAGCATCTTTGTCAACTTTGGAAGTCCACTCTCCTTGGATTATTTTATACTTACCATGTTTAGAATACCCTGGACTTTGTTGTAATCCTCTCTATTTATTCATCATCATGATTGGTAGTTGGAGCATAGACTTGGATAATTGTGATATTAAAGGGAGATGGCTTGGGACGAATGGAAATGATGATGCTAGATATGGGGTGGCATTGAAGCACACGCTACCTGATGGCTTTGTTTACAAGGAAGTCCGCTCCATATTTGGAATTTGGACTTGTCCAACTCTCCACTAGAGCATAGTATATGCCCATCTTACGTTTGGTGTTCTTCTATGGCTTTTCATCTGACTTCACATAATCCCAGAATGTGCCATATATAGTGTTCCATCTCATATGTCAACTCTTGGAGTCTTCTAATTTGCTCCAGAATGATAATGTTCCAGGTGGCGATGGATTTGATGTCTCTTGCTCTGAGTTTATGCAAAGTACCAGTAGCACACTTGTCACCTCCGTCCTGGTGGACAACGGCAGGCGCGATCATTGTTGACCCGGACGACGACCGATCCGGTATGATAACTTCATATTTGTCCAGCATTATCACTGTGTCATGGGCAAGCCTCGTACATTGTCCAACTACCTTAGGGTCTCCACGACGGATTTTCTTATTGGTTCTACTTCCTTTAGCCTTTGGCTAACCAAAGCCGATCTGCAAGGCAGCAATAGACTCGTGTATGGGCGGATGTGTCCATTTCCCGAGGAGGTTAATTATCTGCCACTGCAAATATATAAAGCATTAAATATAATTCTTCTCAGAAACCAATCATCATACTTGGACCAAGCTAAACAGCAAGCATTTTGGCTCAGTTGGCTTTACGATCTGTACAAATGATACTGAACCTGCGTTACGTTCTATCAATGTCTTCTAAAAAATCGGCTTAACAAATTGTATAGAATATATTGTGACTTACAAGGCTTTTATATTTTCTACATTATGCAAATCTGGTATCAGATGTAACGGTCTTTACCAAAACTATCAGAAAAAAACAACAACTTGGGCTCGGCTAATGTAAATATGTGAGATTGCTTGCTGGTAGCTTCTCATTGGTTGGTGGTTCTTTCTGGGGTTTTCCAGGTTTCTTCCTCCACCATTTATACTGGCCACCATGTATAGCCTATCTTGTGCTGAAGAATGGCGTTAGACCGTATATCAACAACAATTTATTCCCTTAAATAGGCCAATGGGAAAACCCAAACATGGCAGAACTAATCCTGGTTTGAAGTTAATTATAATTTATATAAATCTTCCCGATCCATCATCAAATATGGATGCCCTTTAAATAACGCATTTTAACAACGAAATAAGTACACAATTTATCGAAATCTGATCGAACACATTCTGGCATAAAAGAAAGTCCTGAACAGTTGTTTTGAAATCAGTGGCTTTCCTCCTTCAAATGTGCATGCGGTTAAAAGAGCATTAAAAAACAACAACAAGCAAGCAAACAACACAATTAAATAGTTTCTAAACAACTCGGATGATATGAAAAATATGAAATATGACCGAAAACATTTGGACATGAAGGGATTTCAAAATTGTACGAAATACGCCGAATACCATTCATTAGAGCTGTCAAAATAAAATTAAATATGAACGTTTCAAATCAGACTTTTCACAAAACAGTTCAATAATAAATTCATCAAATTAACAGAACGTGTTCTGGAATAAAGAACGTACAAGTGCTTACAAATGGAGCCGACTGTATTAAAAAGTTACTACATTTATTAACAACTGACAAATCGTTAAATGATTTATTCTTTACAACCACTCCAGATAATTCAATCAAATTTAACAGAAAACATCATGGCATTAAGAACATTCCAGTCTGACAAAATGATGTCAATCTGTTAACAAATGTTTTGCTGTTCTAAAATAGAGACAAAACATTCTTAATTTTATTATATAAGATGGATGTAAAGATATTGACTAAAGATTTTGAACAAAAATCCGGGGCGACTAATGGAAGAACCACTGACCATCGGGAAACTACTAGCATGGCTTCAAATATTGGGAAAGATACTAAAAATCGAAAATTTTAGAAACAGCTATTTTCGTAACACATGCAACAAAGAGTTTTAAGGAAATTTATACTGCCTCAGACTTATTGGCCAATAACACTTGCGTTTGGGAATTGGAGAGACGCTATACAGGTGAGCAATCTCAGGTTTGCTTTGGCCTCTCTGTTGTGGATATCCAAGCGTATGATCAAGACGTACAAATTCATTAGCATTATGTAAAGAATGTGAGACCTCACTGAGACATCATCATCGTTTTCTTTTAGGGAAAAATTTGTATGCTGTTGCAAAATGCTCCATACCAGATGCATACAAAAACTATGTTCTTACTTATTTCGGGATACGGCCTTTCGTTAACATTTCGTTAAAATAAACACCACAGTCTTTCCTGGCGCTTGATCTCACGCTCACGCTATCATCACTATTATCATAAATAAGAACATCAATACCACCCATATCAACACCATTTATGATAACATCCTAATCGTCAACTTCAACATATTTATCATCACCGATATAAACGCCATCGTCGCCATCATCTCTGTCGTTTCAGCGAGCTAGAGACTTCTGTAACAGCACGTGTGTATATGTTTAAGTGTGTGTCTGTATGATTCTGCCAAAACGTATGCGAAACATTAACTCAGACGCATACCTAAAACTTGTTTTTTTTAAAGTATAAATTTCAACGTAACCGTTGTCCGTTTGTTACCTATCTCCTAGGGGACGCGAGTGGCCTGGTGGTTTTAAGCGCTCTTCGTTATGGATCACTGCCATCTCACCTCAGTCTTCGTAGATTCGAGTGTCAGAGTTGGCCAATGTGGGTGTGTGATAAAGCTTCCAAGTAACTTCTCGTGGGTCGGTGGTTTTTTCCAGGGGTATTCCCGGGTAATTTCTCCACCATTAATACTAACCGCCATGTATAGGCTATCGTGGGCTGTTAAACGGCTTTAAACCTTACAACAACAACAACAACAACAACAATTTTACTAGAATTTCATCTGTACAATATAGGCATAGTACTGCAAACGTCGATTTCGCTTTAACTGCTACATTCAAAAACATAACATGTAAATTTTTAATCATCATCATTATCATCATCATCATCGTTAACTGTAACGTCCGCTTGTCCTTATGTTATTTATTCACCAGTAGCTGTGATATCAAGCATAACATGATTAGTACATCTCATTGTTGTTATCATCTATTTTTGATTTACTGTCATTACTATCATCAGCAGTATCATTATGATTCTTCTGCTAATTGTTCTTCAACTTGATCCTAATGTTACGGGTAATATAAAGTAAATGTACACATGATATGTTGCTTTCAGTCCAATGAGTTTTGCCATATTCAGCATAACATCAACGTTCATTGTCCTTACAACGAATGCGAAGGCCATTTCAATACTTCTGAAAATTACCTAAGTCAGTTCTGTGAGTTCTGAGTGTGTTTATATTGGTGTTTAAAACAAGCACAGTTTAACTCTTAGCTAAATCGTACATTTGACAGACACAATACAGCTAGAAAATCTGCATTGATATATATGATTGTATTTAGGTGTTTATGCGATCTAAGCTTAAAAGCCGCTTCAGATGCAGGAAACAACAAAAAAATGAAGAAAAAAAAAACATCGCGCAAGACTACTTCATCCACTTTTATTTAATTATTTAAGAACCAGAATGAAAAGTAAGATGAAATATGTTTTGTACACTTTAAAGCGACCCATCATTAACATTGTTTTAATTGTGCCTTTAACGAGTAACCAAATAACAGTTCTTCCTTAGAAAGAAGTTGCAAATTCATGTCAGATATTGGTCGTAACATAAATGTGCCAGTTTATGTCCATGACGCAGTTTAGTCTCTCTACAGTTATGCATAACGCAGGTCATGTTGGTCCTACTTGAATCGAGGTTGCAACGCCTATGATAATGTCTTTGAACTTGTCAAATATATGTGCATACAGACAAGGATCTCGCCGATGTTTGGCTCTTTTCATGAATATGACTTTGAAGATTATATGTTGCGAGCCGTTGGTTTAAAAACAAAAGAAGAATGGTGTGCAGTGTTCGACAATTTTGTTTTTTATTCTGACTCTTGGTAGTAATTTTATGCTTATTGTTCCTAATGTTTGGAGTAATTTTCAAATTGACATTTTTATGTAGGATAACTGCTAATGTTTACATGAATATTTTTCTGATTACTTGCATCGGTTGTGTTTTTTTATTTTTCAACTAATACTACTGTATCTAAACATATTATTTCTAAAGGAACTATTTATAGAGTTCGTTTGCAAATTCTAATTCATTAAAGAAAGTGAATTATACGGACACCATTATGTGTGGTTCATTACTAGCACTGTGGTGGGGCATCTGTATTCCATGAACACATTACTATATCGTTAATAAATACATGTATGTATTTTTTAAAAATGGACGTCTGTGAAGGTCGTACATTTATTACTCTGCCTTCTAGGGTATCATTATATATGGGCTTGTGTGCTGACTTCTAGTGGGTTTCCCCACAGGTTAGTCACGCGTCCTTACGCGTGAGATATCACAATATCACAAAATACCGCCATGTTTTATTTAGTAACAAACCGAGTTCTATTTATAAATCCTTGTAATGGCGTTTCTTGCAATGAACCATTCACTGTTAAGCACTTTATGACCGAGTGTTCCGACCTGCAACCCGCGCGTGCTAAATACTATAATGTACATGACATGAAGGAACTTTTTGATATTATGCAAATCAGTTGTATTTTAGATTTCCTAAAGGAAGTAAATTTCTATTTTAAATTATAACTTGTATGCCATCACTTAAAATATTTTTATCTAATGCAAATACCACCTCTTATTTACAACATCTTATCATCGACATACACCATTTACATATCCCGTTGATTGGGAAGCTTCATATTTTCCTGCTACCAACATCTTACCATTTTATATTTAACTATTATGGTTTTATATATCGCTGGTCGATGTTAAACCTTTCTTATTTTTTAACGTCTTACCTATTGTATGGCGCTAAATAGCCTAAAAGTGCTGGTGCGCCGTTAAAATTCAAACAAACAAACAAACATACTACATTTATTAACAACTGACAAATCGTTAAATGATTTATTCTTTACAACCACTCCAGATAATTCAATCAAATTTAACAGAAAACATCATGGCATTAAGAGCATTCCAGTACGACAAAATGATGTTAATCTGTTAACAAATGTGTTTGCTGCTGTAAAATAGAGACAAAACATTCTTTATTTAATATAAAATGGATGTAAAGATTTTGACTAAAGATTTTGAACAAAAATCCGGGGCAAATGGAAGAACCACTGACCATCGGGAAACTACTGGCTTCAAATATTTGGAAAGATACTATAAATCGAAAATTTTAGAATCAGCTGTTTACGTAACACATGCAACAAAGTTTTAAGGAAATTTATACTGCCTCAGACTTATTGGCCTATAACACTTGCGTTTGGGAATTGGAGAGACGCTATACAGGTGAGCAATCTCAGGTTCGCTTTGGCCTCTCTGTTGTGGATATCCAAGCGTATGATCAAGACGTACAAATTCATTGGCATTATGTAAAGAATGTGAGACCTCATTGAGACATCATCATCGTTTTCTTTTAGGGACAAATGTATATGCTGTTGCAAAATGCTCCATACCAGATGCATACAAAAACTATGTTCTTACTTATTTCGGGATACGGCCTTTCGTTAACATTTCGTTAAAATAAACACCACAGTCTTTCCTGGCGCTTGATCTCACGCTCACGCTATCATCACTATTATCATAAATAACAACATCAATACCACCCATATCAACACCATTTATGATAACATCCTAATCGTCAACTTCAACATATTTATCATCACCGATATAAACGCCATCGTCGCCATCATCTCTGTCGTTTCAGCGAGCTAGAGACTTCTGTAACAGCACGTGTGTATATGTTTAAGTGTGTGTCTGTATGATTCTGCCAAAACGTATGCGCAACATTATCTCAGAACCATAGCTAGAACTTGTTTTTCTTTTAAAGTATAAATTTCAACGTAACCGTTGTCCGTTTGTTACCTATCTCCTAGGGGCTGCGAGTGGCCTGGTGGTTTTAAGCGTTCTTCGTTATGGATCACTGCCATCTCATCCCAGTCTGCGTGGGTTCGAGTCTTAGAGTTGGCCAATGTGGGTGTGTGAGAAAGCTTCCAAGTAACTTCTCGTGGGTTGGTGGGATTTTTCCAGGGGTCTTCCCGGGTTATTTCTCTACCATTAATACTAACCACCATGTATAGGCTATCGTGTGCTGAAAAATGGCTTTAAACCTTACAACAACAACAACAACAACAACAACAATTTTACTAGAATTTCATCTGTACAATATATTTAAATATATCCATAGTACTGCAAACCGCGATTTCGCTTTAACTGCTAGATTCAAAGACATAACATGTAAATGTTTAATCATCATCATAGAAAATCTACATTGACATATATGATTGTATTTGGGTGTTTATGCGAATTAGGCTTAAAAGCCGCTTCAGATGCAGAAAACAAAAAAAATGAAGAAAAAAAAAATCGCACAAAACTACTTTCATCCACTTTTATTTAATTATTTAAGAACCAGAATGAAAAGTAAGATGAAATATGTTGTGTACACTTTAAAGCAACCCATCATACAAATCATCGACCAAAGTCAGGTAAGAATAACTTCTAATCCTATACGTCTTTTAACTGTCTTTAACATTGTTTTAATTGTGCCTTTAAATAGTAACCAAATAACAGTTCTTTCTTGGAAAGAAGTTGCAAATTCATGTCAGATATTGGTCGCAACATAAATGTGCCAGTTTATGTCCATGACGCAGTTTAGTCTCTCTACAGTTATGCATAACGCAGGTCATGTTGGTCCTAGTTGAATCGAGGTTGCAACGCCTATGATAATGTCTTTGAACTTGTCAAATATATGTGCATACAGACAAGGATCTCGCCGATGTTTGGCTCTTTTCATGAATATGACTTTGAAGTTTATATGTTGCGAGCCGTTGGTTTAAAAACAAAAGAAGGATGGTGTGCAGTGTTCGACAATTTTGTTTTTTATTTGACTCTTGGTAGTAATTTTATGCATATTGTTCCTAATGTTTGGAGTAATTTTCAAATTGATATTTATATGTAGCATAACTGCTAATGTTTACATGAATATTTTCACTGATTACTTGCATCGGTTGTGTTTTTTTATTTTTCAACTAATACTACTGTATCTAAACATATTATTTCTAAAGAAACTATTTCTAGAGTTCGTTTGCAAATTCTAATTCATTAAAGAAAGTGAATTATACGGACACCATTATGTGTGGTTCATTACTAGCACTGTGGTGGGGCATCTGTATTCCATGAACACATTATTATATCGTTAATAAATACATGTATATATTGTTTAAAAATGAACGTCTGTGAAGGTCGTACATTTATTACTCTGCCTTCTAGGGTATCATTATATATGGGCTTGTGTGCTGACTTCTAGTGGGTTTCCCCACAGGTTAGTCACGCGTCCTTACGCGTGAAATATCACAATATCACAAAATACCGCCATGTTTTATTTAGTAACAAACCGAGTTCTATTTATAAATCCTTGTAATGGCCGTATATGACTGGCTATAAGAATTAAGGGAGCCTGCTGAAATCAGGATCTTCAGAGGCTGAGAAAAGTGCGAGTCACGTTGACAGTTTGCAGCACCTAGGCCCTGATTATATTAAAATTTGGAGTGCCCAAACAAGCCCATATGAAACGTGTATACCGACACCATTATGTATGGTTCATTACTAGCACTGTGGTGGGGCATCTGTATTCCACGAACACATTATTATGTCGTTCATAAACTCATGTATGCATTATAAAAAATGAAAGACTGTGAAGGTCGCAGATGTATTACTCTGCCTTCTAGGTTATCATTAGATATGGGCTTGTGTGCTGACTTCTAGTTGGTTTCCCAACTGGTTTGTCTCGCGTCATACCACACTGCCGCCAAGCTTATTTTAAGTAACAAACCGAGTTCTGTTTATACATCTTTCACGCAGGGCCGGCTCTAGGAAGTGTGGGGCCCCATTGGAAACATGATGGCGGGGCACCCCATTTATGAAGTTATGATAATAATACTATAGATAATAGCAGTATAGATATACAGTGGGTTGAAAAAGTATTTGCCTCCTCAATATTTGTCCATTGACTCCAATAGAATCCAGCTCTCACTCCACCAAGCGTAATTAACTTCAACTTATCCCATTTGTTCTTATAAATTGTGGTTCTATTTAATAAGTTTATTTTATATTATTTTAGGTACGATTAAATGCACGACTCTGCTTCATTTTGCATAGGGGTCATAAAATTGCAAACATTTGTTATTTACACTTTATTCAATGGCATTAAAACAAATTTCACTGAGTATTTCAAGTGAAGAATAAAGGTCTGTTTTCTGTTATTGATCCCCACCCCTCTATTGCTATTCCAATAGTAGCTGGGGGATGGACACTTTTACAATTTGTGATCCAAATGCAAAATATAGCATAGTGGTATTTTTCAGTTATGCCTGATATAATATACTGACCACCGAAGTCTTGAATCATTAAACAGCACTACAATTTATATGGCTAAATAGATTGTGATGAAGTTACACTTGATACAGTGAGAGCTGATTTCTATAGGAATCATTGAAAAAATGTTGAGGGGGCCAACACTTTTGCAACCCACTGCACTTGGCACGCAGAAGTGCAAGACAGGTGATTCACCAGGCCCAGTCTAGGAGACAGCATGTCACTCTGAAAATTATGAACCTAAATTAAACTGTCTAAACAAATACAAAGATACTACATTGTCTTTATTTGATTTATTAATTAATATGTTCTAGTCACTGGGAACCTTATACATTTATATTCAACTCAATATATGGAAATATGGAACTTACCACTTAAGAAAAGCACAGCAACTAGTATCCTTAATACATTAAGCTTTCAAAAGCTATTTTTTCTTGCTTTTTTCATTGCAAAGTCTTTCAGGATTTCCTCAAAGCTTAATTCTCTGGCCACATCACACTCTATTGACATAATACTCAAAATATTTAGGCGTTCTTGACTCATTATAGACCTTAGGTAAGTTTTAATACGTTTGAGCTTAGAAAAGGATCTTTCGCCATATGCAACTGTAACTGGGATGGCAAGTTAAATTCTAAGTGCCACAAAAAGATTTGGAAAGGCTGTAGACCTGTTATTGCAAGCTATAAACTCGAGCATTTTTGCAGGATTTTGTAACAGCTCTAAAGGGAGAATTGGCTTTATTGCTTCTATCTCCTCACAAAGCATGAAACCATCAATATCAGCCATCTTCGTTGTTGTAACTCCATCTGCTGCATTGACAGCATGAACTAATTTGGAATCAGTTAAGGCGATTTCCAAATCTGCAGCACATTTCCTTACGTCTTCCTTGGGCATATCCTTAAAATTGCACAAGAATCCAAACAACGCATAGTGCTTTGTCAGCTGTTCAAATCGGGGCTGAAGGGTTTGCACGGCTTTATTCACCACTTGATTAAAGCATTGAATTTGAAATGCCTTTTGGGGGTCTGACAGAGGTTCATCAGTTGATTCGTAGTCAAACATTTGCCTCTTCCAGTGCACACGCCTCTTTTCACTTTTGAAAACTGCTTCCACTTCAAGGTCTTCAGCAAGTTCTTTGGCATCGACCAGTGATTCCTCAAAGCCCTTTTCTCTGAATGCATTTAACCAGTTGAACAGTTTTTCAAATGCTTTCAGACAAGTTGTTACATCCATGGTTTCACCTTGAAGCTCCTTGCTTACGAAATTTACCTGAAAGAGCAATGAGTGCCAAAACACTAGAGACACAAGGAACTTGTAATTTCTCATTTGGTTCACCAAGGACTGAGCATCACTTTTGGTATTGGCATCTTCAGTAGTGTCTGCCAATTCTTCGAGAGCATCACAAACTTAAGAAGCTTGGTATCTGATGGCCTTCACACTATCCATTCTGCATTCCCACCTTGTTTCTGACAAAGGTTTCAAGGACAGGCCAGTAACATGACTTCTGAAGATTGTCCACCTTTTTGTGGATGAGGCAAAAATTGTGTAAATACGTTGCAATGTACCGAAGAAAGTCATGGCCTCGGGGCATGTTTTTGCCATATCACCTAAAATAAGATTATAACTATGGCACGCGCATGGGGTAAAAAATGCTCGGGAATTTCTTTGCAGGAGTCGTGCTTGTACACCTGAAATGTGTCCCTTCATGTTGGCCCCATTATCATAACCTTGCCCACGGATATCTGCAACATCAAGTCCTAATACCTCAAGTTCCTTCAGAAGGGAGTTTAACAAGTTTTCTCCAGTGCTGCTTTGCACCACTAAAAACTTAATGAATTGTTCATACACTCCAGCTGGGATGTTTGGTTTTGTACCATCAGCTACATATCTAATAACCAATGACATTTGCTCTTGGTGACTGATGTCAGGGGTGCAGTGAAGAATTATGGCATAGTACTTGGCAGCCTTAATTCTAGAAATAATTGCTGTCTGAACAGCATTTGCCATAATGTCGATGAGCTCATTTTGGATGTTTTTTTCAAAAATAATGATCAAGTATTTCCTTGTTTTGAACTTTCCGTATGTGTTCTTGCATTATTGGATCAAACTTCCCAAGTAACTCAATGACACCTAGAAAGATGCCATTATGTGGTGTGCCAATGTGTTCATCAGAACCACGGAATGGTAAATTTCTTTCTGCTAACATCTGTATTGTGGCCACAAGTCGCTCAAATATTTTATACCAGTGGTTTGCTTCCTGTCTAATGTGTTTTTCCTGTACTTCATCAATGGTCTTTTCAACAACCACCCTCTCCTGTAGTTCACAGCAGCGGAGCATTGCTTGCAAATGCCTGTTAGAATTCTCATGCTCAGCCAGCCTTGCATGGATGTTTGGCCAATTATTGAAACCAGAAGTTGCAAGTGCGGCTGTAGCATTCGGGTCAAAAAGTTTACAGTAGTAACAAAAGATCTTGTCACTTGAGACTGAATATAACAGCCAAGGTCGCTCTATAAATTCACCATTTGGGAGCATTCGTTTGCAGTGGAATTTTGAAAAGTGTGTTCCTTTATCATTTTTAGGGAAATCTTCTTTTAGAACTTTTGGTGGTCCTTTTTTCACCAAATAGTCTCTCACACCATGACTTATTACTTCTGGCCAGGTTGCAGGATCATCAGTTAATTGTGAATGCTCATCATCAATCTTGACATTTGAAGTGGAAGGATCTTGCTCATCATCAATGGTGACATTTGAAGTGGAAGGATCTTGCTCATCATCAATGGTGACATTTGAAGTGGAAGGATCTTTCGAAGAGTTCGTAACAGCAGAAGCACACTTAAAGCTGTGTTCATCTTGTAAAATTTCTTCAGCACCACTATCATCATTATCACTGAATTTCGGATCATTTTCAACTGAGTTTTGCACATTTGGTTCATCAGATTTATCTGATGTATTTCTGTAAACAAATCTGTCTATGGCTCCTCTTTCTCTTTCATCTTGGTCTTTTTCTTAGCCTTTCTTATTGCCCTTTTCTTACTGCCACTCTGGTACTTTCTGCCTATATCTCTCGGTCTTTTACTCATATTTGAAGGTCAGGAATCTCGTATCTCTATAACAAAATACAGTGAACACATAATGACTAGTTATAAAGGGCTACAGAAGAATCTACTTGGCACAAAGCAGGGAGGATGCGTACCCATACTCCATTGAAAGCCTAATAGATCCACTGTTGCAAAATGAAAACCAGTCAAAATCAGCTTTACAACACCTCATATGTGCAAACCTGCCCAAAGAGGTGACAATGAATGCCAGAATAAATTTTGATTATTGTCATGTTAGCTAAATCACACCACTGTTATCTACATTTTTTCTATGTGTGGTTTAATCTTAAGCAATTAATTAATTAACAATATAAATTCTTATGGTTCACATGCTGTTTGGAGCAATCCAAAGCCAACAAAATTGTAACATCATGAATTTTGTTAGACGTCCGACATATTGGAGCAAATGTCATGAAGACATAATTCAGCTCGGAAGGAAGAGCATTTTAAGCAGCATGAGTACTGGTCCACCCCTAACAAAAGATAATTGGTCGCACACTTCGCGTTCGACCTATGCAGTGATAAGCACCGGGGGTAGGCAAAAAATGTTTGTCCGGCAAAAATTTGGAAAACCACGCCATTTCAGGCCATGAACTTACTATGATATTTTTCCATCATGCCATAACCTAAGCATTTATGCATTGTGCTTTAGTTCTGGCCTATCTATTTATTCTACGCGGCATTTAAAATGCTCGCATTTCGTCAATTTTTAAGATATCAATACCAAATTTGCACTACAGGACAATGGTGCATAGGAGTATTTACATTATAAATCTCGTAATAATCAGACAATTTATGGACCCGCCATGGCCAAAACCGTGTGTATTTCAGTCTGCCACCTGGATAGGAAAACCAGCACCATATTATTTCATGAGATTTACACAGAATACAGTTAATATACTTTTGGGGTGCAGAAAAAATCAGCTGCTCAGCTATAATACTTTTGATGCTAGAGCATTGTAAAGCGTGCGACCAAAGTAGCACTTTTGTGCTGCATTTTTCTTGTTATACTGACTTTTAACTTCAACTAGTGGCTTTCAAATGTTCAACAAATTATTGAAAGCAGAACCACATGATTGTGTATTGTAGGTCAATATAAGACAGTAATGGTAAAGTCTACTTTTAATTATATATAATAAAAAAAATTTCATTGTCACTGTCTATACTCACACAAATGGCATCATTCGCTTCACTAGGATTCTTGGCAGTAGCCTGACAGACTTGCAGGTTTTAAATGTTAATATAACTGTATAACTGGTACTTCTTCACTTGGCACTTGCTACAGTTATCATGTGGCCTGTACACTTAACACTGGCAAAAGATTGTGTCCCTTGACCACGGTGGTATCACAATGCACTGAATTGTCTAGACTACTTGTGAACTGACCCCCCTCCAATCAAAGTGCGGCCAACCCCTAGGCGCGGGGCCCAATTGGGTGCAATTGGTCCAATTGGCCTAAAGCCGGCCCTGCATCCTTGTAATGTATATAACTGGCTATAAGCAGTTAGGGGGCGGCAACGAGACCAAACACACATGAAGTACATTACCAGAATAAATAGCTTGATTATATGTACAGATAAATGAATGTAATGGGTATAACAACACATCAGCAAAATCCTATCTTTATAGAATATATAAAGAATTTGTTCTAAAAAATTCAGGTGAAAAACTAGGTAGATAAATACCTTTCAAAATAAATTTAAAGTTGTAATCATTCAAGTTCAAACACAGAGATCTTAAAACGATTGTACAAATAAAACAATTAGTATAATTTTTGTTTTATATCGAGAAATGGAATTGAGTGAGATTAACACTGTGCTGTTGTCTGGATCGTTAGATATTACGTTAAGTAGCAGTCAATTAAATCGCTAAATTTAAAAAAGAAAGAAACTACAAAATGAATGGATAAAAAAATTTAAAACAAATCACAAGGCAGCTTTAGACCTCAGTCTTTAATCTTTTGTCAAACCTTTATTAATTAAATACAAAAACAGACATCCTCATATATATATATATATATATATATATATATATATATATATATATATATATATATATATATATATATAGAGAGAGAGAGAGAGAGAGAGAGAGAAAGAGAGAGTATGTGTTTTTACAAGGAAATAACCACGTATGTCTCAGCTGCCTATTTATATGCGACTTTTCCCAAACAAAAGCTAGTATATCTTAGATATCAAGAATTTTGGAATTTATTCGTATTGATTAGTTCATAATGCATTGTTAATGGAGTGAATGTTGTTTTTGGTCGAGCTTCTGTCAGTTTCTTTTGGGAAAGATTTTCGGAATCCATAAATAAGTTTTTCGATATCTGATAAGAGGTATAAGGCCAGGTACGTGTATATACATATACTTGAATGCGTTATAAAGTTCAAGGAGTGTCAAGCATGAACCGCCATGTGTTCATCCAGTTGTATTTACATCAGCCGGGAAATGACGTCCCTGCTGCAATTAATGACACGTGAGACTTTCAGAAATGTGAAATTTGTGATTTGATTGGTGTACGACAAGATCAGCAGAATATATTCTCTTCGGTAAAATAATATATAAAATGGAAACGAATAAAATATAGGACATCCTGCACTAATTAAAACCACAAAACAAAAATGAAACAAAACAAAACTGCTAAAAAAAAACAAACTAAAAGTTCTTAGATATCTTCCAGAACTGTCCGAATCACACCTATCGGCTTCGTCATCCTTACAGGTATATTTGAGATAACGGATGTATTTGTACAAACACGAACAGGGTGGAAAAAATGATTATTTAAGAACCGATGTCCTTGTTTTGCTATATATTGTTTGTTAGCGCATTGGTAGGTTTCATAGCAAATGCAGCTATTACTCTTGGTAGTCTTGCAACCCATTCACGAAATCTCATATCTTTTTTCAACTATTTCCTTTGCATATTGATATCCAAATAACGGCTCAGCAAGTGTTCCATTAAATTATTCAACGATTACCTGATCACGATGATTTACGGTAATGTCCTCGCCTAATTTTGACGTTATGATGTTTTTTGTCAATCAGAGATACTACTACACATAAAAATTCTTTGCCAGGATCAACCTGTAGTAGTTGTGACCATCGCAAGGGTACTCGTACTTCAGCAGCCATTTAAGTTAATAACGGTTCTGCCTCCTTATATCTCTTCACAATGTCAACGACATTCAACGTGTATTTGTATGCATATTGGCATCTATCAATTTTAATATCATGAGGTAAAACCAAAATATCTGCCTGATGAACTTCATTAGGATCACTGACATCAAAACGTGCATTCCGAATTTGTTTAGGTGCTGCTAGATAAATGTGTAATATTGCATGTTGCGCTACCCACGTTGCTGGAACAGACCGTGTAACATTTGCTTAGCTGTATTTAACAGCACATACACTTATAAATATTCATTAGACTAGGTGTTAAAGAGAAATGGGTATAATTAGATTAACAATCTTCTTCAAACGCGCTTAATCTACCCTACACGGATATATAACGATAAATTGACATGATTCCGGTCACGATATCGTGAGGATGTTGATAAAAAGTTTGGTTAAATAATGATATAATTACATCAGCAGAGAGGGTGAACACGATCCCAATGAAACGTTTTAAGTGTAAACACTACAAGTATACAAAATGGGAAGAAAAGAAACGACATAAGTAAGTAACAAAAATGAACAAACCCAATTAGAGAAACTGTCGGTACGTTAGAGGCTTCGGTTTAGCGTTATTGACATCGTAGTTTTAATGTTTCGTAGGAAGGTTGTTTTAAGCAAAGACGTTTTAGCAAAACGGTCTTTCACCCTATCTGTTGCTTGGCGCTATATTTATATTGAGGAAGGGTGCACCAAAGTCACATCTCTCCTAGGGTGGCTGGAACCTGGAGTCAGATCTGGATATAACCAGTCTTGGTATTTCCGTTATTATAAAACCAAGAACAGAATTGTATGTTACGTAATTTAATTTTATAAAGAGGGGTTACACACTGTTTACTCATGTTGTTTATCATGTGGAAAGCTCTATTTACCGTCGCGGGATTTCAATCCTGTGTTTTGAGTTTGATCACCTAGTTCATTGGAGATAGCGTTTAGTGTTTGGTTGTTTAGGGCTGATATTAGAATTTGTTCCAGTTTGTTCTTCACTTTGGCACTGTTTGGATTTAGTTTAGTTTTTGGTTTTTGTTGACTTGTCATGGGCAGTTTACCTTTGCCTTTGTGCCTTTTTGTGCATAGTTTGCTTTATTTTATTGTGTTTGTGTGTAACATTACAGTTAATATCCTCCACGACGTCCGAGTGACTCTTTTATTCCTCTGTGTTTACGTCTGAGGTTACCTTGGAGGAGACTCGTGTTTGACTGTAATATATTTTCTCTTTTTTTTTCTTTCTAATTGTCTCATTGTTAGTTTAAGTTCGCTTTATCTTGGTTTTCTAATTATTGGTTTTCTCTCTGTTGGATTTGCTGCTTATTTTAGTAGGTGATGATTGTTTGGCTGTGACCATTTCTTTGTGTTCATTTACTGGTTCTGCGTTTAGGTTATTGCTAGTGGGATTTTAATCTTGCCTCATAATTTGAAGAGTTGGAGAGGGTTTCTTGTGCCGGTTTTTTAATACTCTAATTGATCTGATAGGTTATTATGATTTGTCTTATGACCCTGCATGTTATCAATGGTCTGTGTTGTCAGGTATTGTAGTTGTGAAATATCTATGGGTGTTGTGTCGCTCAAATCAGTGATGTATGTTTCTTCACATGGATTTAGACTGGGGAAAGTAACAGGTGAGAGTGTGGGTTATAATAAGTATGCTTTTGCTGTGTGCTGGTAGGGGTTTGTATCGTATTGTGATGGGGGATGACTTGATTGGGGGTTAAACTGGCATGGAGTTGTGAGATGATTGCATCAATGTGGGTGAGGATTGTATTGTTGACTTTACTTGAAACGGTCGACTAATGACGGCTATGCTGGTGGGGCTGTTGTTGTAGTCAAATATAGTATATTTGCTAAAGCTGCCTCCAATTTGAGTCTTGGTTGCATTTGGGGTTTGGGTCAGTTTGTGTAGGGTGTTGTTTCTTCTCCTATCGTAACTTATTTCTTTGATACTATTGTTATTCTTAACGTTTGGTTGAGACATATAGTGTTCTTATTAGGTCTGGTTTGTTTTGTGTTGGAAATTGTAATAATTTACGATAGGTGACATAATGGCAAAGGATTACATATTTAAAGGATTCCTCCCAATGTGGGTCCTAGTCCCTATTTTGTTTTGGTCAAATCAATTATTCCCATCGTTTAACTCAATTATTGACTAGTATGGCTAGCTTGATAGTCTGTGACTAAATGGTGACCTAGTCAGCCTAAGGTTTCAACGGCCAATCAAACTGGAGGTTACAAAGCTAGTTCCCTCCAAAATGTATCATTGAAAAATATTGGTTCTAACAAAATTGATCAATGCAAGTAAGGTTACCTACCACCAAAGATTTCAACTACTATCAAATTTAGTCGAAAAATATGAGCTCGGTAGCCTAGATGTTTTAGTAGTTATTCTCTATTTATTGAATTGGTAGTTAATAGTGTATTTTGTTTTCTTTGACTTAGAAGGTTAAGAAAATGAAATTCAACCTTTTGTTTACTTTTCTTTTGTAAAAGCTTTTGTTCGAAGCTTAGTGCAAATTTATGTTTTTCTTCAAGTGGTGACGTATATGTTTGGGTGAGCGTTTTCTCAGATGATGATTCTGTACTTGTTATTGGCCTTTTCCTTTTTAAATAGGAGAACGACGATGGTGACGGTGTGCACAACTTTGAGGTCGCATATTTCGATGCTGAGGAGCACAGGAACATTAATTACCATCGCTTACCACATATCTTTTAATACTGAAATGCGTCACCAGTGATTGTCTATACGGCGTATCAACTTGATGATAGGTAACACACGGGTCATTTCTTGCTTGGACCAGTCACCATTCTCTGTTTAACCCACACACAGACTCGCCAGAGAAATGAAGGAAAGAAATGTTAAATCATGCACTTAGGTACCAGTGGATTAAACACCGGTGAGGAAACGGATGCAATTGTTTTTTTGTTTGTTGCGCTTGACGTCTCTTTGGACCATCTCGGTTCAATGCGTTCTCTCAACTCCACAGGCAAACCATGAATGTTCTCTTATATTGTATCCATGATAATGTCCGTCAAGGGTTATACACACGTTGAAGGTCACCTCTGAATGCCCTTAGTTTTATCTAAAATCTCCAAATACGACAGTGAAGGACATAGTTGGTCATTTATTACCGCTGACATTCAGCTTAACAGTTATGAATGGTACTAAATCTTCTGATGTAAACGATCTAAAGCGGACTATTATGAGGAATGCATACTTAATCCAGAGAAATCTGGCGTGTTTGTTGACTTTTGTAACTTTTCTCTGGTCAATTTCTCGACACAAAAGTACTACAGGCCCTAACTGAGATTTTGTTCTTCTGGCAACCCTACCAAACTTCCTAACAGATCTTCTCTTGGTCATCGTTGAATATTATTTTTAAATGGGGTGTAAATACTTGTCTAAATATTGTCCAACGTTTGACTCCTAGCCATGACGGTTTTCAAATCTACATGGTATGTCACTCCAATGAATAGGTCCCACTATATGTAGGTAGTGACAATTCGGAGACCACCGAGCATGTTCCAGGTAGGCGGAATCCTTCTGTTCCCACTGGTAAAGTGACTCACTGGAACTGAAATACTAAGATTGGCGTCATCGTTTGGCTTTCAGCACTGTCATTTACTCCTAGACATTGTTTCTTTACTGCTGCTTCTTATTCATGCAGTTTCCTTCTTCTTTCCATATTGTTGCTGTTGAATGAGAAAAGAGTATTCTGCTTCTTTCTGTTAGTGTAATATTTATGAAATTCTTCTTTATATCTGTTTAAATTCCTTGACGTGTAGCAAGGAAGGAGAAGTCGGCGAAGGTAGTGGTACCGGAACACACTCTTGCGAAGAAGAGAGAAAATTACCTAAATCGCAATTAAAATCGTTCTTTTCCGGAAGTAGAATTGTGCTGACTTTGGTAGGCACTGATGTACTATCGATTGTCGTCTCCACGACCTGTGCACTTCAATTCATCGTCTTCTTTGTTTCCGTCCTGTAATAATGGGTGCTTGGATTCACTGCGCACAGATGCTAGCGCACATATATAGGGAATGTGACGTCACAGGTAGCGCTCAACTGACTGAAAGACACATTCCGCACTGTGACTGAATTTTGTTACGCATTTTAGGATTGCTGAAAGAACTCAATCCATTTCGATCCGCTCTTCCACTACAAATAACCGCAGTTCACTGCATTCACTTCACCTGTTCTCGTCACAAGATGTGGACAAACGTAGAATCGTATACTCTCGTATCGTCAATGCTGTTCCGTAAGGACTGACCTTTGTTTGTCAGATCATCAATGACAATCATCCGAAATACCGATTCCATCTTTTGGATACGAAATTTTTATACATAGAGACAAGGCTGTCTGACTAGATTCCTCCTCTACGGACCAGAGGTCAGAAGACGTTTGAGGAAGAGATGTAGATCCGTGAGATGCCCTTTATGTTAAGAAAGTGGTGTTAATAAAAAAGCCCAAAGGCCCTTTTGAGGGACACTTATATGCCTCCAAAAGATTTGCTTTCTTGCCTATACAAAGTATGTATGTATGTATGTATGTATGTATGTATGTATGTATGTATGTATGTATGTATGTATGTATGTATGTATGTATGTATGTATCTATGTATGTATGTATGTATGTATGTATGTATGTATGTATGTATGTATGTATGTATGTATGCATGCATGCATGTAGGTAGGTAGGTAGATAGGTAGTTAGGTGTGTGTGTATGTATGCATGCATCATTCATGCATGTATCTATGCATGCGTGCGTGCGTATGTATGTATGTATGTATGTATGTATGTATGTATGTATGTATGTATGTATGTATGAATGTAAACGTCTCTATGGATGTTTGTATCTGTCGCTTAAGTCAGGCCATATACAAAGCAGTCCCTGACGTTATGCCAGATTCAAGTCAATCCTTTGCAACATTGTTGCCTATCTCCATTTCGGTGTTGTCACCTCGCCTGTTCCGTTCCTTTTCCACTATATAAAACCTAATCTATATTACAATTTTCCATGTCCATATATAGACCCAATGTTCCCCATATTTAATTCCCCTTGGGGATAGTGTTGCCAAGGCAATTTCTAAATCCTTGAGGCTAAAGTGTCTGGGTGGTGATGTCTGTACTGTATTTTCCCATTGCGAGAAGGGTTCCCCACTACATTACTTCCGTGTGCATTCCTTTATAATATTCTCTCAGTGAGTTTTATGTGATTATGCACGTTCACGAAATGTCACGAATTAATTAAACGGGATCAGACACGCATACATAAATGGGTTTTTGCTTAAATTTCGTCTATCCAGTATTAGGAGAACTAAAGCCATGGAATTGATGTAGAAGACCAAAATAACCATCGTTCTGACAGTGTGTCTCTTACTCGGTGCGAATATTCAAGTAAACATCGTTCCTGTTGTGACGGGTTTGCAAGAGAGAATTAATAGCTCAAGAACAGCAGAAAGATTGCAACAACAAAATAAATGCTAACAGATATACTAACTATATTTGAAGGAGAGAATGAGTGATATGTGTTTTTTCAGAATTAACTATGACCATTTAGAAAGTGATGATCCTCTGTGTTGGCTATTCACCTGTCTGCCAGATTTTGTTGCATATTTTGTTATCAGCTCTATCGGTTATTCCCCTCCTCCATTCTTGATAAGTTCAGTTGGGATGTTGTCTACTCCAGTTACCTTCTCATTCTTTTGTGCTCTTATTGCTGACTCCACCTATTCTTTGAGAATGGGGAAATCGTCAAGATGTGCGGAGTTTGGATCTTCAAGTACCTCTAGGTCTCCTGTGAATGGATGGTTGCAGAGTTCATTACAATACTCAGTCCATCTTTCTGCAATGTCACTTACTTCTGTGTGGCAGTTTTTATTTTCGTCTAGAGTGGTACTGACTCTTGGTTGCTTTTATCTGGGTGAGGTCTTTCACATTTTGGAATGTCTTTTTGCAGTTATTCTTTACCAGACTGCTCTCTTTTTCAATGCACATTTGTCCAATCCAATCTTCTTTTACTTTCTGCAAGTTTGTTTATGATAGTCTTGTTTATTTCTTTGCACTGCATTACCGCTGTTGTGTGTTTTTTATGTCTCGTCGCGCATCGTACAGATTCAGAATCTTTTCTGTAACCAAGGTATTGTTTCTTTGGGCGATGGAGGCCAACGATTTTCTTGGCAGCTGTTGTCATGACTGTTTTGAAAGTGTCTGTAATCCCCTTACCACCAACATCGATTACAATGTGTGGAGTAAATATTTCTCCGATTGTGCCTTGGAATGACGTGCCGATGTTAGGGTCCTACAGTTATTGAAGGTTGAAATTGAGCTTGATTTTCTTTGGATTGGTAGGTTTCTTCAGCCTTACTTGGAAGTTCATAATCACGAGGTCATGATCACTCCCAACATCAACACCTGGTAACGTTCTTGTTTTTGCTTTATTGATGCCAGATCGTAACGGTTTTGAAACAGTATGTAGTCGATCTGGTTATGATGGGTTCCATTTGGTGCGTGCCACGTCCATTATCGTGAACCTTTATGTTGGCTCAGGGTGTTGGATAGTACCAGGTTGCTGTAGCTGGCGAACGCGAGCAGCTGTCTCCAACTTTCATTGGTAAGCATATTGCAAGAAGGTCCACAATGATCATCCTAGTCTTTTAGAGCATCTTTGTCAACTTTGGAAGTCCACTCTCCTTGGATTATTTTATACTTACCATGTTTAGAATACCCTGGACTTTGTTGTAATCCTCTCTATTTATTCATCATCATGATTGGTAGTTGGAGCATAGACTTGGATAATTGTGATATTAAAGGGAGATGGCTTGGGACGAATGGAAATGATGATGCTAGATATGGGGTGGCATTGAAGCACACGCTACCTGATGGCTTTGTTTACAAGGAAGTCCGCTCCATATTTGGAATTTGGACTTGTCCAACTCTCCACTAGAGCATAGTATATGCCCATCTTACGTTTGGTGTTCTTCTATGGCTTTTCATCTGACTTCACATAATCCTAGAATGTGCCATATATAGTGTTCCATCTCATATGTCAACTCTTGGAGTCTTCTAATTTGATCCAGAATGATAATGTTCTAGGTGGCGATGGATTTGATGTCTCTTGCTCTGAGTTTATGCAAAGTACCAGTAGCACACTTGTCACCTCCGTCCTGGTGGACAACGGCAGGCGCGATCATTGTTGACCCGGACGACGACCGATCCGGTATGATAACTTCATATTTGTCCAGCATTATCACTGTGTCATGGGCAAGCCTCGTACATCGCCCAACTACCTTAGGGTCTCCACGACGGATTTTCTTATTGGTTCTACTTCCTTTAGCCTTTGGCTAACCAAAGCCGATCTGCAAGGCAGCAAGAGACTCGTGTATGGGCGGATGTGTCCATTTCCCGAGGAGGTTAATTATCTTCCACTGCAAATATATAAATCATTAAATATAATTCTTCTCAGAAACCAATCATCATACTTGGACCAAGCTAAACAGCAAGCATTTTGGCTCAGTTGGCTTTACGATCTGTACAAATGATACTGAACCGGCGTTACGTTCTATCAATGTCTTCTAAAAAATCGGCTTAACAAATTGTATAGAATATATTGTGACTTGCAAGGCTTTCATATTAGCTACATTATGCCAATCTGCCATCAGATGTAACGGTCTTTACCAAAACTATCAGAAAAAAACAACTTGGGCTCGGTTAATGTAAATATGTGAGATAGCTTGCTGGTAGCTTCTTATTGGTTGGTGGTTCTTTCTGGGGTTTTCCCGGTTTCTTCCTACACCATTTATACTGGCCACCATGTATAGCCTATCTTGTGCTGAAGAATGGCGTTAGACCGTATCTCAACAACAATTTACTCCCTTAAATAGGCCAATGGGAAAATCCAAACATGGCAGAAATCATCCTGGTTTGAAGTTAATTATAATTTATATAAATCTTCCCGATCCATCATCAAATATGGATGCCCTTTAAATAACCCTTTTAACAATGAAATATGTACACAATTTATCGAAATCTGATCGAGCACATTCTGGCATAAAAGAAAGTCCTGAACGGTTGTTTTGAAATCGGTGGCTTTCCTCCTTCAATTGTGCATGCGGTTAAAAGAGCATTAAAAAACAACAACAAGAAAGCAAACAACACAATTAAATAGTTTCTTAACAACTCGGATGATATGAAAAATATAAAACATGACCGAAAACATTTGGACATGAAGGGATTTCAAAATTGTCCAAAATACGCCGAATACCATTCATTAGGGCTGTCAAAATAGAATAAAAAATGAACATTTCAAATCAGACTTTTCACAAAACAGTTCAAGAACAAATTCATCAAATTAACAGAACGTGTTCTGGAATAAAGAACATACAAGTGCTTACAAATGGTGCCGACTGTATTAAAAAGTTACTACATTTATTAAAAACTGACAAATCGTTAAATGATTTATTCTTTACAACCACTCCAGAGAATTCAATCAAATTTGACAGAAAGTATCATGGCATCATGGCATTAGGAACATTCCAGTCTGACAAAATGATGTTAATCTGTTAACAAATGTTTTGTTGTTCTAAAATAGAGACTAAACATTCTTTCTTTTATTATATAAAATGGATGTAAAGATTTAGACTAATGATTTTAAACCGGGGCGACTAATGGAAGAACCACTAACCATCGGGAAAGTACTGGCATGGCTTCAAATATTTGGAAAGACACTAAAAATCGAAAATTTTAGAAACAGCTGTTTTCAAAACACATGCAACAAACAGTTTTAAGGAAATTTATACTGCCTCAGACTTATTGGCCAATAACACTTGCGTTTGGGAATTGGAGAGACGCTATACAGGTGAGCGATCTCAGGTTCGCTTTGGCCTCTTTGTTGTGGATATCCAAGCGTATGATCAAGACGTACAAATTCATTGGCATTATGTAAAGAATGTGAGACATCATTGAGACATCATCATCGTTTTCTTTTAGGGAAAAATGTATATGCTGTTGCAAAATGCTCCATACCAGATGCATACAAAAACTATGTTCTTACTTATTTCGGGATACGGCCTTTCGTTAACATTTCGTTAAAATAAACACCACAGTCTTTCCTGGCGCTTGATCTCACGCTCACGCTATCATCACTATTATCATAAATAACAACATCAATACCACCCATATCAACACCATTTATGATAACATCCTAATCGTCAACTTCAACATATTCATCATCACCGATATAAACGCCATCGTCGCCATCATCTCTGTCGTTTCAGCGAGCTGGAGACTTCTGTAACGGCACGTGTGTATATGTTTAAGTGTGTGCCTGTATGATTCTGCCAAAACGTATGCGCAACATTAACTCAGAACCATAGCTAGAACTTGTTTTTTTTAAAAGTATAAATTTCAACGTAACCGTTGTCCGTTTGTTACCTATCTCCTAGGGGCTCCGAGTGGCCTGGTGGTTTTAAGCGTTCTTCGTTATGGATCACTGCCATCTCATCCCAGTCTGCGTGGGTTCGAGTCTCAGAGTTGGCCAATGTGGGTGTGTGAGAAAGCTTCCAAGTAACTTCTCGTGAGTCGGTCGGATTTTTCCAGGGGTCTTCCCGGGTTTTTTCTCCACCATTAATACTAACCGCCATGTATAGGCTATCGTGGGCTGAAAAATGGCTTTAAACCTTACAACAACAACAACAACAACAACAACAACAACAACAACAACAGTTTTACTAGAATTTCATCTGTACAATATATTTAAATATATCCATAGTACTGCAAACCGCGATTTCGCTTTAACTGCTAGATTCAAAGACATAACATGTAAATGTTTAATCATCATCATAGAAAATCTGCATTGATATATATGATTGTATTTGGGTGTTTATGCGAACTAGGCTTAAAAGCCGCTTCAGATGCAGAAAATAAAAAAAATGAAGAAAAAAAAAATCGCACAAGACTACTTTCATCCACTTTTATTTAATTATTTAAGAACCAGAATGAAAAGTAAGATGAAATCTGTTGTGTACACTTTAAAGCAACCCATCATACAAGTCATCGACCAAAGACAGGTAAGAATAACTTCTAATCCTATACGTCTTTTAGCTGTCTTTAACATTGTTTTAATTGTGCCTTTAAATAGTAACCAAATAACAGTTCTTCCTTGGAAAGAAGTTGCAAATTCATGTCAGATATTGGTCGCAACATAAATGTGCCAGTTTATGTCCATGACGCAGTTTAGTCTCTCTACAGTTATGCATAACGCAGGTCATGTTGGTCCTAGTTGAATCGAGGTTGCAACGCCTATGATAATGTCTTTGAACTTGTCAAATATATGTGCATACAGACAAGGATCTCGCCGATGTTTGGCTCTTTTCATGAATATGACTTTGAAGTTTATATGTTGCGAGCCGTTGGTTTAAAAACAAAAGAAGGATGGTGTGCAGTGTTCGACAATTTTGTTTTTTATTTGACTCTTGGTAGTAATTTTATGCATATTGTTCCTAATGTTTGGAGTAATTTTCAAATTGATATTTATATGTAGCATAACTGCTAATGTTTACATGAATATTTTCACTGATTACTTGCATCGGTTGTGTTTTTTTATTTTTCAACTAATACTACTGTATCTAAACATATTATTTCTAAAGAAACTATTTCTAGAGTTCGTTTGCAAATTCTAATTCATTAAAGAAAGTGAATTATACGGACACCATTATGTGTGGTTCATTACTAGCACTGTGGTGGGGCATCTGTATTCCATGAACACATTATTATATCGTTAATAAATACATGTATATATTGTTTAAAAATGAACGTCTGTGAAGGTCGTACATTTATTACTCTGCCTTCTAGGGTATCATTATATATGGGCTTGTGTGCTGACTTCTAGTGGGTTTCCCCACAGGTTAGTCACGCGTCCTTACGCGTGAAATATCACAATATCACAAAATACCGCCATGTTTTATTTAGTAACAAACCGAGTTCTATTTATAAATCCTTGTAATGGCCGTATATGACTGGCTATAAGAATTAAGGGAGCCTGCTGAAATCAGGATCTTCAGAGGCTGAGAAAAGTGCGGGTCAGTTTGCAGCACCTAGGCCCTGATTATATTAAAATTTGGAGTGCCCAAACAAGCCCATATGAAACGTGTATACCGACACCATTATGTATGGTTCATTACTAGCACTGTGGTGGGGCATCTGTATTCCACGAACACATTATTATGTCGTTCATAAACTCATGTATGCATTATAAAAAATGAAAGACTGTGAAGGTCGCAGATGTATTACTCTGCCTTCTAGGTTATCATTAGATATGGGCTTGTGTGCTGACTTCTAGTGGGTTTCCCAACTGGTTTGTCTCGCGTCATACCACACTGCCGCCAAGCTTATTTTAAGTAACAAACCGAGTTCTGTTTATACATCTTTCAGCAGGGCCGGCTCTAGGAAGTGTGGGGCCCCATTGGAAACATGATGGCGGGGCACCCCATTTATGAAGTTATGATAATAATACTATAGATAATAGCAGTATAGATATACAGTGGGTTGAAAAAGTATTTGCCTCCTCAATATTTGTCCATTGACTCCAATAGAATCCAGCTCTCACTCCACCAAGCGTAATTAACTTCAACTTATCCCATTTGTTCTTATAAATTGTGGTTCTATTTAATAAGTTTATTTTATATTGTTTTAGGTACGATTAAATGCACGACTCTGCTTCATTTTGCATAGGGGTCATAAAATTGCAAACATTATTTGTTATTTACACTTTATTCAATGGCATTAAAACAAATTTCACTGAGTATTTCAAGTGAAGAATAAAGGTCTGTTTTCTGTTATTGATCCCCACCCCTCTATTGCTATTCCAATAGTAGCTGGGGGATGGACACTTTTACAATTTGTGATCCAAATGCAAAATATAGCATAGTGGTTTTTTTCAGTTATGCCTGATATAATATACTGACCACCGAAGTCTTGAATCATTAAACAGCACTACAATTTATATGGCTAAATAGATTGTGATGAAGTTACACTTGATACAGTGAGAGCTGATTTCTATAGGAATCATTGAAAAAATGTTGAGGGGGCCAACACTTTTGCAACCCACTGCACTTGGCACGCAGAAGTGCAAGACAGGTGATTCACCAGGCCCAGTCTAGGAGACAGCATGTCACTCTGAAAATTATGAACCTAAATTAAACTGTCTAAACAAATACAAAGATACTACATTGTCTTTATTTGATTTATTAATTAATATGTTCTAGTCACTGGGAACCTTATACATTTATATTCAACTCAATATATGGAAATATGGAACTTACCACTTAAGAAAAGCACAGCAACTAGTATCCTTAATACATTAAGCTTTCAAAAGCTATTTTTTCTTGCTTTTTTCATTGCAAAGTCTTTCAGGATTTCCTCAAAGCTCAATTCTCTGGCCACATCACACTCTATTGACATAATACTCAAACTATTTAGGCGTTCTTGACTAATTATAGACCTTAGGTAAGTTTTAATACGTTTGAGCTTAGAAAAGGATCTTTCGCCATATGCAACTGTAACTGGGATGGCAAGTTAAATTCTAAGTGCCACAAAAAGATTTGGAAAGGCTGTAGACCTGTTATTGCAAGCTATAAACTCGAGCATTTTTGCAGGATTTTGTAACAGCTCTAAAGGGAGAATTGGCTTTATTGCTTCTATCTCCTCACAAAGCATGAAACCATCAATATCAGCCATCTTCGTTGTTGTAACTCCATCTGCTGCATTGACAGCATGAACTAATTTGGAATCAGTTAAGGCGATTTCCAAATCTGCAGCACATTTCCTTACGTCTTCCTTGGGCATATCCTTAAAATTGCACAAGAATCCAAACAACGCATAGTGCTTTGTCAGCTGTTCAAATCGGGGCTGAAGGGTTTGCACGGCTTTATTCACCACTTGATTAAAGCATTGAATTTGAAATGCCTTTTGGGGGTCTGACAGAGGTTCATCAGTTGATTCGTAGTCAAACATTTGCCTCTTCCTGTGCACACGCCTTTTTTCACTTTTGAAAACTGCTTCCACTTCAAGGTCTTCAGCAAGTTCTTTGGCATCGACCAGTGATTCCTCAAAGCCCTTTTCTCTGAATGCATTTAACCAGTTGAACAGTTTTTCAAATGCTTTCAGACAAGTTGTTACATCCATGGTTTCACCTTGAAGCTCCTTGCTTACGAAATTTACCTGAAAGAGCAATGAGTGCCAAAACACTAGAGACACAAGGAACTTGTAATTTCTCATTTGGTTCACCAAGGACTGAGCATCACTTTTGGTATTGGCATCTTCAGTAGTGTCTGCCAATTCTTCGAGAGCATCACAAACTTAAGAAGCTTGGTATCTGATGGCCTTCACACTATCCATTCTGCATTCCCACCTTGTTTCTGACAAAGGTTTCAAGGACAGGCCAGTAACATGACTTCTGAAGATTGTCCACCTTTTTGTGGATGAGGCAAAAATTGTGTAAATACGTTGCAATGTACCGAAGAAAGTCATGGCCTCGGGGCATGTTTTTGCCATATCACCTAAAATAAGATTATAACTATGGCACGCGCATGGGGTAAAAATGCTCGGGAATTTCTTTGCAGGAGTCGTGCTTGTACACCTGAAATGTGTCCTTTCATGTTGGCCCCATTATCATAACCTTGCCCACGGATATCTGCAACATCAAGTCCTAATACCTCAAGTTCCTTCAGAAGGGAGTTTAACAAGTTTTCTCCAGTGCTGCTTTGCACCACTAAAAACTTAATGAAGTGTTCATACACTCCAGCTGGGATGTTTGGTTTTGTACCATCAGCTACATATCTAATAACCAATGACATTTGCTCTTGGTGACTGATGTCAGGGGTGCAGTGAAGAATTATGGCATAGTACTTGGCAGCCTTAATTCTAGAAATAATTGCTGTCTGAACAGCATTTGCCATAATGTCGATGAGCTCATTTTGGATGTTTTTTTCAAAAATAATGATCAAGTATTTCCTTGTTTTGAACTTTCCGTATGTGTTCTTGCATTATTGGATCAAACTTCCCAAGTAACTCAATGACACCTAGAAAGATGCCATTATGTGGTGTGCCAATGTGTTCATCAGAACCACGGAATGGTAAATTTCTTTCTGCTAACATCTGTATTGTGGCCACAAGTCGCTCAAATATTTTATACCAGTGGTTTGCTTCCTGTCTAATGTGTTTTTCCTGTACTTCATCAATGGTCTTTTCAACAACCACCCTCTCTTGTAGTTCACAGCAGCGGAGCATTGCTTGCAAATGCCTGTTAGAATTCTCATGCTCAGCCAGCCTTGCATGGATGTTTGGCCAATTATTGAAACCAGAATGTGCAAGTGCGGCTGTAGCATTCGGGTCAAAAAGTTTACAGTAGTAACAAAAGATCTTGTCACTTGAGACTGAATATAACAGCCAAGGTCGCTCTATAAATTCACCATTTGGGAGCATTCGTTTGCAGTGGAATTTTGAAAAGTGTGTTCCTTTATCATTTTTAGGGAAATCTTTTAGAACTTTTGGTGGTCCTTTTTTCACCAAATAGTCTCTCACACCATGACTTATTACTTCTGGCCAGGTTGCAGGATCATTAGTTAATTGTGAATGCTCATCATCAATCTTGACATTTGAAGTGGAAGGATCTTGCTCATCATCAATGGTGACATTTGAAGTGGAAGGATCTTGCTCATCATCAATGGTGACATTTGAAGTGGAAGGATCTTTCGAAGAGTTCGTAACAGCAGAAGCACACTTAAAGCTGTGTTCATCATTGTAAAATTTCTTCAGCACCACTATCATCATTATCACTGAATTTCGGATCATTTTCAACTGAGTTTTGCACATTTGGTTCATCAGATTTATCTGATGTATTTCTGTAAACAAATCTGTCTATGGCTCCTCTTTCTCTTTCATCTTGGTCTTTTTCTTAGCCTTTCTTATTGCCCTTTTCTTACTGCCACTCTGGTACTTTCTGCCTATATCTCTCGGTCTTTTACTCATATTTGAAGGTCAAGAATCTCGTGTCTCTATAACAAAATACAGTGAACACATAATGACTAGTTATAAAGGGCTACAGAAGAATCTACTTGGCACAAAGCAGGGAGGATGCGTACCCATACTCCATTGAAAGCCTAATAGATCCACTGTTGCAAAATGAAAACCAGTCAAAATCAGCTTTACAACACCTCATATGTGCAAACCTGCCCAAAGAGGTGACAATGAATGCCAGGATAAATTTTGATTATTGTCATGTTAGCTAAATCACACCACTGTTATCTACATTTTTTCTATGTGTGGTTTAATCTTAAGCAATTAATTAAATAACAATATAAATTCTTATGGTTCACATGCTGTTTGGAGCAATCCAAAGCCAACAAAATTGTAACATCATGAATTTTTTTAGACGTCCGACATATTGGAGCAAATGTCATGAAGACATAATTCAACTCGGAAGGAAGAGCATTTTAAGCAGCATGAGTACTGGTCCACCCCTAACAAAAGATAATTGGTCGCACACTTCGCGTTCGACCTATGCAGTGATAAGCACCGGGGGTTGGCAAAAAATGTCCGGCAAAAATCTGGAAAACCACGCCATTTCAGGCCATGAACTTACTGTGATATTTTTCCACCATGCCATAACCTAAGCATTTATGCATTCTGCTTTAGTCCTCGCCTATCTATTTATTCTACGCGGCATTTAAAATGCTCGCATTTCGTCAATTTTTAAGATATCAATACCAAATTTGCACTACAGGACAATGGTGCATAGGAGTATTTACATTATAAATCTCGTAATAATCAGACAATTTATGGACCCGCCATGGCCAAAACCGTGTGTATTTCAGTCTGCCACCTGGATAGGAAAACCAGCACCATATTATTTCATGATATTTACACAGAATACAGTTAATATACTTTTGGGGTGCAGAAAAAATCAGCTGCTCAGCTATAATACTTTTGATGCTAGAGCATTGTAAAGCGTGCGACCAAAGTAGCACTTTTGTGCTGCATTTTTCTTGTTATACTGACTTTTAACTTCAACTAGTGGCTTTCAAATGTTCAACAAATTATTGAAAGCAGAACCACATGATTGTGTATTGTAGGTCAATATAAGACAGTAATGGTAAAGTCTACTTTTAATTTTATATAAGAAAAAAAATTTCATTGTCACTGTCTATACTCACACAAATGGCATCACTCGCTTCACTAGGATTCTTGGCAGTAGCCTGACAGACTTGCAGGTATTAAATGTTAATATAACTGTATAACTGGTACTTCTTCACTTGGCACTTGCTACAGTTATCATGTGGCCTGTACACTTAACACTGGCAAACGATTGTGTCCCTTGACCACGGTGGCATCACAATGCACTGAATTGTCTAGACTACTTGTGAACTGACCCCCCTCCAATCAAGGTGCGGGGCCCCCCTAGGCGCGGGGCCCAATTGGGTGCAATTGGTCCAATTGGCCTAAAGCCGGCCCTACATCCTTGTAATGTATATAACTGGCTATAAGCAGTTTAGGGGTGGCAACGAGACCAAACACACATGAAGTACATTACCAGAATAAATAGCTTGATTATATGTACAGATAAATGAATGTAATGGGTATAACAACACGTCAGCAAAATCCTATCTTTATTGAATATATTAAGAATTTGTTCTAAAAAATTCAGGTGAAAAACTAAATAGATAAATACCTTTCAAAATAAATTTAAAGTTGTAATCATTCAAGTTCAAACAGAGAGATCTTAAAACGATTGTACAAATAAAACAATTAGTATAATTTTTGTTTCTTATCGAGACATGGAATTGAGTGAGATTAACACTGTGCTGTTGTCTGGATCGTTAGATATTACGTTAAGTAGCAGTCAATTAAATCGCTAAATTTAAAAAAGAAAGAAACTACAAAATGAATGGATAAAAAAATTTAAAACAAATCACAAGGCATCTTCAGACCTCAGTCTTTAATCTTTTGTTAAACCTTTATTAATTAAATATAAAAACGGACATCGTCATATATATATATATATATATATATATATATATATATATATATATATATATATATATATATATATATATATATATATATATATATATATAGAGAGAGAGAGAGAGAGAGAGAGAGAGAGAGAGAGAGAGAGAGAGAGAGAGAGAGAGAGAGAGAGTATGTGTTTTTACAAGGAAATAACCACGTATGTCTCAGCTGCCTATTTATATGCTACTTTTCCCAAACAAAAGCTAGTATATCTTAGATATCAAGAATTTTGGAATTTATTCGTATTGATTAGTTCATAATGCATTGTTAATGGAGTGAATGTTGTTTTTGGTCGGGCTTCCGTCAGTTTCTTTTGGGAAAGATTTTCGGAATCCATAAATAAGTTTTTCGATACCTGATAAGAGGTATAAGGCCAGGTACGTGTATATACATATACTTGAATGCGTTATAAAGTTCAAGGAGTGTCAAGCATGAACCGCCATGTGTTCATCCAGTTGTATTTACATCAGCCGGGAAATGACGTCCCTGCTGCAATTAATGACACGTGAGACTTTCAGAAATGTGAAATTTGTGATTTGATTGGTGTACGACAAGATCAGCAGAATATATTCTCTTCGGTAAAATAATATATAAAATGGAAAAGAATAAAATATAGCACATCCTGCACTAATTAAAACCACAAAAACAAAAATCAAACAAAACAAAACTCCTAAAGAAAAAAAACAAACTAAAAGTTCTTCTTCGGCTTCGTCATCCTTACAGGTATATTTGAGATAACGGATGTATTTGTACAAACACGAACAGGGTGGAAAAAATGATTATTTAAGAACCGATGTCCTTGTTTTGCTATATATTGTTTGTTAGCTCATTGGTAGGTTTCATAGCAAATGCAGCTATTACACTTGGTAGTCTTGCAACCCATTCACGAAATTTCATATCTTTTCTCAACTATTTCCTTTGCATATTGATATCCAAATAACGGCTCAGCAAGTGTTCCGTTAAATTATTCAACGATTACCTGATCACGATGATTTACGGTAATGTCCTCGCCTAATTTTGACGTTATGATGTTTTTTGTCAATCAGAGATACTACTACACATAAAAATTCTTTGCCAGGATCAACCTGTAGTAGTTGTGGCCATCGCAAGGGTACTCGTTGATAAATTCGTTCAAAAGCGAAAACAACTTCAGCAGCCATTTAAGTTAATAACGGTTCTGCCTCCTTATATCTCTTCACAATGTCAACGACATTCAACGTGTATTTGTATGCATATTGGCATCTATCAATTTTAATATCATGAGGTAAAACCAAAATATCTGCCTGATGAACTTCATTAGGATCACTGACATCAAAACGTGCATTCCGAATTTGTTTAGGTGCTGCTAGATAAATGTGTAATATTGCATGTTGCGCTACCCACGTTGCTGGAACAGACCGTGTAACATTTGCTTAGCTGTATTTAACAGCACATACACTTATAAATATTCATTAGACTAGGTGTTAAAGAGAAATGGGTATAATTAGATTAACAATCTTCTTCAAACGCGCTTAATCTACCCTACACGGATATATAACGATAAATTGACATGATTCCGGTCACGATATCGTGAGGATGTTGATAAAAAGTTTGGTTAAATAATGATATAATTACATCAGCAGAGAGGGTGAACACGATCCCAATGAAACGTTTTAAGTGTAAACACTACAAGTATACAAAATGGGAAGAAAAGAAACGACATAAGTAAGTAACAAAAATGAACAAACCCAATTAGAGAAACTGTCGGTACGTTAGAGGCTTCGGTTTAGCGTTATTGACATCGTAGTTTTAATGTTTCGTAGGAAAGTTGTTTTAAGCAAAGAAGTTTTAGCAAAACGGTCTTTTCATCCTATCTGTTGCTTGGCGCTATATTTATATTGAGGAAGGGTGCACCAAAGTCACATCTCTCCTAGGGTGGCTGGGACCTGGAGTCGGCTCTGGATATAACCAGTCTTGGTATTTCCGTTATTATAAAACCAAAAATAGAATTGTATGTTACGTAATTTAATTTTATAAAGAGGGGTTACACACTGTTTTATCATGTTCTTTATCCTGTGGAAAGCTCTATTTACCGTCGCGGGATTTCAATCCTGTGTTTTGAGTTTGGATTTAATTGGTTGTTTTGGGTCTGATGTGAAGTTGGAATGACCACCTAGTTTATTGGATATAGCGTTTAGTGTTTGATTGTTTAGGGTTGTATTAGAATTCGTTCCAGTTTGTTCTTCACTTTGGCACTGTTTGGCTTTAGTTTAGTTTTAGTTATTGGTTTTTGTTGACTTGTCATGGGCAGTTTACCTTTGTCTTTGTGCCTTTCTTCCATAGTTTGCTTTATTGTATTGTTTTTTGTGTGTAACATTACAGTTAATATCCTCCATGACGTCCGAGTGACTCTTTTATTCCTCTGTTTTTACGTCGGAGGTTACCTTGGAGGAGACTCGTGTTTGACTGTAATATATTTTCTCTTTTTCTTCCTTTCTAATTGTCTCATTGTTAGTTTAAGTTCGCTTTATCTTGGTTTTCTAATTATTGGTTTTCTCTTTGTTGGATTTGCTGCTTATTTTAGTAGGTGATGATTGTTTGGCTGTGACCATTTCTTTGTGTTCATTTACTGGTTCTGCGTTTAGGTAATTGCTAGTGGGCTTTTCATGTTGCCTAATAATTTGATGAGTTGGAGAGGGTTTCTTGTGCCGGTTTTGTAATACTCTAATTGATCTGATAGGTTATTATGATTTGTCTTATGACCCTGCATGTTATCAATGGTCTGTTTTGTCAGGTATTGTAGTTGTGAAATATCTATGGGTGTTGTGTCGCTCAAATCAGTGATGTCTGTTTCTGCACATGGATATAGACGGGGGAACGTAATAGTTGAGAGTGTAGGTTATAATAAGTATGCTTTTGCTGTGTGCTGGTTGGGGTTTGTATCGTATTGTGAGGGGGGATGAGATGATTGGGGGTTAAACTGGCATGGAGTTGTGAGATGATTGCATCAATGTGGGTGAGGATTCTATAGTTGACTTTACTTGAAACGGTCGACTAATGACGGCTATGCTGGTGGGGCTGTTGTTGTAGTCAAATATAGTATATTTGCTAAAGTTGCCTCCATTTTGAGTCTTGGTTGCATTTGGAGTTTGGGTCAGTTTATGTAGGGTGTTGTTTCTTCTCCTATCGTAATTTATTTCTTTGATACTATTGTTATTCTTAACGTTTGGTTGAGACATATAGTGTTCTTATTAGGTCTGGTTTGTTTTGTGTTGGAAATTGTAAGAATTTACGATTGGTGAAATAATGGCAAAGGATTACATATTTAAAGGATTCCTCCCAATGTGGGTCCTAGTCCCTATTGTGTTCTGGTCAAATCAATTATTCCCATCGTTTAACTCAATTATTGACTAGTATGGCTAGCTTGATAGCCTGTGACTAAATGGTGACCTAGTCAGCCTAAGGTTTCAACGGCCAATCAAACTGGAGGTTACAAAGCTAGTTCCCTCCAAAATGTATCATTAAAAAATATTGGTTCTAACACAATTGATCAATGCAAGTAAGGTTACCTACCACCAAAGATTTCAACTACCAATCAAATTCAGTCGAAAAATATGAGCTCGGTAACCTAGATGTTTTAGTAGTTAATCTCTATTTATTGAATTGGTAGTTAATAGTGTATTTTGTTTTCTTTGACTGAGAAGGTTAGGAAAATTAAATTCAACCTTTTGTTTGCTTTTCTTTTGTAAAAGCTTTTGTTAGCAGCTTAGTGCAAATTTATGTTTTTCTTCAAGTGGTGACGTATATGTTTGGGTAATCGTTTTCTCAGATGATGATTCTGTACTTGTTATTGTCCTTTTCCTTTTTAAATAGGAGAATGACGATGGTGACGGTGTGCACAACTTTGAGGTCGCATCTTTCGGTGCTGAGGAGCACAGGAACATTAATTACCATCGCTTACCACATATCTTTTAATACTGAAATGCGTCACCAGTGACTGTATATACGTCGTATCAACTTGATGATAGGTAACACACGGGGCATTTCTTGCTTGGACCAGTCACCATTCTCTGTTTAACCCACACACAGACTCGCCAGGGAAATGAAGGAAAGAATTGTTAAATCATGCACTTAGGTACCAGTGGATTAAACACCGGTGACGTAACGGATGCAATAATTTGGTTTTTTGCGCTTGACGTCTATTTAGACCACCTCTCGGTTCAATGCGTTCTCTCAACTCCACAGGCAAACCATGAATGTTCTCTTATATTGTATCCATGATAATGTCTGTCAAGGGTTATACACACGTTGAAGGTCACCTCTGAATGCCCTTAGTTGTATCTAAAATCTCCAAATACGACAGTGAAGGACATAGTTGGTCATTTATTACCGCTGACATTCAGGGTAACAGTTATGAATTGTAATAAATCTTCTGATGTAATCGATCTAAAGCGGACTATTATGAGGAATGCATACTTGATCCAGAGAAATCTGGCGTGTTTGTTGACTTCAAATTAACAGAACGTGTTCTGGAATAAAGAACGTACAAGTGCTTACAAATGGTGCCGACTGTATTAAAAAGTTACTACATTTATTAACAACTGACAAATCGTTAAATGATTTATTCTTTACAACCACTCCAGATAATTCAATCAAATTTGACAGAAAACATCATGGCATTAAGAACATTCCAGTCTGACAAAATGATGTTAATCTGTTAACAAATGTTTTGCTGTTCTAAAATAGAGACAAAACATTCTTTATTTTATTATATAAAATGGATGTAAATATTTAGACTAAAGATTTTGAACAAAAATCCGGGCCGACTAATGGAAGAACCACTGACCATCGGGAAACTACTGGCATGGCTTCAAATATTTGGAAAGATACTAAAAATCGAAAATTTTAGAAACAGCTATTTTCGTAACACATGCAACAAAGAGTTTTAAGGAAATTTATACTGCCTCAGACTTATTGGCCAATAACACATGCGTTTGGGAATTGGAGAGACGCTATACAGGTGAGCAATCTCAGGTTCGCTTTGGCCTCTCTGTTGTGGATATCCAAGCGTATGATCAAGACGTACAAATTCATTAGCATTATGTAAAGAATGTGAGACCTCACTGAGACATCATCATTGTTTTCTTTTAGGGAAAAATTTGTATGCTGTTGCAAAATGCTCCATACCAGATGCATACAAAAACTATGTTCTTACTTATTTCGGGATACGGCCTTTCGTTAACATTTCGTTAAAATAAACACCACAGTCTTTCCTGGCGCTTGATCTCACGCTCACGCTATCATCACTATTATCATAAATAACAACATCAATACCACCCATATCAACACCATTTATGATAACATCCTAATCGTCAACTTCAACATATTTATCATCACCGATATAAACGCCATCGTCGTCATCATCTCTGTCGTTTCAGCGAGCTAGAGACTTCTGTAACAGCACGTGTGTATATGTTTAAGTGTGTGTCTGTATGATTCTGCCAAAACGTATGCGAAACATTAACTCAGAACCATAGCTAGAACTTGTCTTTTTTAAAGTATACATTTCAACGTAACCGTTGTCCGTTTGTTACCTATCTCGTAGGGGCTCCGAGTGGCCTGGTGGTTTTAAGAGCTCTTCGTTATGGATCACTGCCATCTCACCTCAGTCTGCCTGGGTTCGAGTCTCAGAGTTGGCCAATGTGGGTGTGTGAGATAGCTTCCAAGTAACTTCTCGTGGGTCGGTGGTTTTTTTCCAGGGGTCTTCCCGGGTTTTTTCTCCACCTTTAATACTAACCGCCATGTATAGGCTATCGTGGGCTGTTAAACGGCTTTAAACCTTACAACAACAACAACAACAACAACAACAATTTTACTAGAATTTCATCTGTACAATATATTTAAATATAGGCATAGTACTGCAAACCGCGATTTCGCTTTAACTGCTACATTCAAAGACAAAACATGTAAATATTTAATCATCATCATCATCATCATCATCATCATCGTTAACTGTAACGTCCGCTTGTCCTTATGTTATTTATTCACCAGTAGCTGTGATATCAAGCATAACATGATTAGTACATCTCATTGTTGTTATCATCTATTTTTGATTTACTGTCATTACTATCATCAGCAGTATCATTATGATTCTTCTGCTAATTGTTCTTCAACTTGATCCTAATGTTACGGGTAATATAAAGTAAATGTACACATGATATGTTGCTTTCAGTCCAATGAGTTTTGCCATATTCTGCATAACATCAACGTTCATTGTCCTTATAACGAAGGCGAAGGCCATTTCAATACTTCTGAAAATTACCTAAGTCAGTTCTGTGAGTTCTGAGTGTGTTTATATTGGTGTTTAAAACAAGCACAGTTTTACTCTTAGCTAAATCGTACATTTGACAGACACAATACAGCTAGAAAATCTGCATTGATATATATGATTGTATTTACGTGTTTATGCGATCTAGGCTTAAAAGCCGCTTCAGATGCAGGAAACAACAAAAGAAATGAAGAAAAAAAACCATCGCGCAAGACTACTTCATCCACTTTTATTTAATTATTTAAGAACCAGGATGAAAAGTAAGATGAAATCTGTTTTGTACACTTTAAAGCGACCCATCATACAAGTCATCGACCAAAGTCAGGTAAGAATAACTTCTAATCCTATACGTCTGTTAACTGTCTTTAACATTGTTTTAATTGTGCCTTTAACGGGTAACCAAATAACAGTTTATCCTTGGAAAAAAGTTCCAAATTCATGTCAGATATTGGTCGTAACATAAATGTGCTAGTTTATGTCCATGACGCAGTTTAGTCTCTCTACCGTTATGCATAACACAGGTCATGTTGGCCCTACGTGAATCGCGGTTGCAACGCCTATGATAATGTCATTGACATTGTCAAATATATGTGCATGCAGACAAGGATCTCGCCGATGTTTGGCTCTTTTCATGAATATGACTTTGAAGGTTATATGTTGCGAGCCATTGGTTTAAAAACAAAAGAAGGATGGTGTGCAATGTTCGACAATTTTGTTTTTATTGTGACTCTTGGTAGTTATTTTATGCTTATTGTTCCTAATATTTGGAGTAATTTTCAAATTGATATTTTTATGTAGGATAACTGCTAATGTTTACATGAATATTTTCACTGATTACTTGCATCGGTTGTTTTTTTATTTTTCAACTAATACTACTGTATCTAAACATATTATTTCTAAAGACACTATTTGTAGAGTTCGTTTGCAAATTTTAATTCATTAAAGAAAAGTGAATTATACGGACACCATTATGTGTGTTTCATTACTAGCACTGGTGGAGCATCTGTATTCCACGAACACATTATTATATCGTTAATAAATACATGTATATATTGTTTAAAAATGGACGCCTGTGAAGGTCGTACATTTATTACTCTGCCTTCTAGGGTATCATTATATATGGGCTTGTGTGCTGACTTCTAGTGGGTTTCCCCACAGGTTAGTCACGCGTCCTTATGCGTGAAATATCACAATATCACAAAATACTGCCATGTTTTATTTAGTAACAAACCGAGTTCTATTTATAAATCCTTGTAATGGCCGTATATGACTGGCTATAAGAATTAAGGGAGCTTGCTGAAATCAGGATCTTCAGAGGTTGAGAAACGTGCGGGTTACGTCGACAGCTTGCAGCACCTAGGCCCTGATTATATTAAAATAAAATATGAAACGTGTATACGGACACCATTATGTATGGTTCATTACTAGCACTGTGGTGGGGCATCTGTATTCCACGAACACATTATTATTTCGTTCATAAACTCATGTATGAATTATAAAAAATGGAAGTCTGTGAAGGTCGCAGATGTATTACTCTGCCTTCTAGGTTACCATTAGATATGGGCTTGTGTGCTGACTTCTAGTGGGTTTCCCAACTGGTTTGTCTCGCGTCATACCACAATGCCGCCAAGCTTATTTTAAGTAACAAACCGAGTTCTATTTATACATCCTTGTAATGTATATAACTGGCTATAAGCATTTAGGGGCCTGCAACGAGACCAAACACACATGAAGTACATTACGAGAATCAATAGCTTGATTATATGTGCAGATAAATGAATGTAATGGGTATAACAACATGTCAGCAAAATCCTATCTTTATAGAATATATTAAGAATTTGTTCTAAAAAATTCAGGTGAAAAACTAGGTAGATAAATGCCTTTTAAAATAAATTTAAAGTGTAATAATTCAAGATCAAACACTGAGATCTTAAAACGATTGTACAAATATAACAATGAGTATAATTTTTGCTTTTTATCGAGACATGAAATTGAGTGAGATTAACACTGTGCTGTTGTCTGGATCATTAGATATTAGGTTAAGTAGCAGTCAAATAAATCGCTAAATTTAAAAAGAAAAAAACTACGAAATGAATGGATAAAATGAATTTAAACAAATCACTAGCAGATTTAGACCTCAATCTTTAATCTTTTGTCAAACCTTCATTAGTTAAATATAAAAACGTGCATCCTCAGCTATATATATATATATATATATATATATATATATATATATATATATATATATATATATAGAGAGAGAGAGAGAGAGAGAGAGAGAGAGAGAGAGAGAGAGAGCATGTGTTTTTACAAGGAAATAACCACGTATGTCGCAGCTGCCAATTTATATGCTACTTTTCCCAAACAAAAGCTAGTATATCTTAGATATCAAGAATTTTGGAATTTATTCGTATTGATTAGTTCATAATGCATTGTTAATGGAGTGAATGTTGTTTTTGGTCGGGCTTCCGTCAGTTTCTTTTGGGAAAGATTTTCGGAATCCATAAATAAGTTTTTCGATACCTGATAAGAGGTATAAGGCCAGGTACGTGTATATACATATACTTGAATGCGTTATAAAGTTCAAGGAGTGTCAAGCATGAACCGACCTGTGTTTATCCAGTTGTATTTACATCAGCCGGGAAATGACGTCCCAGATGCAATTAATGACACGTGAGACTTTCAGAAATGTGAAACTTGTGATTTGATTGGTGTACGACAAGATCAGCAGAATATATTCTCTTCGGCAAAATAATATATAAAATGGAAAAGAATAAAATATAGCACATCCAGCTCTAATTAAAACCAGAAAAACAAAAATCAAACAAAACAAAACTCCTAAAGAAAAAAAAAACAAACTAAAAGTTCTTTGGTATTTTCCAGAACTGTCCGAATCACACCTATCGGCTTCGTCATCCTTACAGGTATATTTGAGATAACGGATGTATTAGTACAAATACGAACCGGGTGGAAAAAATGATTATTTATGAGCCCATGTCCTTGTCTTGCTATAAATTGTTTGTTAGCGCATTGGTAGGTTTCATAGCAAATGCAGCTATTACTGTGAAGTGTCGTTTAGTAGGGGTGGGGTTCTTCCTATAGACTTAAAGAATTATGAGGAAGTTCCCCTGGTCCGCATTCAGAATGTTTACTTCTGGACAATATATTATATATGGCTACGAGCCCCCAGTCAGCAATGCCGACAGTTAAATTAAAAGAAATACAAAGATGAAATTTAAACAACAATTTAATAAATGAAAATTTTAAAGATATTAAGCAATCAATGTCACTCTTGACCCAATGATCCCTAGATCATCATTTGATTTCAGTGTGAGGAATATTTTCCCTTCTTGAGTGTTACTCATCTAAATAAGTCTCCTTTCGTCTTTCTCTCCTTCCGATTCCTCTACTTCCGTTTCCTCTGCTATCTCTACTTCCGTTTCCTCTTCTATCTCTACTTCCGTTTCCTCTTCTACGGTATCTCTTGAGGTCACCCGAAATTCACTCGGTATCTCTCAAATTCACTCGGAATTCTCTCCACGTCATCCGAAATTTCCCCGGAATTCTCTCAACGTCACCCGAAATTTCCCCGGAATTCTCTTCAACGTCACCCGAAAGCTTCCTGTTGAAAGGTATAATGCATTAGCATATGGTGATGAATATTACCTCATACTAAGTCACTGAATTGAACCATCAGTTTAAGGCGGGACATTTTAGGTCGCGCATGCACACACATCGAAATTCCCATACGCTTCCGCCGCTTACAAAATGGCGCCACAACACAATCTCACAAAGAATTCAAACATCTACATACTGAGCCCTATCAGTATATACATAAAAATATTTCAAATATCATTGTATTATAATATTACTACTATTAGTAATACGACTATCTATATATTTATATATATTTATATATATTTCCTACACAAGCGTACCAAATCCACAATATTCACATTCAAATTGCAATAACGGAAATCCGTTAACTCAAAGGCAAAATATATCATTACGTAAACAAAGTGCTAGTCTACCATAATATGCACACCTATTACTAACAAAAGAAGAGCAATATTTTACCTCACAAAATAAGGGGTAATATAATATCATGAAGAAGATGCAACGAATTTACATCATAATCAATTGCAAGCAAAGGTACTAACGAACATCACGAAAGATGCTAAATATTAATATCATAATTAACTATTCATACTACAATACAAGTAAAATGAATATACATACGAGAATCCCTCCATTCCGCAGACGTATCAAGCAGAAATCAAACAAAACTCACACTGACCTTTGAAGCTATCTTAAGATTTCCTTGATTTCCAAAATCTGAGTCTGCCGCCAATTTTCGTCTAGCCGTACGGAGTTCTATTTCTTATTGTAGCGAACTGACTAATTCCAATCAATCAATCAATAAGATGGGTTTTAAGTGATTCGTCCCGAAGGCTCTTGTCACTGTTTTATCTCCCAATGGGGAGTTATTTAATTTATCCTGAGGGTGGGAATGGTGCCGCGCACCCTGCAGGCGTTTATGTGCTTATTTAGAAGCACTTATTTAATTTGGCCGTCACCACGGGACAGTTATTGAACTGCCTCTGGGTGAATGTAAGGCCGTAGGGTGGGTAGGAATAGAACCTACACACACCCACCCAATCAGTCAGTATTCTGGATGCCTAACCATTCTGCAATAGCAGTGAAGCAAAGCGAGAGTAAAATTGTTTAACTCATATCGCCTTTGTCTGCATAGTAAGGTCGTGCAAGCACGAGATATTACTGCAGCGGGAAGCAGTGGTGCGAAGAGCCAAGCACGCTCTTTTTATCAAATTCAGTCCAGTTATACTAATGGACAACCTAACAACCAATAATGTGTAAGCCACCTATGCAATTAACCAAATATCTGAGTTACAAAATATTACCTATTTTCCTAACCAAAAATAGGGACTAGTACTAAGTGTACATGCGTTAGTCCCTATTGTATTTATACTAAGGTGTCTGAGCGACACATAAAAGTGTAGTCAATGGTAGGGGTATTTGGTTATGAATTTGTTGAAGGCAGTGCCGAAAAATGTCATATTTGTCTTTTCAGGGCCAGAAAGTTAATCGAAAAGGGTTTTCTCTAGCCAAATGAGAACCCTATTAATAATGGCAATGACAGTAGCCTTTAAGGGCTAATACTCCACGGGTTGGAAGGTAGCCCTTCTGTCTTCCATCTCAGCAAGGAATGCGGCAGTTCTTTCTTCCAGAAATATCCGTCTAGGGAAGTAGAAACCATGTTGTTTGGCGATATAAGCTGCCGCATCTTGTAGGTGGTGGAGGGGTCTGTCTTCAAAAGCCTCGTAGTAGTAACTCCCCAATATGTTTAGAGCGTGATGCCATTGGTTGACTCGTGGGGGCGATGTTTGCAGCGATCTGAACCCAATATATGTGACGGCAGAAACGAAATTTGAGGCCTTTTTCTTATTTGTCAGTAATGGCTTTAGGCCCATCTCGCTGCATAATTTGCTCATTATTTTGTCTTTGGTGGCATCGTCCATTCTCGCTGTTTTAGTGGGGGACTCCCATTTGGCTTCCGAGTTGACCTCTTCCAATTCTTCTTCCAGGGTCACTGCCGGTCCTGGTGATGGAGTAGGGGGTGTCGATGTAATTAACACCCCCTTTTTCCCCTTTTCTTTTCTTTTTTTCTTTTTAGGGGGTGGTGGCGGTGGTTTTGGTGTTTCCAGTGCTGCCTCTAGTTGTATTTCCACAGGAGAAGTGGCCGCTTCCACTTTCTCCGCTGGAACAAGGGTCAGCATACGTTGAGATAGAATATCTATCTGCTCTTGAAGAGTTTTAAGTGTAGTCTCAGGTACGGATTAGACTGTGTCGGTCTCAACTGAGGCTACCTCTTCTTGAGTTTCTGGTGGTGGGGTGGGTGTGCCTCGTGCAGGTCGGTTTTTTTCCCGCCTTTTCGGTTGGCTTCCTCTATCTCTCCTGTACAAGAGTGTCCCCTTTAAGTGTGTGCTTTCATCTTTTTCCCATACAAGTAGTAGTGTTGTTCTTCTACCTGCTGCCCTAAGACTCCAATTTGAGGCTTCTTTTAGCTCTAAGCCTATCAAGGCGTTTAGTGCTGGCTTCGGGATAACATCCATCGCTAGCGTGCTCAGTGTCTGATACATAATTTCGAGTTCACTACTCTCTGCTCGTTCGCTGCGGACTCTGACTAATTCCTACTAAACATTAGGTATTATTTCAAATTTTCGAATCCAGTCCCACCCACATCGCATTTCGATTGGAGGGCGATCGACTCTGGTCAGTCGTTCGACTGTCAATCATCCGAATGTCTGTCTGTGTGTCTATCAATTGTTACAGTCTTCTTATTTGACGCTCTCCTGTCCTTTGATGTGGTTACGTCACCCGTCCGCGATGGACACAGTCTCCTCGTAGAATTTCCCCTCGAGAGCTAATAAAGACCATCTTACGTAAGGGGATTAGCTAACTTAGAATAATTTGAAACATCACAGCTGGGTCAGGCAGATATACAATTTATACATGTACAAGGTCAGTTAGAATCACAAGTTATAGTAACTTATACCTACATACAAGGGGTTGGGGTAAAATCGTCGTCACAATTACACTTGGTAGTCTTGCAACTCATTCACAAAATCTCATATCTTTTTTAACTATTTCCTTTGCATATTGATATCCAAATAACCGCTCAGCAAGTGTTCCATTAAAACCTGATCACGATGAATTACGGTCATGGCCTCGCCTAATTTTGACGTTATGATGTTTTTTGTCAATCAGATATACTACTACACATAGAAATTCTTTGCCAGGATCAACCTGTAGTAGTTGTGGCCATCGCATGGGTACTCGCTTATGAATTCGTTCAAAGCGAATACAACTTCAGCAGCCATTTAAGTTAATAACGGTTCTGCCTCCTTGTATCTCTTCACAATGTCAACGACATTCAACGTGTATTTGTATGCATATTGGCATCTACCAATTTTAATATCATGTGGTAAAACCAAAATATCTGCCTGATGAACTTCATTAGGATCACTGACATCAAAACGTGCATTCTGAATTTGTTTAGGTGCTGGTAGATAAATGTGTAATATTGCATGTTGTGCTACCCACGATGCTGCAATAGACCGTGTAACATTTGTTTATCTGTATTTAACAGCACATACACTTATAAATATTCATTAGACTAGGTGTTAAAGAGAAATGGGTATAATTATATTAACAATCTTCTTCAAACGCGCTTAATCTACTCTACACGGATGTATAACGATAAATTGACATGATTCTGGTCAAGATATCGTAAAGATGTTGATAACAAGTTTGGTTAAATAATGATATAATTACATCAGCAGAGAGGATAAACACGAACCCAATGAAACGTTTTAAGTGTAAACACTACAAGTATACAAAATGTGAAGAAAAGAAACGGCATGAGTAAGTAACAAAAATGAACAAATTCAATTAGAGAAACTGTCGGTACGTTAGAGGCTTCGGTTTAGCGTTATTGACCTCGTTATTTTAATTTTTCGTAGGAAGGTTGTTTTAAGCAAAGAAGTTTTAGCAAAACGGTCTTTTCACCCCATCTGTTGCTTGGCGCTATATTTATATTGAGGGAGGATGCACCAAAGTCACATCTCTCCTAGGGTGGCTGGGACCTGGAGTCAGCTCTGGATATAACCAGTCTTAGTATTTCCGTTATTATAAAACCAAGAACAGAATTGTATGTTACGTAATTTAATTTTATAAAGAGGGGTTACACACTGTTTTATCATGTTGTTTATCCTGTGGAAAGCTCTATTTACCGTCGCGGGATTTCAATCCTGTGTTTGGAGTTTGGATTTAATTGGTTGATGGTTGTTTTGGGTCTGATGTGAAGTTGAAATGACCACCTAGTTTATTGGAGATACCGTTTAGTGTTTGGTTGTTTAGGGCTGTATTAGAATTCGTTCCAGTTTGTTCTTCACTTTGGCACTCTTTGGCTTTAGTTTAGTTTTAGTTATTGGTTTTTGTTGACTTGTCATGTTCACTTTACCTTTGCCTTTGTTCCATTTTTGCATAGTTTGCTTTATTTTATGTTTTTTGTGTGTAACATTACAGTTATTGTTTGACTGAGAAGGTTAGGAAAATGAAATTCAACCTTTTGTTTGCTTTTTGTTTGTAAAATCTTTTATTCGCAGCTTAGTGCAAATTGATTTTTTTTTCAAGTGGTGACGTATATGTTTGGGTAAGCGTTTTCTAGGATGATGATTCTGTACTTGTTATTGTCCTTTTCCTTTTTAAATAGGAGAACGACGATGGTGACGGTGTGCACAACTTTGAGGTCGCATCTTTCGATGCTAAGGAGCACAGGAACATTAATTACCATCGCTTACCACATATCTTTTAATATTGAAATGCGTCACCAGTGGTTGTCTATACGTCGTATCAACTTGATGATAGGTAACACACGGGGCATTTGTTGCTTGGGCCAGGCCAGTTAATTCTATAACATGCCATGTGTCTCTTGGGATTTGATTTTTGGGGCAGGTATTTTGTGAGCAGCTTTCATTGCCGCTAATGAAGAACAGAGTGTCACCGCTGCAGGAGAATTTTTTGGAAAGGCAGGTTTCCATTGCTTTTTCCAGTGACGAAGAACGGGTGTTAAATTGGGTTTGTCGGAGACGTGGAAGAGCCCGAGGCGACTGGAGACGAAAATACTGTTGCTGCAGGTCGTGGTTTGGAAATGCAAGAGTGAATCCTGGTCAAAGTGCCTGTTTTGCTTGTATAATATGTCTTCTTTAGGCTGTTTTATGTGGGCTTTCTTTTTATGTGACCAGGTCTTAACAACAATGTTCGTTTCCTTCTAGGTTTGTTTGAACTTTTGGAAGTGAAGTTTTCTTGGGGTGGACTTTGGGAGCATTGGGGGCACATTTTTAGAGGGAGCAAATGTTAACTTCTGCTAGTAAACCGCTACCTCCAGGTTTCAAAATGACTTGTTTGTTAGTTTAATAGTCGATGCGTTAAAGTTGCGTTAAGGCTACTTTGTGTCTCTCAAATCAGTGTTTGGTATGATATGGAATGTGGATAATACCTCGCAGTATTTGACGTGCTGTCTCCGTAAACCATCAAAAGACTTCTTTGAGATTGGCTTCTTGGACATGAGCATGTATTTGTGGATTTTGTTCGGATGTTTCCGTACAAGACACGAATCTATTTGAGGTGAAGAGACGTTATCCTACGCTATGTGAGACAGAGCCAATGTATCCGAGGTGTTTATAAATTTTGTTGATGTTGAAAAGTCGACGACGGGGACGTGTATACAACAGGCACTCCGCCTTGGCACTATGCGTGAAAGAGATGGGTCCAAAATCGCAAATTATCGGGGGTGGAGGAGTTTAAATGTTAAAGGGTATATTGGCGTGTGGGGTTTGAGTGGGGTTTGAGTCGCATCATTGTACGCATGAGTCAGCCAAGTCGTTCCTAACTGTTTGATTAAGACTTGCACTTGCGAGTTATCTCATGGGCAATTAAACAAGACCACGTAATGAACATTGGTGCTGTGAAGTGCCAAATTTCAGTAGATCTATTAATAAACCATTAATTGTGGCCAGGTAGCCATTAGTTAGATGTCACGTGGTCATGACATCACACACAAAACCAAACTCAGCAGCTGTAAATATGGCGTCAAAAGATGAAAATCGACCCTCAAGAATGAACACTGACGTGCCCAGTACTTCTGTCAGTACACATGATCAGAAGTTACACAGTGATTGCAGTGAACAGGTTTGTATTTCAATTTCTTGAAAAGTTTACACCAATGTATATAGTGTAGACGTACCAAATAGTTGCCAATTTAAAGTATCATCGCATCCGTACCCCCCCCCCCCCACCACTACAACATGGATGGACTATTAAAGAAAACAAAATTAGATTCTATTCATAGCCGTTTGAAAGAGGAAAGGTTTTAGAATTCTCGTGAATACTCTTTACCATGATTCGTTTGTTCTAGTCTAAAACGTATATAATTTATAACAATTGGAATCGTCCTTTAAAACACCACACGTCTGGAAAGACTAAGCACTGCCGCCATCTATATAATTTTCGTAAAGCTATTCGTAGGCTGCCGCATACCTCGTAACATGATATACGTAAATTAATTATAATATACTCATTACCCGTATTTCGATATTTGCAAGTGATTGTTGTTACAACTTGTATAAGGCTACACTATTATAGTTCCACAACTGCTAAAATAAAAATGTTTGAATGAATATTCAGTGAATATCATTGGTGGGAAGTTAGTATTGTCGCCCAGTAATTGCACCTTTTCATTAATTAAGTCAGTTGTATGACATATCAAATTAATGATTTAAAGAAGACTCAAGCTTCATAGTTTTTTTTTTATAAGCTTTATTTAGTATCAGCAGTATATAATAAAACAGTATTTGGTGTAAAGGTAAATTCTATGTACATCAAAGAAAAGGAATAACATACTCAGACTAGTATACAAAAATATAGCCCTGTTTTAGGATCTTTTCCAGTGATAATAATCACATTAGTTATCAATAAAAGAAGGTAAACTAATTTTTGCACCAAGATCAATTAGTTGCTTAATAAAATATCTATTTTTAAAGTGGCAATCCAAGATAAAGAGTCGCACATTATTTGATTTGAATATAAAACTCTGCCAGCCACCCAACATACCTAGAAAATAATGAGACATATGATTTTTAATGTCATATTTATATCAAAGACAAGATTTAATTTTTGTTTCTTCTTCATCTTGTTTTAGTTTAGCATCAGTTTCCATAGCCCAAGTGGGGATATGAAATTAGTTAATTTTTAAAATTATTTTTGACCAAATTTGGTTGGAATATTTAAGGCATGCACCAATGTTATGTTAAACTCTCTCTCTCTCTCTCTCTCTCTCTCTCTCTCTCTCTCTCTCTCCATACATACATCCATAAATATGCTCAAAGATTGTATACAGTGTTAATAGACATATAGAATCTATGTTGGGGTTTGGACTGAGACAATGAAATCCCAGCCTAGGGGTTATATTATTTGTCTCCCCATGAGGCTTGTCCGAGTGGGGAGACATATAATGTAACCCCGCAGCTGGGATTTCATTGTCTCGGTCCAAACCCCAACGTAGATTATTTTTCTCACCCAATATTATCCTTTAAAGTAAAAATAACCCTTTAAAAGTGTGCACCTCGCAATGTTTACATGTGGCGCATGAATACAAATAAGCTAATGAGTGCTGTGGTGTGACCGTTGCATCCAAAGTACACTGTTCATATGCGTGAGCAAAAAAAAGTAACAACATAAAACGCCTAGTAATGAGGTATTATCACATTTAATATATGGATGTTATATGAAATTAACAATAAATAGTTAAAATTTATTAGAAAGAAACTGTTTCCTTTCATCATTTCCAATTTTGAGGGATAAATGATTCCTTTTGGCTGGTAAGTGTATTATTTGTCAATAAATATTGCAGGTATATTCAACTGGATTACAACGGAGATGCTTAACATGAGAGCATGTTTGACATAACACATTTCCGGCTGTTGCTAAGTTTTCCGTTGTTGTTTATAGAGTTGGGATGCTATGAAGTGTATAGGTATATAGTCTTATGTGCATGGATCAGTGTTTTCTGACATACCGGTAGTTCATTTCATACACCATTGATAATTTTATCCTATCTGTAGCACAGTAAATTTTCAGGTCAGCTTCATTAAATGTAGCTAACAGTATATACAATGTTTCACGCGAAGTGTTTACAACTAATTTAGTTGCTTTAGCTACATTTTATGATCTGAAAATGTGCTGAGCTAGTCCTGCATATAGTATAAACTTGACCATGCTAGTTTGAACGAACTAACATAATATCAAAACCTCGAAATAGTATGCGTGTGTGTATTGTCTCTATCAAAATGTTTTTGTTTTGGTGTGTTTTTAAGACAGACCTTCCTTAAGTTACTATGTTTTGGTTATATATTATTTGTTGTTGTTGTTGTTGTTGTTGTTTTATTTGAGAACAACTATGGCACAGCAGAAGACAAGACTGTTTGTTTTTTTTTTTGGTTAAAAGTAGTTCTCAGCGCGTGGACACCATGACTGAGACGACTGGTCTGAGATGACTAGACTGAGTTAAGAAAAGTAAGGTTAGCAAAACAGCTATATTTCTCTGTCGCTTGGGTGAGAAAATAGCATAACGGATAGAGCATTTGCATTGTATGCGTGATGTCACAGATTCAAACCCCAGCCGAGGTATACAAAAGACTTATAAACATGGTACTAACAGCTGCCTTGCTTGGCATTCTGAATTTAGAGCTGGTGTTAGGACCGGTCGGCCTTGTGTCAGACATCGTAGTGATATGACTGAAAACATGTAAAAGCTATTGTTAAAAAATTAATAAACACTCATGAACGGTGTCATTATATACATGTGGCCATACTGTTTTCTTTCTAATTGGTTAGGTTAAATCAATACAAGTCATGTTAACTTCCATCTGTACCCTGCATTTTATTAAGGATATTATTTTCTTGCAGGTTCTTGTCATGGGTGTTCCATCAGACCGACCAGAACTTGGTATATGCACAGCAACAATGCAGCAAAACAAAGGTAGTTCTCTAAGTGTGCATTGATTATCCATTTCCATATGACTATTACAAAAGTTTTAAATTACTATATTTGCCGATTATCCTCCATAACAGTTCTTTAGTGCTTTTGCTAGGTTTTGGTTTCTTGCCTGGTAAAGGCTGAGAGATTTGTTTCTTTTGTTCTATCTTAACAAAAGACACTTCAAATATTGTTCAAAGTGGAGAGATAAATGACTTGTTACTATGATGAAATTTCCATAAGTGCATACAGTGTCCAAGAAAATGTTTCTAAAATTAATATATATGCTAGATTCTTGTATTTTTATAATAAACTAACTTAAAAGTGGTATCCAAAGATCTGTCCCTCAAATCTCCAGGTGTTTTAAACAATTTGAAAGTTACGAATGTATTGAAACTCATAGAGAAGACCAGAACTTGAGAGGATATGACATATTATTTTGACAATAAATATAATCATTTAAGTAGCTGTAACTGATTTAAACAATGATGCCAAAGCAGTGTTTTGTAGACAAAACTTTCCTAATAGTTGCAATCTTAGTTGTTTAATACCAGTAGTTTAGTTCTGTGCAGGCCTGTTATGGATTGATTATTTCACAATAGTACTTTGGTGACATTTTGATTTCATCCCCCAACATAACAAATGTTGACAAAAGATATATTCTATTTTGCCATCTGTGCATTAGACTGTCAAACACATTTTCAGTTTAAGAGAATCATTCCCAAACAATTCAAAATATTTTTATTAAACGTGTTAGACTTATTAGGCTGGTGGTTCTGATGTGCCTTTTCCTATTCATACAAAAATAAATTTTCCATGTGCTTGTCCATCTATCCATTATCCTTACATTTATTTGTCTCACCACAAATCATAATGTGTTTGAAAACAAACTGTCAGTGTTGTTAACCTGTATGGCCTGCATTAATTAGATAAGATTTAAGCAACAGAAATAACCTTTATTATCCATAACAGAATGGTATTTTTGAGCTAGTTCACCATCACACTTGACCAAATTTGTTTGCTATGTAAGCATCATACATTTTCATGGACTTGAGCCTGTTAACTAATATTTAATTTGATTTTGTTTAAATCACATGCAAAGCATAAACTACTGTTTCAGGTTGATATTCCAAACTAAATGTTAATGTATTATTACAATAAAAAAAAAGTTGAAAGGGCAGTCATTGATAAATTGATAAATAAACTATGCAACAGCATATTCATAATGGAACCTACATTTATTTTCACACGTTAGTTCATGAAATACATATATCAGTATTTGTATTATTATTTATGACAAGTTATATACCACTCCCTGACAACTTGCAAACCCACTTATAATGCTGTATCTGGTGTAGATCCTGATTTCCCCTCCAAATAAAATATTTTTAAAATATCTTTCAAACTCTGCTGACCGTGAAAAAATTATGATAAGAATTGGTAAATTAAACCTTGATATGTTTCTCGTTTTATCATCAAAATGGTGATTAATGCCCGTAAAGATAAATTCCATATTGTGAAGGTTGCAAGTTCTAAATAAGATATCACGTATTAAGTTATGGTTTATTTGTTGATAAATAGTCATCAAATACACTGTAAATAAACAGTCTCATGAAATAGTGATCAATGTAAACATCTGGTAAATGCTAAAAGTTGGCAACAGAATGAAATAAACAACATTTGTCAAGCATATCACAACTGGAATTTATTATTGGGTTCTAATTTACATTGTTTAAAATTTGTAGACCTATTAAATTCATGTTGGTAATGATTAACCCTTGTTTTTTGTTTTTCATTTTACTTTCTACCGCAATCAAATCTATCAATTGATCGACATTGTTTCTCGAATAAGTCTAATTTGGATCAAACAATAAAACTAGAACGTATCCAATTCAACACAAAAATGAGTGACGTAGTACACAATGTGTGAAGTGGTACATATGTTAAGCGAACGAAAACCATGTGGAATAATGTTTTTGATGATCTCCTCAATATACATGTACTGTACTTTATCATGTTACTCTATGAGAAAAAAAAATTACACCATTATGAAGAGATATTTATTCACAGTTTATCTCGGCACAATTATAAAGTGAGTATTCAACACTCCACTCTGCCAACCCCCAACCCCCCTTGTCATTGTGTTGAACACAATATTGTTTTGTTTTAATTATAGGTCCCATGATAACTCGTGCCTCACTTGTAGTGCGGTCCATGTTTTTTTACCCTGATGTGCATGAGTTATCGAGGGTGAGGTTTATTGTCTTTTTCGTTCACAAATGTTTCATCTTCATAATAATTGTAGTAAATGCATATCGCTTAATTGCATCGATCGCTTAAGTGCATAGCAACAGTATGGTCCCATTTCTCCTTCATGCATATGCATGAATTCTGCTTAAATGCATACTCCTGTCTCCATTTATAAATTATATGCATAGCTTGGGTACGGTCCCCAAGGTACTGCATATAAGCTGAGTTTATATATATATAACTATCTGAATATCTATATATATATATCTGAACTATTTACGATTTTTTGAAAGTGGCATTTTCAGTGGATTCTTTAAAAGCAAAGGTAATCACATCATCATAACATTATAGCTACATTTGAGACTCACTGTAGCAATTGCTCATTCTTTTTGGGACATTCAAACTGGCTCCTAATTACTGGATGGTTAACTGGTGATCAAAGCACAGAGTACATTGTGCTTATATTTGTAGGCATTTGTCATATTCTATACATAGACATCTCTTTGTAATTGCATTTTCTCTTTTTTTGACCTATGACCACCTTGGAGGAACCACACTGGAGGGGTTAAAAAAATATCAGCTATAAAAGTATAAAAATATATGTTGATATGTCATTTATGTATATTTGTATAACATTGTTAACGTTTCATTCAGAAGTAGTATAGCTGATCAGTCATTGTCTGCATGATTTGTTGGTTTTCAGAATTGAGTCACAACATTTTACCCGTAAATCTTTCTCATTCAAGGTTTGGATATTATGACACAAACACTTGAATGTGGTAGAAATGAGGATTTGTTTTGGGAAAACATATTTTCATTGGATGACATCAGAGCAGCTGAAGAAGAGTACTTTATCTTGCTAGCCAAGAAACGCAAAAAGCTGCCTGAGCCAGGTTTGTGCATTATCCACGGCTTTTCTTTTTCAAATAGTTGGCCAAATATACATATAGCTTGCCAGCTTTATAGTTGAAGTGTGTAGAAGCCACCAAATCTTAAAGCCAAACTTTGAACAAAACAATTGATACATTGTTGATGTGAAATGTGAACAGAAGATTGTGTTTAATATTTCATAGTGCAGTTGATTTTATATTTTGTAGTGTTTGATGCCAATGTATTATACACTTATCAACTCCTACTTCAAGAATACAGCTTAAACAGCAGAATGTATTGTATTGTCCGTAAGACAAGTACATTATTTGAATGTCAAGTAATTATTATTTTGAGGTTTATATGAGATAACAAAGTAGAACACATTATCTTATGAGTAGTAAAAATGGAAAATATGTCATTTTATAAAAGAAAGGTAGCCAGAAACCAAATAGGCAACATCAAATCAATTTAACCAGACCTTCAAATTGTTAAATATTAAGCAGCTACAGGAATGAAACAAGTAAGATAAAGTGAATGACATCCACATAAAGCACTAAAACTGCAAACAAAATTTGCACCATTCAACCCAGTAATACCTTTATACTTTATGTACATTTTACTAAAATGTAACATCTATACCTTGTATATTTTGCCATGTATATAACTTGGATCGAAATAGTCACTTTTAGTTCTTTTGACCGAGGGTATGGATTTTAGTGCATGCTGGCAAGTAGAACCTACACTTGATTATCTGTATCATGTATGCTAATAGTGTTTTTTGTTTCATTACAGAGTCAAAGAAATTACCATCCACAGGAAGAAAGTATTCTGAAGTACTGTTCCAAAACAAAAACAGTATTAGAAAGTCCTTAGATCATCTTCTTCATCACATACAAACAAATATTTTCAAAGAAAACAATTTTGAGTGTATGGAGGTGATGGTCTACATAGAGAAGAAAAAGAGCTACAAAGACAAGCATAGTGCAAAGTAAGTATTAAGAAGAAATACAGGAAATCATTATTACCTTTGCCACCAGTCTTTCTATATCTATCTTTCAGTTTCCTTTGTTATAACCATGCTCACATACTGATTCTAATATTTCTGTCTTTCCGTTCAGCACACTTAATTATTGATCCTTCATGTTATATGACTGGTCATTACCTAAATATGCACCAACTGTCCAATCTCTCATAATTTGTGTAAGGGTTGTGGACATAAGCTTCTTTACAGGCATTTCGGGGGTCCTGAGTGACCAAGTGGATTAAAGCGCTCTCCTTTACGGATCACTGCCATCTCAACTGTCTGCGTGGGTTCGAGTCTAAGATTTGGCTAATGTAGTTATGTGAGAAAGCTTGCCAGTAGCTGCTATTGGGTCGGTGGTTCTATCTGTTTTGTTTCTTCTGGGTTCCTCCTCCACCAATAATACTGGCCGCCATTTTACCTGTATTTACACCTGTACATGCAAATACTTTAAACGTGTCTTGATGCTAATCTTAAAGTTTAGATATGCACCATCATTTTTCATATAGGGTCTGTCTAACAATTGTGTATATTTAATCAAATGCATGCAATTTGAAGACTGTGCATTTTTTTTTCTCTTCTTCCCTGAAACAATTCAGCACTGAGGGACCTTGTACTGCAAAACAATGCAGCACTTTAAGGGTTAACAGAAATTCAATACAGTTCACAAGGTAAACTGCATTGTATGTGAACTTGATTCTTTTAATGATTGTCTTTGCAGCTCAATTGCTGAATGAGTTCTTTGTCTTTTTTTAATAAGAATGAATTCTGTACAATATCCGTTTTATAGTCTAATTACTGAAAGAAAGATCAAATATTGTGTTCACGAGTGATCGCTGTTACATGCTGACCTACAAGTATGTGAATCATATTGTTGCAATGTGACATGAGTTATTGACTAATGATCATTTTTGCGTGGTAACAAAATTGATTGTGATCTCATAATGGGTTTGGCTTTACTGTTCGCAATCTGTAACCAAAACTACTAAAGAGAAAAAAATTGGTACTTGAGATTTTCGGTTGCTTTAGTGGTGTAGTCGTTTGGCCGAGTCTTACATTTTGTGTAAAAACTCTTCATTCAGAAATATTAATCATTAATTTGTTTCAACTTGCATGCAATAAAAGAATAATGTTTTCTTTTCCTACATTTCAGTTATTTTTCTGCCAGTAAATATTTTGATGGGACTGCCTTTCAGGCTGCTTTTGAAAGTCACATAACTGAAGGTTGTGTGTGCCAACAAGTTACATTTGCAGATGTCTTTGTTCCACTTGAATATCCAGTTTCATGGGATCAGCAGCTTCAGTATATCTTCATGTTTCCAAATTGGCATAAATGGCAGCACAAGACAGTTTCTTATTCCCAGTGGCTATCAATTCCAGATATGAAAGAAAAGTATAAACCTGCTTCACTGAGGAATCAGGTGCTATACAATTTTAGAGAAGGTAACGTGGATAAGGTCTATTCAGTTTGCTCCAAATATAAAAACATTGCCTTAGATCAAGCTCAGTCTACTTCCACATTTGTAAGTTTACCTGAGTCATCTGATTATGGCGACATTGTTCCCCCTGCATCCAAACGCAAATGTCGTGAACCTACTAGGCGTTTGACAATTGAAGAATTGATAACAAACATGCACACTATAGATGCTCAGTTTTCTTCAGATAATATAGCCGTAGAAAGATCTTGTTATGATAAATTCAAATATGCAATGATTGAAAATGGTCATGTAATTTGGCGACGTAGTGCAGCTAATGTGAATATTTTTACAATGAATGAAGTTAGTATGACAACTGGACTGTTTCAGGAAGACTGTTACGTTCATTTGACCAAAACAGAAATAGATAACACAACTGAATTGTCTTGTAGCTGTGGAATGTATGGCATATTACTGCAGTTAGCCACGATAAGTATACCTCAAGAAAACCTTGATGAGGTAGATCTGAGTGATGTGAAATGCTGCCATATGAGATTTTTAACGAATTGATCATCGACCATATACCTTCTCTATTAAATAATTCTTCCAGGTCAGAAAATAAGGTCACTGAAAAATTTGAAGCTACCAAAGATCAAATTAATGAACCTATTTGCCAGATGCCCACCGCATCTGATAAAACTTTGAAGTTCTCTGTGTATTCTGACGATGACAAAACATGTACTTTTGTTCATATCACTGACAATGGTTTATCGTGTCAGTCTGGTTTTTGTAATGCACTTTATTCATCTTCAACACGTAAAGTTCAACATCTTAACAAACACTGAGACCCTTTGTCCTCACCTCAATCAATTGAAAGTCCATGGTGAGAAATGGATGGATCTACTGATACAAACTGCTGATTCCCGTGATTCTGTATATTTTAGTGGTGATGAGGACGAAGAGGATGTGATTCCACCAGCATTAGCAGCTACAGTTGCTGAGGATATAAAGGTACTATCAGCAGCTGATATCCCTTCATATTTATTCCAACTCTTTATGAAGTGGAATTTTCTAGTACCATGAGTTGTGAAATTCCATCAAACCAGACACTTATATTCATTCTCCAGTCCTACTCTTTAAATGAAATCTGAATTGCTGAATAGCTCAGAATAATTATATAGTAAATTTTCCCCAGAAATTTGATATTATAATATTAGATTCAGAAGAAGTCTGAATTACAGTAATATTTTCTATAAATGCCTAAATTATTTAATGTTTGATAAACTTTTAGACAACTGAGAGTCCCATGGTTTGATGTAAACCTGTATCTATCTATCTATCTATCTATCTATCTATCTATCTATCTATCTATCTATCTATCTATCTAATCTTGCCGACTGTTGGGGCACCACTGATGACCTTACAACCAGCTTCCTCCATTCCAATCTGTTCTCTGATACTCTCACTGTGTTACTCAGCTTCAGTCCTGTTGACTCTGAGATGTTATCCTCCCATCTTTTCCTCTGTCTTCCTCTCCTTCGCCCTCCCTGCACAGTACCTTGCATGATTGTCTTAGCAAGCCCTGTTGATCGTGTGACATGTCCATACCATTTCATTTTGTGCTTTTTCACTGGTTAATAGTTCTTCATAGGGCCCAATGGCTTGCTTAATTCTGTTTCCCACTTCCTCATTCGTGACATGATCTCTATATGTAATGCCAAGCAACCTTCGAAAGCATCTCATTTCAACAGCTTGTATCATCCTTTCGAGAGCCGCTGTGAGGGTCCATGACTCGCATGCATATAGGAATATAGATGCAACCAAGGAGTGCGTCAGTCTGATTTTTGAGCTGACTGAGGTGTTTCTGTCTTTCCAAACTGTCTTCAGCCTTGCCATTGCTGTTATTGTCAGCACAATCCTGGACAATATTTCTGGTTTCGATCCCTCGTCTGCCACAATGGCTCCTAAGTACCTGAATCTATTAACTGTTTCCAGTTTTTGGCCTCTAATCATGATGTCAGTGCTGATGCTACTGGTGTTGGTCATCAATTTGGTCTTCTCTGCACTGATTTCGATTCCAAAAATAGCTGTCCTGTCCAGTTTTTCCACCAACTGGGCTAACTCCTCCTCATTTCCTGCAAGGCCATCGATGTCATCAGCAAAGCGCAGATTCGTTATTATTCTACCTCCAATACTGACAGTTCCTTCATGGTCTTCCAGTGCATCTGTCATGATTCTTTCAAGGAAGATGTTGAAGAGAGTAGGTGAAAGCAAGCAGCCCTGTCTGACTCCCACAGTTGTCCTAAACCAATCTCCTATTTGACCGTTGAAGCATACTGCGCTGGTGGTCTTGCTGTAAAGGCTTTCTATGACTTTGATCAGGTTAGCATTGATGTTGTACAGCTTCCTGGTGGACCAAAGGGCTGCATGCCATACCCTGTCAAATGCCTTCTTAAAATCTATAAAGACATGATAAAGGTCTTGTTGGTGCTGGAGTTATTTCTCACATAGTATTCTCAGGTTGAAAATCTGTTCAGTTGTGCTTCGCCCTGATCTGAAGCCTGCCTGTTCTTCAGCTATGATTTCCTCTGCCCGCGGCTTCAGTCTGTTTAATATGATTTTTAGCATGACTTTGCTTGGGTGGCATATAAGACTGATCGTACGATAGTTCTGACATTGCTGCAAATTGCCTTTTTTCAGGAGAGTTACTATGAGTGACTGAGTCCATGGTGTTGGCCATTCCCGTCTGCCAGATCCTGTTGCAGATTGTTAGTATGGCGCTTATCATGGCTTCACCCCCTTCTTGGACTAGTTCTGCAGGAATGTTGTTTACTCCTGCTGCATTTCCTTTTTTCAATGCTTTCACTGCAGCCTCTACTTCTTCTTGGAGGATGGGGTAGTTGTCAGTGTTGATCACTGATGGGGTGTTGAGTATGTCTGGGTCCCCTGTAGGTCTGAGCAGTATATTCAGAATCATAATGTTTGGTTCATCTACTGAGAAACTTCTAACTGGTTTGATATTACCTATGATGACATAGGTGCCAAACTTAATACCAATTTCTCTTGTTTCACTTTATCAGGACACTGGTAGTCCTTTCAGAAAAAGACTATATTTAATGTATCCTTTTCATAGGGTCATCGATTTAATGAAGAGACTGGCCTGTGGGAGTATCGAAGCCACAGCAGACTCATACCATCGCAAGATGGTTCATTGCTACTTCAGCAGGCCATACAGTTGAGGCATACCTTTTGTGATGCCAATTTTGGTCGTGACATTTATGGATACCTAAACACTGCCCCTGATGGAGGATACTATGAGTTGCATCCACCGAATGTTCAAGACATGTGCAAATGTGGTGTAAGTAAATGCTATGTACAGCTTAGCTGCCCATTTCTGTAACCAACCCCTTCAAAATACATAGTTTATTCATTTGTCTCTTTTTTTCATCTTCTCCAAAACTATAATTATATAAAACTCTATAGGCTTGTAGTGTATGTTTTTAACAATTGCTGATAATCAGGGTAGTGCTGGTTATTGCATTATTTCCTAACCTGTGTGACTCGTGTTTGTGAACTAAATCAGTGTGGCTCTAGCTTATTTAGCTCTGCTTTTACTTTTACATGGTCCCAGTTTTGGAGCTGCAGTTGCTAAATGACAAGCTCATGACCATGATGGTGCAGGTTCAGATATTATTATTGGATCAGCCCATGTATGTATCTGGCATAAATTGTTACAACAATTTTACAGACTATTTGCATGTTACAGAGGTAAATTACCAGTATTTACCATTTAATGTTTGTACCATGTTTAATTAGATAGTCACCATACATTTTTCTTGTGTATCTCTCATCAGCTCTTTTACTTATTATGAGTGGGAGCATGAACACACTGTTAGATAAAACTCTATGATGTCTACATGTTGCAACTGAGATTATCTATCAGTTCTGTAGGGACGAATTAGTGCATTATCAACAAGTGTGTAATAAAGGAAGGATAAATTGCATGAAAAATGTTGTTGCCTCAAGAAAACATCTGGAAATGCAGAATAATCGTCTTTGTGACTTCCGGTATATTTATGGACCGAGGACAGATGTACTTTCATTGATTGACTATAATACAAATTTGTCATGTGCATATTACTTATTATGTAAAATCATATAGTGTATGTACTAAATGCTTATCTATAATTTAAATGAAGTCTCATTCTAAAAAAAGGTATCAGTGTTCTGTATTTTTAGAAACATTTTTGCAGATGTTAATGAGATTCAGCACAGGTTTAGATTGACCAGAACTAGACAATTAACATCTCATCTTGAACACAAAAAAATAAAAGTATATTTACTTTGGTTATGCTGCATCTGCAGGAAATATTTATCACATTGCAACAAGATTTTTTGTTGATTTATGGTCCTTGATCATTCACTTTTCTTCCTATTGTTCTTCAGTCATACATTATTGATTTTGATAGTAAGGAATTACTTGAAGTTTTGTCTTTTTGATTTCAGGTAGGATATGCCTTTCCTAATGGAGAGACAATTGCAGTATCCCATATTTCCACTGTATATACACGTCATTGACCTGTAAAACACAAGGTATAAATTGTTTAATTTTTATTTTATTTTTTGAATGAGCATTAATTAGTTGATGACATACTTAGCGGTCTTTTTAAGTATCCACCTTAGTGGAAAGCTAGGTATTTTTATTTGATCCTATCTATTCATATATACATCTTTCTGAGAAATATTGTTGGCATAAATATGCACACAAAAAAAACATTTTATATAAACAAATGAAACATAATTTAGTGTGCATACACAAGTCATTTTTATTAAGCTATGAAATATATACTAAGTTATTGAGATGTTGGAAAATAATTTTTCAGTTGCTTTACAAACACAAATCTAGTTCTTTGGAAACTTAAATTTCACAGCATGCCTGAACATTATATATTAATAAATCATCTTAAATGGTCAGACATTGTTTGCTTTAGTGTTTCAAGCATTATAAAAGATAATGAAGTCTAAACTTTGTATCAGTAAGGAATCTGTTTTTACATTTGTTTTGTTTGTATAGTATTTTATTCATTGGTAAATGATACATTCTGTGTGTGTGTGTGTGTGTGTGTGTGTGTGTGTGTGTGATTTTATATTTAGATTTGTTATCTCAGTTGTTAACCAGGATTCTGATATATCTTATTTTATATTTAGATTTGGTATCACCGTTGTTTAAGTGGTACTCGGGATTGTGACATAAGTCCAGGAGAGAAAGAGGCCATCCACTTGCTTACCAGGGATACTGGAGCTGGCGATGAAATTGGCTGGGACTTTGTGGACCATATTCTGAATTCCTATATTTCTTTTGGTTCCTATTGTACAATCATGAATAACTTATACAAACATGTCAGTCATAATTTGGCATCTTTTATGTCAAATAAAACTTTTATTGCATGTTTTTTTTACTGGATAAGTAAGTTCAACTTAGATTATAGACAGCCGTGTTCCATTTGCAAATTTATTCCAAAAATGTTAGCTGCTGATGGAACTAAGATAGGCATCAACATTCGACATTCAATCATTGTACCAATAGAGACTCCAACCAATGACTTTACAGTAGATCCTTGTCATCGAAGGAATAAGAGGACTTTCATTAACTTTTCCCAGGGTGACCATGATTCAATGGATAAATCTCAGAGTAGAAATCACTTACTCTACCTTTCTAAGAGAGTGCTTGGTACCTTGGGCAGTGCTGATGAGCTACCTTTAGAAGAGGAAACCAAACGAAATGACATTCTATTACAGCATGTTGATAGAAGTTTTCACCCACTCTTGAATATTTTTCTGCATAATGGTTGTAGCAACCGAGTATTGAGAAAGTAAGCAGTTCTTTTTACGTTATTATCTTCAAATCATTCCATTTCAAACATAATTCCCCATCAATTTGTTGACTTCCAATCTATTTTGAATTTACTTAGGAAAAATTCAAATTTCGACACAAATGTTATAAACAGAGTTGCTAAGTTTTCTCCTGAAATTAAAGATGTATTATTTGCAGTCAAGAATAGTGATATATGTTCAGCAACTTTAGAATTTTTGGACCATCTAGTCTCAAGAGTGAAACAACTTTTTTCAAACTGTAAAGAACCAGATCAAATTATACCTCAACCAGGTAGTTATAATCCTGCTAAATTTGAGAGAGCATATTACTTCACACACCCCCCTCCATAATAATCAGTTAAGAGAAATTCCAAAATACACAATTTATAAAATGTCTCATAATATTACTTATGATGATGAACCTGCCAGAGCTAAAGAAAAATGCAATAAAAAATACCCTGAAGTGGGAAGGAAAGGTACAACATACTTGTTTCTCTGGTTTGACGCACAGCATTATGGGCATTGCTACGGATATCATATGATACCAGGACATGAAGGGAGAAAAGATCCCGCTTGTTCTGCTTATGCATACATGGAAAATCCCCCAGAAGAAATATTTTATGATTTTAGTTGCCAGCTTGAGGAGTACTGTTTGAATATAGAACCTGGTTTTTGGATAAACACTCGTTTTTTTCATGATACATTTCATGGCTTTTCCCATAAGTGTCCACCAGTGTACAAGTCATCACGTCTCATGTTGTTAAAAAAAATTAACACTGAAATATGTGAGCAAACAAATGCTTTTCTTCAGCACATCAAATATTCAGCAAGAGCTATGGGAATGGGTAAATTTAATCACTACTTGCAGTTTTTTATGCACCAATGGAGCCGAAAGAAAAAGCAGAACTTCTGTAAAAAAATGTACATTAGCCTTCTGTTATGTTGGATGATATACTAACCACACTGTACTTATATCAACCTAGTACAACAGGCTTGATATGCATGATTTACTGTGCAAATATATGTACCATATTTAAGCAGATTATTGTCCCTGCTTATAATATGCATCATGACACTTTTTAATACTATTTTAAGGCAATGTTTCACTTACAAAATGGCTTTATTTATATTGCAAGGTTTTTGAGAATAAATATGTTGACAGTAGAATAAAATACGTAGATCCTTAAAGTTTGCCGATTTCGGATAATCTATAAATATTTTGATATGTTTGGTAAAAAATTTCAGATAGTGTTGTGGCTAGCACATGATATACCAAATCTGTTCTTGGTTTATTTACACAGACCAGTGGTAAAATTACATTGATTAGTATTTCAAATTTTTTACAAGACTCTTAAATACAGTGAACATGTTGCCCCCATGTATTTGTAACTTGTACAAGTCTGTATTTAATTATAATGTGACACATTGTCTCCACATATTTGTTACATGTAAAAGTCTATCCTCAATTAGCATGTAACAGATTTTCATACCGCATTTTATTGACCGCTATGTGGACAAGTATAAATTAGTATACATTATCTTTTCTTAAATTTAAAAGACTATATATAATTCATATGAAACCTCTTTGTATCATTTTCATACCCATTTGTTTTATTGTGGTCATTTTCTAAGATGATTTGATACTTATGAATTGGTAGACTTATTTACTTCATGAAAGTACCCAAGTAACTACCAAATGAAATGCTGATTATGTCACTTATCAGGTACCAAGGAGTGTTCTGTGATAGATTTAAAGTGGACAATTTAAACATTTTTTGTCTAAAATATGAATGTCAAATTCAGAGATGTTTAGACAGGATGTAATAAGCATAAGCTTTTGGTTGAAAAATATTTCCTGTATATGTCTCAGTTGCTGTGAGAAAAATGGAATTTTATGAGAGAGTGTTCTGCTTAAGGCAATTGTAGACTTTACAAGATTGGAAATTACTTTTTATAGTACTTTGCCTAATGTGTGGTGTTTCCTGTGTGTTATAAAGATTGATGTACCCCAATTACAATTCTGGATAAGAAAGGTTCATAACCATTATACAGTAAAAAGGAATAGAATATACTTGATAACATGTTAGACTGATAACTTGTAAATATGTGAATTACTTGATTTTCTAATTAAAATAATAATTGATATTTCACTGTAGTGAAACAAATAATATTTTTTCACTACAGGAACTACTTTTTTTCATCTTGTGGGTGAAAACTCTAGTATGTCACAAAACTTTAGGTAGCCAACTTATGTAACCATAAAATAAAAAGAATATTTGCTTTTTATCGTGGTTGAAAAACTAGTATTTTCACTCGTGGCTTTGCCACTTGTGGAAATACTGAGTCTTTAATCCACTTGAAATATATCCATTATTCACTTGTTTCAAGCAAATATCGTCTATTTATTTTTGTGAACTGTACTTATATCACTTTGTTGCATTTACAATGCTGGTCATCTCTGGAAAATAAAGCATTTATATGTTTGCCATAATATTTTACTGAATACTAGTATACTATTGGTTCCAACGATTTTGCCTGTGAACGATCTCTCTAGACTTTGTGACCTCTAGACCTCGTGATTAATCATATTAGACATCAGTACTAAACAAAGTTCTAAATGCACAGCTTTTGATGTTATCAGTGACTCTTTTTTTATGAACCGAACTTAACACAGTTGCATGTTGATTCGTAAATCTGATTTGTTCATCATACGTGACTCGTGTTTATTTTTGGTCATTTTTTAAAACAAGTTAAAACCTTGTTTTGTTTAACTTTTTAATTAGAAACATAATGAAAATGAATGTCATTAACAAATTTAATGAATAGTTTATGGGTAGAGAGTACCAGTGAAAATGTATGGAATAGTTTTAAAATGTGCCTATCTTGGTTCATATTTTCTTAACACAGGGTTTAGGTTTATATTGTGTATCGTGTTCACCCTGTATCACTTACTTAACTATTTGAATGGTATACAATTTGTATTTTAAAAACATACTTTTATTAGGAGATATGGTAAGAGTTAAAATATACTATTTCTATAAAACGTAATTTCGTTTTTAAAATATATAAAGGTAAGAGATGCAACTACAAATATAACCCACAACATGCTGCTGTATTCTTTTACGTTTTAAAATGCAACTACAAATATAACCCACGACATGCTGCTGTATTCTTTTACGATTTAGAATGCAACTACAAATATAACCCACGACAGGCTGCTGTATTCTTGTACAATTTAGAATGCAACTACAAATATAACCCACGACATGCTGCTGTATTCTTTTACGATATAGAATGCAACTACAAATATAACCCACGACATGCTGCTGTATTCTTTTACGATTTAGAATGCAACTACAAATATAGGTAACAGGCTGATTCGGACCAGGCTGATTCGGTCCAAATTACGGGCTGATTCGGACCAGATTTCTGGCTGATTCGGACCAGATTTTTGGCTGATTCGGACCATGTGAAATATCAATAGGTTTCGTCTGAGATTTAAATGTGTCCCTTACATTTGTTTAAGACACGATATTTCACATTATTTCCCAGGTACGTTGAGCAGTTCAAATATGCATTTAAGGAATCATTAACTTCCATTAAGGAATCTATCATTAAATTGTATGCATATTGTTGGGGACAAAATTCGCAGCAACATTTATTCATACATATTGATCTGAGTTTACAATATGGTAGGGTTATGCCTTTGCTAGATGTATGATGAATTTATGTATATTGTCTATTTTGCTATATACTAATAGCACTATATAAAACTTGTATCTTAAAAGAGAAAGTGAAGTGCTGTACAATTTTTGATTCAGTTCGATAAAATATCACACATCAATATCATACGTTTATATTCTTCTAATTTTGTGGATCTCATAAGACAAATCATATTTTAATAATATTTGTTTTAAGCAACATTTGTTAATGTTTTTCTAAATTCATAATCTATCTGTAAAGTGTCGAATTTTGAATAAGTACTGAACCTTAAAGTTGAACGCATTGAGCATTAAAATTTTATCATATTTAAGCCAGAAAAGTCTTTGGGAAGGGTCACTTTGACCATTCTTCTCCCCCCCCCCCCCCACCATGTCAGTGTTAAACATGAAAGGCGAGCAATTTAGATTTGTCCGGGGCATCGCAATGCTGTCCTGAGAAAGTAAACATTTGAACCCATGTCAAGTAGTCATTTCCAAAGGGAAGTTGTTGCATTGTAATTCAGAGATTCTAGACTGTCCAAAATCTAACGAAAGATATGATTATCTAAAAATTTAATGCAGATGATTTGTTTTCGTCTACGTATACTGGTATGAGTCTGAATATGTTAATGCCTTTTTTAAAAGCAAGATTTATGTGGAATATTTCTTTATCCTAAAGAAATCATATTTACTATAACAACGAGCACCGTAAGTGATTTTCATTTGTTTCATTTATTATGAATAATTTAACACTATGCACATTACTATTGAAAGTGTATACCGAATACTGTACAAGCGCAAAGATAAGAGGAATCGTATTATTATTTAAATTAATTTTATTTACATAATATGGC